>CM060950.1:117699226-117769226 GCA_030765055.1 Mantis religiosa
GATTAATTATAGTTGTGCACGTTTTCTTGGGTCCCTTAAAGAGGCATTTGACATTATGCATGAAGAATTCAGAGACGAATGTATCTATGTACTGCAGTCTGATCAGCCCATTATCTCAATCATGCCTCAGCCGAGACGTCATCTAAAGTTTGAATTCAAGCGAAGCAAAGGGATCGCTCATTTACTGATTTCCGAATTCGTGATCAGATGGTTAGAGGTTGCTGTCTTATTCACACAAGTACACAGAAATTATTCGACTGTATTTCCACTGAAATCTGAGAATTGAAGTTTCAGGGGAATGTAATTGGTTTCCTACTTACTCTTAAGTATGTAATAAGAAAGGTAAAAATAAATATGGGTGGATAACTCAATAAACATTCCTCAGTCAATTATCAATCTGTAAAGAGAGTTTATTCCTTAGCAAATATCGAGTATATAACATATATATAAAACTTTTATATAAATATATATATAAAATATTCCAACACCTTTTCGTTATTTACATTGTTCTTGTCTTTTATCATGGGGTACACACCCTGGTTCAAATCAGTGAACTTCTTCACATCCCTCGAAACAGAACAAAGTTCGCTCACGCTACTGCCGTGCGTTTAACTAGATTTGTCCCGTAGCATTCTGCCTCATTTTTAACGCACGTAGGGATATATGCTTATGTGAAAGACGGGGCGGATGGACCACCTGGTATGTATATTACTTTCAACTGTGGTTTATAAATTGTTATAGGCGTTAAAACTATAGTTGAATATGTAAAATTATAAAACGTACATTTATGCGTTGTACATTGTAATATCCATTTAGGGTAGAAATTTGACCGTAGAAGTTCATATAAAATCTAATATGAAAGGAATGAAATAGCAGAGATAACCAGAGCTCTCAGAAATGGACTAGCATCACTCCAAAATATGCGGCGTTTAACGCCTACTTTTATTACATATGTCACCGCAGGCTGTGACACTGATACATGAGATGTAAATGGAGCAACGGTGGGTTGAGATGGTGGGGGAAACCGGAGATGCCGGAGAAAACCTGCCCCAGCGCCGTGTTGTCCTGCGCAAGTCTCACTTTGCGGGTGCCTGAGATCGAACCCAGCAGCCCGACTTTGTGAGAGCCAAGCGCCCTAACCACCAAGCCACGGCGCGGCCGCATCACTCCAGATAAGACCTAAAGAAACTTTAAGAACATAACAGTAAATTGTAAAAGGCAGAGATACAGAGAATTAATTTAAGGAGATAACGAAATCGATAAAAATGAATGGTAGAAAACTGTAATGGAGGTGTAAGTAATTAGTAAAGGAGCGGTCGATTGGCATAAAATATTTCCACTTCTTTTACTTCCAATGTAAAGTTTTATCTAAATATAACCAAAACATCATTAATGTTTTGGAATATCATGAGCTCAGGTTAAAATAAGTCGATCACCGTCTGCAAAAGCAAATATTTACTTCACATATTGATTCTGAAACTAAAAAATCAGAGTGGGAAATAAACATTTGGTAGTATGAGAAAAAATTCAAATACATAAACTCAAAGCTGCGGACTGTCATAGTATCTCATAAAAATAATATGGTTACTAGGCATTTTCATAAGAGGTATGTAATATTACGATATGACTTAACGCTGGATGATGTAATTTCTTTTTAAAAATGTAGAAAATGTGTATTTCTGGACTTAATTGTTGAAAATATACTCTAAGCTCTAATTATACGATATTGGTGTTGTCTCTAGCTCAGTTCTCAGCAACATTTCAGTTAAGTAAACATGAGGAAAGAAGGATAAAAGAAATATGAGGAAGCTTTTCAAAGTAAAATTAGTTATTATATTAAGAATTTCATAAGTGAAGTGCTATATCCCACCTCTGAACCACATTAGAGTCAATGTTTTTCCTCGCAAAGCAAAGCGAAACCATCTGATAGCTTGTGTGCAAGTTTAGGTAAGTTGATCTGTTACCAAACCAGGCTGATAAAGATGTTCTTGGGACACATATACATATCTTTAAGGGGGCGGGGTGCATTTCGCCTGACAGCATAGAATTTTAATCCTTATCGCAACATTATTACAGTGTTGTATTCCAAACTCAGCCAACCCCAAACTTCCTGGCGTTGCTTTTACCTTGGACGGGGAACATTTGCTTGCATTAATTTCCCCACTCTGAAATAATGAATTAAACATTCAAGCTCCTTAGCAATCGTTGAAGACGTAGACATATGCTTGGAGCAATGTTATGGTGTGTTCTGTCTTCTCTGCCAACAACTTAATCTTCAATATGCAGATTAGCGTGTGAGAATCGTGATACAACCCAATATGAATAATTCACGGAGCTCCCTTCTCTCAAACACAATTTATCATAAAGATCTCACCAACAGATAAACATGGATAAAAACATCAGCTAGTACTTACGTGGCCGTTGACATTGTTAATAATTATTAGATATGTGCAGAGGATGTCACGCACTTACCTGAAACAAAGTAAACCTTTTTTAGAAGCATATATTTAAATCTGAATTCCCATTGCTTCCAATAGCACATATAACCAGAGTCAAATACAGTGTACAAATATGGTTAAATATTTAAGGTGGTGATTCCAAAATTCAACTAGTTAATATTTTTAGACTTTCTGATCCTGCATTTTAATTATTAGAATACCTATATGAAGTAAATCAGAAATTTGCAAACATCCTTATTGGTGCAGTAAGATTTGCGTGTTTAATCCAGCTATTCTTAGTAAAAATGTAAGGCTTTCTAAATTTTTTTAGTCACTGTATTCTATACTAAATGTGGTCAGTGGCGTTCAAGAAACTGTCCTAGAAAGTGAATGAAGTAACTGGACTATAATGGCATTTAAGACGTGCGAATGCACATTGTGATTCTCGGGTCTTAATTACCACATTATAATCTTACTGCATAACATATTTAACGTTGTGAAACCTTATGTCGTACACTTTAGATCTTCGGCACACTTACAGGCTAAGAAGACGGGACTGTAGAACAGATTGCGAGAAGTATTCTCATGGAATATGCCAATATTACTTCAATTTTGGTGTATAAAAAATGATGGGTAAACAATCTTAGATGACAACTTTGAAAGTAATTGTCTGTGGAAAATGTGGAGAAGAAGAAAAATTAATATGAATAATTATTGAAAAATATAAAGAAAGAAATTTGAGGATATAGAAATAAAAAATATGTTCAGTGAGGTAGACAATAAGGGATCACTGATGTTCTACAGACCTACGAAGGACACTTGGGGAGGAAACAATACGCAAATGTGACAAATAAAGTACAGCGAGAATGTGTTAGGTACACAGGTGAGAAGTATGGAGACTAAAAGGTGTATGGAAAGGGTAGTCAACAAAAAGAATCTCCTACATGTGGTGAAAATGAAGCTCTTGAACATAATGATACTTAAACGTAGAGGAACAAAATTTTGGAGAAAAGAGTGCATGAATAATAAATGGTTTAGTTTAGAAATATGCCTATGACTCAACTGTCTTTTAAAGAAAGTAATAAGCAAGAGCAGTTTAGAAAAAAAGTGAAGAATAAATATATATGGACAAGAAATAAAGCAAAACAAGGAAACAGAGACCAGAATTAAGAAACTGATCATATTGTAAATTATGAAATGTCAGTAAAGAGCCAGGGATGAATACTGTAACGGGAGCGCTGGAACACCCTGTGAAAGCAGCTGGCAGCGGAAGACAGGGGAGGTTCGGTTAGCCACACCTCCTCCTCGTTCGTCTTGTAGTGGTGACAGGCTGTGGTCAGGGAAAAAACATGACTGTGTCGCCTGTTTTCTCTACACCTGTTTCTCGATCTTTCTGTTACTAGAACAATCCTGTAAACACCAGAAGGCGGGATAATCCGATATAAAGAGGGTTACAGACAGACGGAGTCAGTTAGTCAGTTGTTGGTTTGGTCAGTCAGTCAGTTGGTTAGTGTGTGAATGAGGACAGTTCTTGGTGTAACAAGGCAGTGTTAGTCAGTGACGTGTTAATGAACGAGAAGATTGTGCAACGGAAGACTGTACGTAACTGGTATGTGCAACGGAGTTTATGTAATCGCGAGTACAAGTGAAGTTGTAACGGACGAACTGGTAAATTGTAATTGTTGCAGCACGTAATTCTGTGTAATTGGCAAGAGTTTAACTGTAAGTCGGTGGAAATAAAGAACATTTTTGAGTGGTGTAATTGGACTTTTCATTTCACGAACCCACAAAGTCACACTGGTGTCAGGAAGCGGGAAGATAACATCACCGAGCATTACAACCATGGACGCGGCATTGGAGAAAATTTTAGAGATGATGATGGAAATGAAGGCGGAACTGAAAGAAATGAGGACGGCAACTGTAAACCTCGCTGCAAAAACAGAAGCGGCAAAGAACAGCCTAACAGAGAAGCTGGAGACTAGAAATAACCTGGCCGCGGAACAAAATTAATCAGGACGGCTAAGGACAACATCACCGGGAAGATGGAAGAAATGAAGGCCGAATTAACAGCGAAGACGGAAACGGCTAACAACAACTTGGCCACGACAATGACCTCAAAGATGGCCGAACTGACCGCGGAAATGAAGGTGGCGAACGAGGCTCTCGCCGCAAAATTTGAGGGACGGTTGGCCGGCGTGAGGGATGACGTCGCGAACCTGGACAAGGGGAAGGGTCAAGTAGACGACCGCCTTAATGATTTAGAGGAAAAGGCCGACAACATCTCAAAACCCCTCACCCGCCTGACGGAGGAAAACCGGCCTTATGTGTGGACGGAGGACGCCGAAGACGCTTTCCAGCACCCGAAGGGGACCCTGTGCAGTGCTTCAATTTTGGGTTTCCCACAACCGGGTGGCGCCTTCATTGTGGACACCGACGCCAGTGACCATTGCATTGGAGGTGTCCTATCGCAGATCCAGGACGGCCACGAGCGCACAAGAGTGGAAGAGGAGGAGCGTGCCGCAGCAGTCCGAGTAGTTGTGGCAGTGCCTGCTGAAGGCTGGGATAGCGCAGGCCTGAGGAGGGAGCAGCTGGCGGACGCAGACTTGGGGCCACTCTTGAGGGAAGTGGACGCAGGGACGAGACCGACCTGGGAGGACATCGCACCGAGGAGCGCCACCTACAAGTCGCACTGGGCCCAATGGGACTCGTTGAAGACCAGAGAGGGCGTGCTGTTTCGGGTATGGGAGTCACCCGATGGGAAGGCGCAGAGAGGACAGTTGGTACTTCCCCGGAGCAAGGTCCCGGAAGTCTTGGAGGAAGTGCACGCCGGTACTTCAGGAGGACACCTGGGAGCGAACCGAATGATTCACAAACTACGGCAGCGCTACTTCTGGCTGAGACTCCGAGCAGATGCTGGTGGTACACCTGGACCGCCTCGCACGCTACGATGGGGCTGTTCGAGGCGAACAGCTTTGAGGAGGGAGCAGTGTAACGGGAGCGCTGGAACACCCTGTGAAAGCAGCTGGCAGCGGAAGACAGGGGAGGTTCGGTTAGCCACACCTCCTCCTCGTTCGTCTTGTAGTGGTGACAGGCTGTGGTCAGGGAAAAAAACATGACTGTGTCGCCTGTTTTCTCTACACCTGTTTCTCGATCTTTCTGTTACTAGAACAATCCTGTAAACACCAGAAGGCGGGATATTCCGATATAAAGAGGGTTACAGACAGACGGAGTCAGTTAGTCAGTTGTTGGTTTGGTCAGTCAGTCAGTTGGTTAGTGTGTGAATGAGGACAGTTCTTGGTGTAAGAAGGCAGTGTTAGTCAGTGACGTGTTAATGAACGAGAAGATTGTGCAACGGAAGACTGTACGTAACTGGTATGTGCAACGGAGTTTATGTAATCGCGAGTACAAGTGAAGTTGTAACGGACGAACTGGTAAATTGTAATTGTTGCAGCACGTAATTCTGTGTAATTGGCAAGAGTTTAACTGTAAGTCGGTGGAAATAAAGAACATTTTTGAGTGGTGTAATTGGACTTTTCATTTCACGAACCCACAAAGTCACAATACTTTTAATATACGAGGGCTATCCAGAAAGTAGATTACGTTTTGGAATAAAAAGTAAACAAAGTATAGGAAACAAATTTTATTATATACAGATGAAAGCCACACTCAAATACTACTTTTCGACATAGTCACCATTCAAATTAAGGCATTTATCGTAGCGATGTACGAGCTTGGAAATTCCTTCGTCGAAAAATTCGGCCGCCTGCGCCTTCAACCACTTCGTTACCTCTTCTTGCAGCTGTGCGTCGTCATCAAAACACTGCATAGCCAGCCACTTCTTCATTGCTGGGAATAGGTGGAAGTCGCTCGGTGCCAGGTCGGGACTGTACGGCGGATGAGGAAACAACTCCCACTTAAAAGATTCAAGAACTTCACGAGTGACATTTGCCGTGTGGGGCCGGGCGTTGTCGTGAGTCAACAAGATCTTAGAGCTCAACATTCCTCTGCGCTTGTTTTGAATGGCTCTTCTGAGTTTTTGGAGAGTTTGGCAATACCTTTGAGAGTTTATTGTAGTGCCTCTTTCCAGGAAGTCCACCAAAATCACACCTTTTCTGTCCCAAAAAACAGTCGCCATCATCTTCCTTGCCGACATTGTTTGCATGCATTTCTTGGGTTTTTGGGGAGAACTTGTGTGCCCCCACTGCATTGATTGCAATTTCGTTTCACAGTTCACGTGTTTCACCCATGTTTCGTCACCAGTAACGATGCGATCGAGTAAAGAGTCACCATCCTTATGGTAAACGTCCAAAAAGTTAAACGCTGCAGCCATTCGCTGATTTTTGTGGTCCTCTGTCAAGATTTTTGGAATCCATCTTGCACAAAACTTGTGGTAAACAAGCTTTTCGCTGATGATTTCGTGCAACAAACTTCGCGAAATTTGTGGAAAACTCAAAGAAAGTTCCGTTATTGTGAACCTTCGATTTTCACGGACTTTAGCATCGACTTTTTCGACAAGTTTGGCAGTCACTATGCTGGGTCTCCCACTTCGATCTTCGTCGTGAACATTGGTTCGGCCATTTTTAAATCTGATGACCCACTGACGCACTCCACCTTCAGTGATAATGTTGTCCCCATACACTTCACAAAGCTGCCGATAGATTTCTATCGGTTTACAGTTTTTTGCAGTCAGAAACCTTATTACTGCATGCACCTCGCAGCTCGCGGGATTTTCAATTAACGCAGACATTTCAAACCGTCACAGTATCTGAACGGAGCACAGCACGAACCTCTCACTAGCACGGCTAGATGCCGATTGAGCTGCGCAACGCTCTGACCCCAAGATGGCCGCGCTAGCCCCGCCCCTAGTGGAAACAGACGAAAACGTAATCTACTTTCTGGATAGCCCTCGTATATAGGTAATATTAAACAATACACAATAAAATATATAAACCAATACTGATTTAAGGTGGCACAAGAGTAGAGGAAACAACTTAAAGCGGTTTCCTAGGATTGAAAATTGCCATCTTCATTCTCAACTGAAGTACTGCCAAACTTACAATGGAATTACTAGCTTCAAGAAACAATACAACTTCATTTAATCACATTCCTTTTTAAATATCACATTGCATCGTATATAATGGTAACTGTATTGCAGAAACAATAATTAAGAATGTGGAAAACCTATCTACCAATAAAACAATTCGAAATAAACGCGTACTGGACCATAGCCACTTTTAATCAGCCACTTTTAACTCAGCATTTGACGTCTTGAACCGTCAACGGGCAGCTGGAAACGACACCAACCACAGCCTCAGATTCACCATGCCTATATTTTAGGAGTAGTTTCTCGCATTGATGCCAACTGAACAAAGAGAATGACACCAAAACTAACCAGAGAGTACTATAACGGGAAAAATATATCGAGATTGGTTTTTAGTGGTTTCCAATGATCTCTAAAGCATTAGTACATAACTATTAACGTGTTTATTTTTTACCTCGCGTAAGTGAGAATTAGTGATTGAATTCTCTGTTATCTTTGTCATAATGAGTTGTACCATGAAGGAAGCACCATAGACTCCTTCCGCTCTATACCTGAGTTACTTTTTATAGCTGGTGTACATTTAAGCACTTGCAAATCCTCCTCACTAACTTTCTATCTTAAACCAATATTCCCGGAGCTATGGCTGTTTAGCGCATTAAAGCTTATTGCGTGCCTAGTGTAAGAGCGTTTGTGCCCGAGGTGGACTAAGATATGACAGGATTCACTGAAATACAACAACGCTACTGTGGCATATCATGACCGCCAAACAAATAGACTGACTTACAACCAATTACCGTCACAGGTCGCATTATATACGGCATGTTCTCTTTATCACTTGAATGCTTGCTCGGAAGAGCTACTTGTTCACGGGATACTGCGGTATAATTTATGCACTTCATTATTCTTGTTATTCACTACACTGGTTCTCATGCCGCGGTATTTGTATCGTCGGAATTATGCAGACGTTTCGGGATGTTACAAAACCAATGTTAACAAAGCTAAACGCTATTTAAATTTAGGTATTTGACACCGCTCAGAAACAACATAATATTCTAAACGCTTCTGACCGTAACTGTTTTGATATACGGACAAAAAGGCAGCATTATAGTTTCGAAATACCAAGCTAGACAGCTCTCGAAAATTTCTGATGCTCGCATTCGGGAGCTCCTGGTTTCGATTCCCAAAAGCCGCACTCTCCGACCTTGGATTTCTAGTGGTTTATCCTGATCGGTAGGCCAATACTCTTGTGGTTTCTTATCTAGAACGACTTCCTTTCCTTCATGTCCCAATGATTACGTTCCTTTCTCATTTTTCTTTAGATTTTTTTTTTATAGCGAATGTGGGTGCCGGATGCTTGCTCAAAGGAAGAGAATTCTTTGTGAACAACAGAGGGCTGTTTGTTCGACAGGTCGTACATCGCCTCTCGAGGCAGTTTCAGCAGTGAAACGGGTCTTCAAAGCTGCTACTATTAGGGACTTCCGCGGGTCCTTGTGACCTCTCTGAGAGGGTCTTGTGGTTCTGTTAATTCCTTCCCTCTAAGGTGGCCGGCTCAACACATCTGCATTGTGCGAGGTGTTTCCTCTCCGTCGTATCTATGACTATAAACTTAAGTGGGAAACATAATTCATTGCCTCCTTTTCAGAAGACATGGCATATATTAGTGTTTTGGAGTCGACAAACACCAATTTTACAATTTACATGGAACGCCCAGCTATAAAGATTCTCTTTCTCTATCCCATTTTGCATTTCTTTCCTACTCAACTTGACCCACCAATCTCTCGGCAACTCGTCTAATTTCTCCCTTCGCCCTTCACTTTCTCTATAAACATCGTTACATCCTGCACTCTGTTTAAAACTCGGTAATAACAACTCTTTCTTATCATGCCGGCTTCTATCCTGGGTCTCCTGTTTGATTCCCGGATACAGGATGGTAAATTGTTCTTTAATATAATTATTTCTCTCTTTCTCTAGTGCGTGAAGTCAACAATGACAGTATATAAATGTGTGTATGTTTGCATGCACGTAAAGTAACGCACTAACACTTTCAGTACTAAAATGGTAAACATCTAGAATGGAAACAGCGTCGCTAATTTCCATTTTCTAATTTAAATACCTTGGTTTAGGATATTTATAAAAATAAACAGTATATAATTATATCTTGAATTTTCTGGGAATGTCCTGCAATATCCTCTTCATTCGGATATACTTCTTTACTGCTTCCAAACTTTAAGAGATAGAGAAGTCTTATCTACATCGAATTTATATCTTCTTCTAAGGGTGCACTGTGGATTAAATTTCTATTTTCTGTGACTTTTGAGCTAGAAGCTTCTTTTTGACATACGGAATTTCCATTATGAATGTATTAATTTAATATTGCAAGAATTACTAGTCTGAGTTATTAATGTTTTCTTTGTTAAAATCGTATGCCGTTTCAAAATCTATATACACATTTTGGCCTACACGCTTTTAAAAATTCTACAATACAGTTAAATTGTGTCTAAGACATTGAAATTTGTATTTGGCTCTTGAGATATGTCATAATAACAAATGTATTAAACATTAAAATTGTGAAACGTTTGAAAAGTGCTGTATCAGTTTTATCCTTTGAACCACAGTAAGTATAAAACTAACTAACCACCTTTGGTAGAACATGCAGTAACCATATTTAAACACGTTCATTACTTGTTATATACGTTCATATTAACATATTTTAATTGTTAATTGCATTTTAAATGCGGCAAACAGCTTCAAAAATAGAATCGCGAGAATCAGAATTTCAAGCCTTTTCACTAAATTAGAATAAGCCATCAGTTTAATGTGATATTATGTCTTAAAGTTTCAAGTAACCGAGGATCCTGAAAATCTCTCTCTCTCTCTCTCTCTCTCTCTCTCTCTCTCTCTCTCTCTCTCTCTCTCTCTCTCTCTCTCTCTCCTCTCTCTCTCTCTCTCTCTCTCTCTCTCTCTCTCACTCTCTCTCTCTCTCTGTATCTTTCTCTGTAAATTAAAAGTGAAAAATGTATTTAAAGTTGCATTATCTACTGCAAGGGAGAGAAATTTGACACAGTTGCTTTTTGATAAAAAAGCCTGAAAGGTAAATGTTTCAGAATAATTTGAATTTTCACCAATAAATATTGCTTGGAACAAATAATTTATTTTAATGTTTTTTGGTGCCAATAACCATTTCAGAGATTGGATTGGATTGGATTCTTAGGACGGAACTTACCCAGCATTCACCTAGTTTCGCGAGAAAACTACCGAAAGAACACGGTTCAGGTAGGTCGGCCACGGGAATTGAATCCGGGCCTCCAGAATGCAGGCCAAAGACGAAACCTCCTAAGCCATCCCGCTTGGTATTTCAGAGATAAATTCTGTCACCTGATATAGAATAAACCTGTAATTCTCTCAGTTAAGCGGCCGCGCCGTGGCTGAGTGGTTAGACAGCTCGGCTCTCGCCAAGGCGGCCCAGATTTGATCCCAGGTGACCAAAAAGTGAAATGTGTGGTGGACAACATGACACTGGGGCAGGTTTTCTCTCATATCTCCAGTTTCCCCCTCCAACTCATTAAACCGGTGCTCCATGTTCATGTCATGTATCTAAAGTGTTACCGCCTGCGGTGCCGCATGTAGTAAAAGCGGGCGTTCAACACTACACGCAGAGGTTCATACAGAGCTGAGGTTGCATTTTACATTTATATATGTGCAGGACCTACTTTATAACTGGAATTATACTTTCCTGTTAAATTGACAACAGACAGAACAACAAAAGTACAGCTGATTAGGCAAAGGGCCTCAAAAGAATAGAATTAACGCATGTCAAGCATGTTCTTAGCTTTGTCAACATCTAATTATATCTACTTCTCCCTCCTATAACTGTCTCATTACCTCGAAACAAAGTGCTGGCAAAAACTTATAGGTATACACAGAGGCATTTAAACTCTCGTTCCCTCCAAGTGTATCCAGCTTCCTTTGCTCCCCAGCATTAATGAAGCAGGCTTTATAATTATAACAAGTAATTTTTATCGAACGCTTAAAGAAAACTATGTAATTAAGGCTACTGGTGTAAGCAAACATGAACGGTTTGACTTAATGGCCTCAAAATTACGAAGCATGACGTTAATTGGAAAACAGTTTGCGAAAAAATGTCTGCCCAAGCTACTTCATTAATTTAGGTAAGAAAATCTGTTTGGTGTTATTCATTTGTATTAGAAATTATTAATATACAGATTTTTTCTCTATCCCAAGAGCTATTTGTTGGAATGGATTATATGTACACATTGGATGATAAACTAATATATCAATCTGAGTCGTTGCGTGCTGAAGAAGGAACCAATAATAATTGGCTAATTTTGGAATTTGTACGTTCTGCCGTTGACATTCTTGTACACTTTCAGTCAGAAATTATTTTGCTACTTATGCCGTTATTTCTCTAATTCGAAACCGGTTTAGATTAGGTGGTCTGGTTCACCTGCAGCCTACAGACTTGAATAGCCATGATCGTGACGGCGACACGCAATCCACTGGCCATGCACTCAAAGTCTGAGGTCGTGGGTTCCAGTCTCGGCAACCACAGACAAATGTGCCTGTGGTAAACGATGGGGAGGGCTCACGTAACATAATAGGTGTGAATGTACGCGTGAATAATGACGAGGTATCATTTGACCGCAGTTGCGTCGATTCTGCTTTATTTTTTATAAAAAAACACTACAGTGTAAATTGTAAAAAAAATAAATGTGTACAATTAAAAACATCTCAGATACATATCTTTGACAGTGATACATGACATTATAACAAGGATATAGCAGAAAAAACTGTTAAAAGCATTACAAATAGGAAAAAAAATGTGTATGTCCATTAGAATGGTCATCGTGAATGAAGGGGTAAAATCGCTTGTCACTGGAATTTAGTCCTGCAAACTGTGATCGGGTGAGATGGCTCCACAGTATAGTGACCGCGCTTAAAGCATCCCCAGGCGGGTCGCTTTGTACGGAAAAAACTGTTCTTCCCCCTAAACAGAATGTCATAAAAATCTTAGTATACACGGGTTGGAGGGGTGTAGAATGTTAGGCACGTGTTTATAGCTGAGAATACCCTGGTTGCCATTGTTTAAAATATCGTTTAGAAGAAAAAATATCAAGTTGAATTCACTGTACGAAATAGTCATTGATCTTTTCAAATCTTTTCAAATAAATTTTAAATGATTAATATAGCCTATAATAATAGATAATGTTACAACACTTTATAACGTAACTGAAAAGGGATATATAACTTATGCAGTTATGGTATAGTACTTATACTACCCACAAGAACTAAATGCGTATTATTAGTATAATATCCAAGGAAAGCTTAGTAAAACATTCCGATACATTGTTGTAGGACCATCATTACAATTTTAAAATGCTTAAATTGCATCAGTGTCATGAATTTGTGAGGGATATTTACTTGCAAATTAAAGAAGCACTTTGGATATTCTGGTGCTTAATAATCATTTATAAGCAAAGATTGCACGTTAGAGCTTTGTTTATTGCAATTTTGAGCCGATTTATCCTAAAACATTTCCCTTTATTCTATGGCAGCTACAGGTGGTGTATCAAATTTCGGTTTAATTAACAAAGCAGTAAATACTTCAAAAGTAAAAAAAGAGGAAGAAAAAAGGCGAACTAAGGAATTAAAGAAAAACTGGTTAGGAAGCTCTATTACTCTTTTTAAATACTAGAGGCTTTTTACAAGGATGTCTGCTAGTTTTACAAGTTTAAATAAAATTAAGCAGTGTAATGTTTTTGGGTGGGGGGCCTTCTGTTAAACACAATTTAAATAAATAATCACGTACGTTCCGCATAATAATTAAATGTCATAAACGCTTTAGAACTCGAGAAAGGTTACTTTACTGTAATTTACGTCCTCCAACGTTTAAGTCATATCGGACGGTGAATGAATTGGGTGAAATGATGCTCAAATGAGTCCGGGGTCCATGGAGCGTAGAGTTACCTAACATTCATCTTGAAGGACAAGGGAAACCCCCGAAAAACCTTATCCAGATAGCTCACCCTGACCGAGATACGAACTCGGGACCACTTGAACGTGAGGCGGATATGCTACCATCTACGCTACCGAGGCGGGCAGAGAAAGGTTAGAAATACTGTTAGGTATATATTGCAAATATATATGGAAATCCATGTTAGCATATCCACGTTAGGTTCGATTCCCATGGTCTCCACATCTTAATTAAATTACGCAAGTGCTAAACGCCAAAAACTATCAAACACTAATAAATGTATAATATACGCTAACTACACTAAGTAAAATACTGTGTAACTTCTATAAATATAAGCGAAGCTACCGCAATTCTTGGGACACGAGAAGAATATTGCAATAGCGCTTTAACTTGGTGAAGCTATTGAGAAGGACCATCCCATATTTTATGGGTGGAAGACCCTTATAATTGCTTACATGTGAGGAGGTGCGGTCAGAAGTGAAAGCTTTGATGTTGCGTGGGATGGAATGAACGCGGCTACTATAACAACTGAGGTTCGCATTCTAAATGTCTGGGTTCCATTCGGGTTGGTCACAAAACCTTGGGGGTTTCTCGGCTTCCCCGGATCGATAGGATGACACTAGAGTTCCTCCACTTCTACTACCAATATCTTGTCCATAATTGCTTGTTCCTATCATTCATTATTTTTCATGTATTTCATGATCAAGAACCTGGGATAAGCGATCGCTGGAAAGGTTTCCCTGCTGGCGAAGGACGTACCTTGAAGGAAACTACTAATGTAACAAATTAGAACACCAATTGCTGCTAAACACAGTTTATTTACATCTGGCAGCTTAGCACAGGGTAAACGTTACACTTGAGACACCGTTGCAATTATTCAAACAAAACACGTAAGTGGAATCACAACTAAACTACCCGGCAATGTTTGCTAGACTCAACTAATGAACTCCACTCAACTCAATTGTCACCAGCGACCCCGACATGCACCAGTCAGCTACTTCTGTAGACCTGAGAGAGGTCAGCCATTTGTATCAGTTGGGTCCAGCTAGTCGGGTAGGTACACGCTAACCCTGGGGAACAGCAGACAGCTTCTCGCCAAGTTAATAGGTGTTCTGTTGTCACCTCCCTGGGTACTTGTCTAGAGGTAACGGTAACTTTGAGGTACGGAGGCGTGTCTACCCGGCGTCAGGATATGCTCTATCTGAAACCGTTAAGGACCAGTCCTGCTGGCGCGCATAGTCGCGCGAATCCGGTTGCACTCAGGTCTCACCCCCTCTTTTATAGACAAAAGAACCTTTGCGGCCTGCTTGCGATCTAGTTTCCCGATATACCTCGTTTTGTCACCAGGGGAAGCATTCTATAGGTAGTTCCCAAAAATTCAAAATGGACAACGTTAAAGGAACCTCAAGTAGTGCTAAATTTACAATGGAAATTACTAGTAAATGCTATTCAGCAATATTTAGCGCAGAAATGTGATTGAATGCAGAAGTTTCGTAAGAGTCTACATGGTCTTCCGCTCATACAAAGAATTGCCTAAGAACAAAATGTTCGTTTAGAAGTCTTGAAACGAGCGTTCTGGATTAAACAATTCATAGCGCTGAATATGTTTGTACATATACTGCAATATTGCGTTGTATAAACAACAAAATTGAAAGGCTAGGTACAACAGTGATCAAATCCTCTACAATGTCGGGTTTTTGAGTTGACCCTGCCATTTGTTGGCATTAATATTGAACTACCTATTACAGTCAATATATACTGAATTATACTGATTTATTTTTAGCGCATTGACAGCAACTTGATCTCTTGCTCTCAAACTATAGTAACTGGATACTGTCAAATTTGCAGTACAGTATCTCAACTTCTTTAAAACGTGGGATAGACCACTGTTGCACTCAGTCTTTAAAATATGAAGTATTAACATTTATATAAGCACTAACGTAAATACAAATAAACGTCCACGTGGAACACAGTCACGTGCACAGGTAATAAATAAATTATATATATTTTAAAATCAACAGTTCACGTGCTTACAAGATATCAATGTCACCAACCTAATCGCTGCAATTAACAGCAACTAGAGCCACACCTTTACCTCTGGGAGAACTTTAGAAACAGCTGCTGATATTTATGCCAACTTAACAGTTAAACTGTGACTAAATATAACCATAAAACATCATAATAAAGCGACACATGATTTTTGGTGAATTTGAATGCCTTGTATACTCTGTATACTGCTACATCCGCAGCCTGAGTAAGAATTTCATAACACACTTGGGAAGAACCATTAAAGTATGCCGCAATCACAGACGTTACCATGGAACGAACAAAAACAACATTTTGCTTTCAGTTTTATACAGATTCGCTTTCTTGGTGTCTGCAGTTTGAAGGCACGTTGCATGCTGCATGATGGAATTTACTGCAATTACGTGTAACCCAGAAAGGAAAACTGGGATATAAATTAGCCCGGTATGGTTTAAGTGTGGAGTGATGCGCTCTAAATTGTAATGTCTTATCCTTTATCACAAATGTTCTTATTATTTAAAATGAAGTTGCTGCTTGGGACATAAGATACTTCGGATCTCTCTCCCTCTCTCTATTCGTCTGTCTGTCTGTGTGTTTGTGTGTGTGTGTGTGTGTGTGTGTGTGTGTGTGTGTGTGTGTGTGTGTGTGTGTGTGTGTGTAGCTTTAGTAGTTTTCAGGGAACATACGACAGCAGTCTTATAATGCATGTTATAAATGATGAAATGATCTGAACAAAAGGAAGTTAAAATGCACTAATAACGTATACGCTAGATTTGCAAGTAACTTTCATGATCTCCAAAGAACGCACTAAAAGTTAGTAATTTATATTTTATGGCCTTTTGGTAAAAATACCATTTAAACCGTGAAGAAATTGTAAAGAAATTATCATTTAGAATTGAGAGACAATATTCAGAAATACTGGCTGAAAGGAATTTAGTTCTAAATTCTACGGTAATGAACAAAGCTGGTTAATGTCAGATTTGGTATAACAATGTAATATATAAATAATACTCCAAACATCATATACCAGCGTTTTATTGCTTTCTAAGGTGAAGTTTTGTTTAACCCAGAATATAGGTATAGATATACATCATAACACGTGAGGAAGAAACCAGGAAAACCCAACGTCACAGTCGTAGTCGACTGGAATCAAATCCTGGACCTCAGAAATCTGAATCTCACACGTTACTGCGGAGCCATTTTGTCCAGTACATCAGAAGAACAAAATAGAAATGCATCAATTTCTGCGAGCAGGAGTAAAAGGTGCAAACCTTATTGGTCTGTTTAAAGCTTGAAGGACGCATTATAGCTTAATGTACGTAATCAATTACTTATTAGTTTCATAATCACTATTCTCGCTTCTAATACACCCAAAATAGTTGATTTCCACACCGCAGAATAAAGTTACCCAAAATAAATCTGTGTCTGTTCTTAGTATAGCCCGGATTTTTTTTTAGCGAAATGCTTATATATTTATATATTTTTTGCTGAAATACAGGGTTTGCTTACTTATTTTATGCTTTTCAATTAAAATAGCCTATTTTAACCAAATAATTTAAATTCAAAAGTAAATTTTCTTTCGTAGCCATTTTATCATTCAGACGGCTTACATCCTGTCGCTGAAACAAGGAGCGCAAAGAAAGTATTTGTAAAGTCGCCGATTAGAGTTCAAACATTTCAAGTTCAAGCTTTTCCAAATTTGTCTTTACCTCCTCAGCCAGTTTTAACTCGATGGGGTTTTTGGCTAAAGGCTGTGTCATACTACGCAGAGCATATGAAAGAAGTAAAAATAGTGATGCACTTCTGAGATGCAGAAGCTGCTAGCAACATTTCCGCAGCGCAGGAATGCTTTGCTAATATTGGCACTCAAAATAGAATACACCCATAACCGTTTCTCCAAAATAACTGCTATTATAACGCAGTTGAAAGCTCGAACATTCACTTTCTTTGATTGATTAACTTTCGGTAAGGTTGTCTTCGGAGAGTCGTGGAATTGCTAAAACTGCCTTTGAGAAGCTCAGTAAGGTAATAATGAAACAATGTGTAAAATTTCTAAAAAGATTTCTGGTACAGAAACGAATGTCGAAGAGGATTCACCCAAGAAGTAACCTCATGTGAAGTTGATTGATCCTTTTCACTGTAAGCTGTAACATACAAGAAAATCTCCACCTCGTGTACTGTGACAAGCTTGAATAAGCTAAGAATTCTACGAAATAATATGTTTATGATTAATTTTTTACTTTTTATTTGCTTATTTTTGGTTCTTATTTGTTTCATTTCAGGAAGCTTGGAGTTTATCAGTATTGTTGGAACATTTGAATAAACCTAACAAATGAAATTAAGCAAAGTATTTCTAACTTAGCACAGAAACAAAAGTATGGTTTGCTAAGTGAAAATCACATTACTGACATAAAATGAATAAGAGAGGAACAATAAAACTGGATTCGAGTAGATATTTCAGAATTCCTTAAGTAAAATACAAATAATTATATTTGTGCAATTTTGACATTTAACAGAGTGCCTCACGCAAGCAACCTTGGTGACAACATAGGTATGAATGTATAGAAACCAGGAATGGGGAAAGTATGCAGAGTGTACGATTGGAAATGTAAATGAAACCCAATGCACTTCAAAGAGATGTTGCATTGTTTAGTGAAAGAATAAAAAATACAAACTGCTGAATGATGTCAGCGCCATTGTTACAAAAAAGTAAACCGCAGACGCGGGCTTTGCCAGCTATGTCGTGAAAAAGAACGAGGAAAAAAGCGGTGGCATTAAATGCTTCCTGCATAACAGATAGCGCTGCAAGAGATTCCAATATCAATTACATATATGCAATTCAGGGAGGAGGTACATTACATCATACAAGTTAAATATTCCTCTAAAGTACTGCCGAATGTCGTACTGCGCCGTGGCGTGGTGTACTTTGGTTCCGTACGTCCTGCGTCTGGGATCGGCACGGGATACATCCCACACCTGGGGGGGCGGGCGAAATTTAAGTCCCGAGTGGAGGACCGGTATCCACTCAGCATCGTGACAAAATTGAAGAGCTGCGCTAGGTAGTGGAACCCCGAAAAGCCAACTTTCCAGCAGGCGCTGTCGAAATGCTGACCGCATCTCCTGCCCGTGTCGGTTGGATCATCGTTCACCTCTGCCTTGGTATGTGGGCGTGAGGCCGGCAGTCGGGTTAGCAGGCTCAGGCCCACTTTTGGCTACTACGTTACTGCCAAATACCAGGTAGCAAAATATATCGGTTGTCTTGAAACAATACTGTTAATCATAAGACTAAAAAAAATGACAGTAATCTACTAATATTCATTGTGGTACTATTAGAAGATACAAGGTTGCATGGGCAAAGACTTGAGTCTTCTGGATGAATGCTATCCAAACTTTGAACCACACTAAAAGGGACGCTTATGTGGCATTCCACCGCTCTCTCTTAGGTCTCCAGTAATTTCTTACTGATAAGAAACCACTTACTTCTAGATTTCCTTACCGTTGTTCACGATTCCCCAGCAGCTGAAATAAGCCGACTGTTTTAACATGTTTTCTATTAACTCGCTTTCTTGCTTCTTAGTTTGTCTATTGCTCAAAATTTTAGCAGTCAAGATTAAACCTATTTTCCGATGAGGTAGGGACTTGAACTTCAAATATAGATACAACTGGATAAAAATGCAATATTAGCTGGCGTTCTTGCTTATCTGTTCTTTTGTATGCATAATAGAAATACTTAAATGTATGTGGCAAAAACTCCTCAGTCATTCAGTCTAGGAGTACAACGTTTGCCAGGTTTAACAAGAAAAACCATTTTCAATTTATTTTTTCCCCCTTCCGAAAACGCGGATTTTCGGACTATAGCTATGTTTAGTGAAATTTCCTCACTTATAATAAATAACCAATTAGTTTTGTTCTACTAAGTAGCCAAGCTTTCCAGAAAATTACCAGTAAAAATTTGAAAATCTATGCACATATAACGTGAGCCACGAAATAAAAGTTTTAATCTTTTAATGCTGTACTTTATTTCCTGAAAGTTAAAAATTAAAGTTTGAAAATCTTCATTGGAGAAACAAATAAAACGTTCACGCTTTTTAATGTTCTAAAATTAATTTGTATTTACTATTAAAGCCTAATTCCAAAATTACACCTAGATATAACAAAAGCCTCTATAAGTCTTTCAAGCCATCATCAAAGACAAATATTGGATCAGGAGGGACATTTCAAGATGGGAAAGTGTAAGAAAATTGGCTTACGGTAAAAGTAAATACCTTTTCACGTCTATTTGAGTTTGAGAGTTTTAATATCAGGAGTGGAAAACTATATTTGCGCCTGATTCTAGCACATATCACAATTACTTTTTAGAAAATGTCTCAAAATGCATTTCTTTTTCTTGTTTTTTTTTTTTTTCGAAATATGGAAAATTCAATATAGAGTTCACAGAAGTCTAGGGTCTCACAAGGATTTAAGGATAGCTATGTTAAAAATGTCACGCTAAGGTTGTAATTTTCTTATCCAAATAGCATATCCCATTTTCTGATATTACTTATAAGGGATTTATAAACCAGTAAAAAAGAATAGGTGACTGCTTGATCACAGTACATGCTGAACGGTTGATTAGGGTACAATATTCACATTAAATGTAAAAGTTATTCTTCTCTTATCGTTAAAATTCATACATTTGTACTAAAAATAAACACACCCTATTAACCAGATAATCACAAATGTTACTACCGGATTGATAACATCATTAATCTTTCATAAATATCGCAATGTGAGCAAGGAAAACTACGATAAACCATAGTACGATTTTAATGGGTTGATCCATAAGTCAATGAAAGTTCTGCATGCGAAACGTTGTGTGCAAAATTTACACTTCAGAAAAACGCCAGTATCTATAGGCCAACCCATTATTAGCGGATTTATTTAACTTTCGTGAAAAAACTGAAGTAAAAATATGTAAAAACGATAAACGTTTAACACTAGTTTGTAAATAGATACTTCATTGTCATTAAATAGTTGCACATTTTCGTGTGATAAAAAAAAAATTAAGTTGATATTATTCGGAGCAACGTGTACACCCCTGAGAGAGCCAGTTCAAGGCGGCTTACAAAACAAACTTCATTAGCTTGTGAAACAGCTTCTTGGGGTGGGGGAGTGTAAACAGTTCCCCCTCTATTGCTAGTTCTCTCTGGTCAAGACGGCGGACTACTAATCAATCAATGAATCATGAGGATATTTGAAGATTAAGTTACCGGAAGTTCTAAAGACTATCAGTCTTGGATATAAGTTTCTGCTAAACTTCTCCAGCTATTTCAATAAAGAAAGCGGCTATTTTTCAATCCTCCACTCAATTTTACTAATCCTGAAAGTTTCAACTTTACAACTTACTATTTATCGAATAGGGAACCGGACCTTTTCTAGACCTGTAGTCTATTTTGTTCATTCTGGATGTTTCATTGTGGAATCGGATTTTTATAAGCCTTAAGTCAATTGTGGTTATGCAGAAATTTTTGTTTGTTCGTTGAAGAAGGTTAAAATAAATATATTTTCATACTTACATAATTTGAGCACAAGGATTTCAAAGCTTCATTAAACAGCCTAATTATTGTTACATGATTTGTAGCTGGCATTTCATTACGAGCTAGCAAGAATTTTTGCTGATAAATCTTCTTATTTTTCAGTACCACTTTTATTATATTTCCCACTTTTCTAGCACTGGCATCCATACTGCCGTGAATGGCAACTCAGACTTCTTTATTTTCACAAATAGGCCTTATGTGACTTAATGTGTAATTATAACAATCTGAAAATTTTTTAGCGTCGTCTCATCAGGAGGATATACATTTGTGTATTTAGAAGGAAACTTAGTGAGCTCTGAAATATCTGCTACGTGCGTAATTTATGAATAATGTTGCACTACCTTTTGAAATTTAATTTGCACTAACATAGGTCGCAAAATGTTGGCAAAACAATATTTTTTTTAGTGGTAAAGAGGTGTAAACTCTAGTAGGAACTGGTGCAAACCTCACGTACACTCTCATTCATTTTCGGCGTTTTTAATTCACACTTCCACCTGCGTTTGTGTTATATAGTTCTAACAAGGTACACAATACTGAATTCAGTATGTTACGTCATTTCTTAGTACGATATAACATACGTATACTGTGTAATGCTAAGGTACAATTAGGGTTCTCTATAGCGTGAACATGCACTGAATCACTGGGTATAAAGTGGGCTGGACTATGCTACGGAGGGGACTCGGCACGGAGGACCAAACATGGTCTATTGTACCTGTGCCCCCAAGTGGGGCACCCGCAAAAGGAAGGATGAGGCGAGAGGACGGCCGACCCAAAAAGTCACGACAGTACTGAGACACCGCCGACGCTTGAGAGAGGATGCGAAATGATAATGCAGTTGAAATGGAGAAACAGGAAATTTGGTGATGTAATTAACCTACCCAGCATTCGCCTGGTGATCCGGGAAAACCCCCGAATAAACCAGGAAACAAGTGATATGACTAATGAATTCGTCATTGACTCTATGTTGTACATAATATGAGAAACTGCGCTAAAATATATGTACTTGTATAGAAATTGCCGGAAGTATTTATTTATTCACTATCTGAAAAGTAGCAAAACGTGTATTAATGACAAAAATATAAAGAATATTTCTTCGATCATTAAAAAAAACCACTTTCTTTGTGAAGTAACATTTTGCAAATACACTTCTTCTACTTAGATCATGGTGTGTGGTTATGTGTATACTAAAGAAAAAAGCATTTATTTACATACAAATCCAGGCCCTAGTTATTATTGGTCACTATGATCACTTGTCACGTGTGGAGCCGGAAAGGTATAATGTTTACCCACGTTAAGTATCCTAAATACTCCTATTCGTCTCTAATTTGGGTGATAATCATAAGTAATCCTGAACACGCTAAATGTCCTAATTATACCTGCCTATATCTTTCTTTCAGCAGCACCAGTTGCGAGGTTTGCTCACATTAAGGCAAAGCAAATACGGGTTGAGGAATGACATT
Source organism: Mantis religiosa (assembly GCA_030765055.1). Lineage (NCBI taxonomy): Eukaryota > Metazoa > Arthropoda > Insecta > Mantodea > Mantidae > Mantis > Mantis religiosa. The sequence continues at coordinate 117,721,759 of CM060950.1, forward strand.
AGTGAATAACAATTTGGCGAAACAGCACAACCGTCTAATATGAATGAGCATTGGTAAACAAAGAGTGATGAGATACCACCTAAGGAAAATAATGTTGACTAGATATGTTTCAAAATTGCTTATTTTTGCTTGTTTTGTTACTTTTGTATAAGGAAGACAAACTGCATTTTCCTGTTTTTTTCTTTTTGTTGTTGTTTTAATTTACGACCTCCAACGTCAATTCATATCGGACGTTGAATGCAATGGGTGACATGATGCTCAATTAAGCCCGTGGTCCACAGAGCTTAATGTTACCCGACATTCGTCTTTTAGGAGAAGGAAAACCCCCGGGAAAACCTTATCCAGATAACTCACCCTCACTGAGATTGGAACTCGAGACCTCTTGAAAGTGAGGCAGACAGGCTACCATCTATGCTACCGAGGCGGGCGCATTTTTCTTCACTGTCTGTGTGGCTCAGTTGATTAGATTTGGCCTACTGATCCCAAGGTCGCGGGTTTCTGGTACAGACTGGGTGTTTTTAAGTGCGTTTAAATGAGGTAGCCCAATTTTATAGTAATTTCCTGGCATATAAAAGCATTTCTGCTGGACGAAATTATGGTACACCGAAGGCTCGGATATGACCTTTCCAATTGAGTGCTTGTAACGCTTTTCATTTATAAGTTAATGAAATTCCTTATTTAGTTCAAAACTTAAGGAATGTACTATCACAAAAAGTGCTTATTGAGGAAATGCACATATCTAGATATTTATTAATTTAATATAAACGAACAATATTAAATTAGCATTTGCCGTGTGTTTGTTTCCCTTATATCAACAGCATATATTAATTAACCCAGATTTTGCCTCGGTAGCGTGGTGGTAGCGAGTCCGCCTCACGTTCAAGAGGTCCCGAGTTTGAATCTCGGTCAGGGTGAGTTACCTTGATAAGGTTTTCCCAGAGGTTTTCCTTTATCCTATAAGACGAATGTCTATGGTCTATGGTCAGCCGCTCGCCGCACACCATGGGAAAGAGGAACGCCGGCAAGAAGGGGAACGCCGCCAAGAAGAAGCAACCCAGCCGGGCAACGAAGCTACAGTCGCCGCAGCCTTCATCTGCCAGTAGCTCACCAGCCACCTCTCGGGCACCATCTCTCGCCTCTCTGCCTGTACTGGCAGAGGGGGGCGAACCGGCCGGAGAGTCTAGGGGAAAGTTCTGGGCCAGCGCTGAACCGGCTCCAGTCACCGCCGGCCTGCCTAGTCCTCCGCTTACACGCCTGGCTGCCGGACGCTCTCGGCCTGCATTAGCAGACTCCACGTCCATGCAGCAGGACGCAGCTCCAGCACACTCCGCAGCTACTCCAGCCAACCAGTCTCCCCGCAGCACAGCCACCTCAAGCCACCTAACCTACGCCGAAGCCCTCTGCTCTTCTCCAGCCGCAGGTCCTACGCTGCCACCAACAAAGGAGCCCTACGCTGTCTACACTCCAGAACACGCTGCACCGTACTCGGCAGTTATCCGCGGGGTCCCACGAGATCTCCCGCTCCGCTACATACTCGCCGCCGCTCAACAGCTCTGGCCCTCTACTCTCAAGACAACTAGAATCACCAGGCGCCATGGGCCTTCAAACCTTGTCCGGCTACAGCTCACCGACATAGCCGACTACGAGGCTGCCTTGAGGACGGGCCTGCCCTTGTTAGGGCAGTGTCTCAGAATCGAGGCTAGCAGAGCGTTACGTCACCACACATGTCGGCGCTGCTGTGGCTACGGACACGACGCCTCAACGTGCAACGCTCCACCTCGGTGCCACTATTGCGGTGCCTCATCACTGACATCGAAATGCACGCGCCACGACCTTCGCCGCCGCCGACGCTACTGTGCCACCTGCGATGGCCTTGGCCACTACACAGGTCAGGCACAGTGCCCGCTCAATCCAAACAACAGGCGCAGAACCACCACACCGGCAGCTCCTGTCCCGGGCCATTCCTCACCACCTACGCCAGCCTTCTATGAGGAACTCAGGACTGCTTCAACCATGATCCAGTCCGAACTTCACAACACAAACGACCGCCTGGCTGCCCTGGAGACGCAACTCGCCTCCGCCGCCATGACCATCCAGCCGACCGCAATGGACACAGCACAAGACACCGCAGAGATCATCACGCAGCTAGAGGAGACCATCACAGAGGCGACAGCAAAGAGCTTCCACACCTTTCTGACCTACTTCACATCCGAACTCACAAAATTCTCCACCCGCCTTGATCGAATGGGGGATGTTATCAACAAACTTTCAGAAGCAGAACACAAGTACCATAACCTAGAGCCACTCATTAAGCAAACTCACCAATCTGCCACCGTGGACATCCCATCTTCACTCCAGACCTTAGCCAACGGACTGGACAACAGCAAGATCGACCTGCACAGGATCGTTCGGACACTTCAAGCCCACCACGACTCATACGACCACAAGCACACCATCGGCGAACAAATAAGAGCTATAAATTTAACAGTTAACCCATACTTGGGACATCTACGCCGACTGAACACTTAGTACAGTCCACCCTGACTCCCCAGTTTGGCTTCCAGGGCGCAAGCCATGCCTGCCATCCTGGCCTTATACTTTACGCCAGACAGCAAGATAGTTGCTGCTCGAAATAAACGAGAATTTCCAGAGTGCTTATAGCGGGATCTGCTCAAACCTGCACACACTTTCCCTCACCTAACCCCGCTTCCACATAAGAAGCGATGATCCTTGTTTTTGTTTCAATAAAGCTTAAAAAAAAAGCTCTATGGACCCTTTGCTCATTTGGGCATCATTTCACTCATTCCATTCATCGTCCGATATGACTTAACGTTGGAGGACGTAAATAACCAAAAAAAAAATGTATTGTATTCAGTTTTTCTTATTTTAATGTAGTCCTCCTCACTGAGGGTACATAATAGCAACTCAAACCCCTCCTAGTTCTAACGTGAAGGTCCCTTATTTTGTGAATAAGTAATTTGTGTTTCACTCCAGGTAGCAGGCGCCCTAGATTCCAGTGACATATGCCCGTTTCCGCCTTTTAAAATAACTGTATGGTCAATGAGCTAGGTTTAGAGATGCAATGCGAATATTTTCAGGAAGTTTCCGAATGCAGGTCTCGTTATATATTCTCTTGGAAATGGCTCCAAGGATTTTATTTATAGTATCATGCAATTCATCATTAAATACTATCAATACTCGTTATCACAATCGCCAATAACATCAACATTCTCATCATTTCTCCACTTGGCACTTTACGTTTTTTTTGTTCCTGTTGGAAAGTACAAATAGGTGACAAAGCTATTCTAGTATTGATGTATGGCAGACATTATCTGATCAATTATGTCTATATCGTTTGAATGTACAAAGAGAAATCTAATTTCTGCAGTCGTGTTTCTCCTTGGTTAGTATTACATCGTTGTCCAGTAGTGATACTGCAGATATTTTATATAATTTCATAATTCAAAGATCATTGCATTCTTACGCGTAACACCTGAAAGTAATTTGGTGAATTTATATATTCTCTTTGATTTCGTATGAGTTGATTTTTATTTTACCACGTTTTTAGCAGACAGTATTTAACCCATATTCTTACAGTGTTACTGCAAACGGCACCACAGGTGTTTGACACATAAAATGAAATAGTAAAGAACATTTTGAAAGGAAACACTTCAGGCCTAAAATAAGACCTGAAGCTTTCCTGGTGACGAATATGCTCAAGTATTTCTGGGGAAGCAAACCAGGTGAAATGACGGTTAGAAATTTAGATATTTGTGCTATATCCAGTGATTCATTTGAGGTTATACCATTTAATAAATATCGTGATGATGGGTGAGATGTACACTCCCGAAAAGTCGATTTCTAATCGTCTTTTCGTCTGACTTGCTTCCCAAAAACAACTTGAACTTCAGGCCTACGTTTGCGGTACACCTTCGATATTTGTCAGTTTTGGGTACTAAGGAAAACCTGGAAAAATCTCAGGCAGGGAGAACGGCCCCGGTGGGATTTGAACACTAAACCATTATTTCACTAGTCTGTGCTTTAACGTAAATGGCTATGCGTGTGAGTATTCAGTTGTACTTCCATCTATTATTCTTTGCCTCTATGTGTTACAATTATAATAAGTATTAGCAGCATTAAAAGTAGTAGTAGTAGTAGTAGTAGTAGTAGTAGTAGTAGTAGTAATAGTAGTAGGAGTAGTAGTCGTAGTAGCAGTAGTAGTAGTAGCAGTAGTAGTAGTAGTAGTAGTAGTAGTAGTAGTAGAAGTAGCAGTAGTAGTAGTAGTAGTAGTAGTAGTAGTAGTAGTAGTAGTAGTAGTAGTAATAGTAGTAGGAGTAGTAGTAGTAGTAGTAATAGTAGTAGTAGTAGTAGTAGTAGTAGTAGTAGTAGTAGTAGTAATAGTAGTAGGAGTAGTAGTCGTAGTAGCAGTAGTAGTAGTAGCAGTAGTAGTAGCAGTAGTAGTAGTAGTAGTAGTAGCAGTAGTAGTAGTACTTCTATTCATGCTTATGAAGGAGAGATGATTGGATAATCCGGGCTGTTTATTATCCAATCCTTTAGGGGAATATAGTTTATAAAATTCCATTCTATGTTTGTTGATGTTAGTTTTGATAATAAATAAATGCACATTGCTGTCTAGTCGTATCTCTCACAAATGAAGTAAGATATTTGTAGAGTATAACACAGAGAAATCGGAATATTTATTATAGTTAGTAAGAAGCCTTTAGCGATTCCGACAGCCTGACAAGAAACAATCGGTGGAAAGCGAGACGGTTGGTTCCTTCCCTCACACGGGTGTCATTTCAGTCGACCGGGCGATAAGAGTCACAACCCACTACCATGACAGCTCAAGTCTTTCCAAACAAGAAGTTGTGTCGTGACAAGCTAGATAACGCCCCTCCACGTCCCCATATATAGACTTTAGTCTCCAGGGACTGTTGATGGGCTGAGTGAATACTCCCCAAAATGCATTTTTCTTCACTTCCTTTATTCCAGATACGAGGCAAAATAAGAGGAATATATAAGAGGCAAAATACTATGGTGCGCACCGCAAAAAGACACACACGAGAAGTTTAAAGGGATGTAAAATATTTTCTTGGATTTCCAGGTAAGAAGAAAAGCCTTTTCCTGTCAGAGTCCTGAAGTCGTTAGTTAAAGCCCCAATAGGATAATGAATTCACATTTCCTAGATGGCAAAATACAAATCGTAGATAAAATAAGGAAGTCTAGGCTAATTTGGGAATTTTCTGTGTTATGATCGATTCAGGACTTTGTAGTTCAAAGCTCAAATTTTTAACAGATACAATGTGTGTGAGTGCTTGGGGTTTAAGGGTCCGTCAACAGCTCCGTCTTTTGGACCCACTAACAGAAACAAAGGCCACATTAAATGGAACACGCTAATACTCAAATATGCGACACTGCGAACGGGCAACACTATCATCAATGTTTTTACTATTAAAAAGAGGAAAACGCATTGAAAAATCACTATAAATGGTCATTCACAATGAAAGTTAAACGCAAATGGAAGATAAACGCAAAAGCTCGCGACTGGCTAATTTAATGAGGGTCATTCATAATGAAAACGCAAACCTTAACGGAAACGCATTTCGCAGGCGCAAAAGCAAATTCTTGCAAACTCCAAGCTTCTAAATTTGCGTTTATGTAGAACGAATAAATCCACCAATCAAAAAAGAGTGGAATATGGCTGCCTTCGACGAAAAGCTTATTACATTTTATCAGCGCCATGCTTGCCTGTATGACAAAGTATATAAATGTTTTAAAGACGTAGATGTCAACAGTAGCTAGGAACCTGTGAAGCAGAAAGTAAACAAATAATAAACTGTACGCAAAAAAGTAGCAACATAAATGTTTATTTTGTCCCTAACATTAACCGTAACGTTACACGGAGGCGAAGAGCTTCAGATAAAGATTTTGATTGCTATTCTTTTTCAACAGCGGGCCAACTAGATGTAATAGGATATCAATTTGTGCGAGAGTCATTCTCATGTATCTTTGGAATTGCACGGGATCATCTCTCATTTCACAAAGTAAATTATGAAAGTCGTCTTAATAAGTTCTTCTTTGATTCGGGGGATGTACCCGCCATCTGCACCGAGACGACCGTTTTCTTTTAATACCTTTAATAACAATAACCGACGGCGCGACAGCCCTTAGAGGGCCAAGGCCCACTTATGCACGACAGAGGTGGACGATCATCCAAACGATACTGGGAGGAGATGTGGTCAGCATCTTGGCATCCCCCAGCCGGAATGTTGGTTTTCGTGACCTGGCCTGCTTACCTAGCGTAAGCTGCTCACTTTCCTCACGATGCTGAGTGGGCACCGGTCCTATACCCGGGACCTAAAATCCCCACCACATGGGTGGGATCGAACCCGGGCCGCTTTCCGTGGCCAGGGACCAAGGCATGCTGCCTTAACGCGCTACGCCACGGCGCAGGACTTTCACTGAGTAAATTGGCTATTGTTGTTTGAGCATGCATGAATGTTACTTCATGATAAGGAGCCACTTTAAATCATCTAATTTCTGATTGACTATAATTACTTTTTCGTTTTACCATTATGAATGCATTTCTACGTATATGGCTACTACATACGTTTGAGTCCTTCCGTTAACGTCTGGGTTTCCATTGTGATTGGCCCTTAATGGTATGAAACTAGTTCTTAAAAGTAACTTATTTGCTCAATTTCATAGGGCACAATTATAAAAATGTAATTTATCTACATGCATCTATGTATTAAAAATTATCACATAACCGTTATGTCGGCCGAAAAATCCTTGGCGGTGCCGAAATCGACCCACCAACGATTTTGATACTGGATGTCATAATCTTCATAGAGATGTCGACTTATTTTATACTGAGTTACATAAAACAAGTGAATGAATCTCACTATTATTTAGCTTTAGTAACGAAAAACCAACATTTCAAGCATGTGCATTAGATAATGTAATTAGGAGAGTGTATATATGCAATACAGTATTTTAAAACAGCTAAAGCTATGAAATAATTATTCAAAAAAAGTTATATATTTTTATGAATTGTATATTTTTCCTGGTGTAAGTTTTACCATTTCTTATGGGTTCCCAAGTATAGGAAGTTATTTAAAATTCTATCAGAATTATTTGGACTTCACAGAAATTCACATAAAGTCTAAGAAATGCATGGTACTCGTCATGATAAAATCGAAAACATATAAACTTAAATCGGAAACTTTAATCGATAACTTTAGAGCCCTTTTTGATAAAATGAAAACTTAAAAGCATTTTTCTATACATAGGTAATTTGGTGGGAGTACTTGTAATGGAAGTTTCTTCTTGCATCTGACTCCAAATATGATTGGTATTATCACTCTTTTCGTTTCGATTCATGCTGTGTTTTATACAAACACCGAGATGCACATAAGCATTCCACAAGAATGCGAGCCAATCTCAAAAAATACAGTTTTGGTGAATACCGATATCAAAAATTGATGTGAAACGCAGTATTTCTTCTACCATTACATTTACTGACAATTTGCTCACCGCCAGAAAAAAAAAAATGTTTTCTTTCACACGAAACCAAACAGGGAAAAAAAACAGAAGGAATAGGAAAATATCCCCTCAGGAGAGAATATGTCATCAACATGACTTTAACAACTCAGAAAATGACATGAAGTACATTTGTTTCCTTTATTTTGTTTCATTATCGTGACGTACTCATGAGGCCTGTGTTGAGAAGACATGGTGCACGCAGCGGCCGGGCTGTCGGTCTTGGCAGGGAGAGGACTGTGGTGTCATGGAATAAGCTATCCTGATGCACAGCCTTATTTTTACATTACTCATTTCGACTAATTAAATTAAAATAAATGAAATTACTTATTGTGAATAGAATTTTATTAAATGATTATCAAGTAAATCTAGTCACCTAGTGAACGTCTGGATTATAAAGGTTTTCCCAGTATTTATACTCACATATTGTGCTCATGGCTCTGTTGGTCTCCTATCGATTTTAGTTGCAATACACTTCATCATAACAGCTGTAGATCATTTAAATGTTAGGTACTTTAACATTTAAATATTAAGTAAGCTTGTTAGAATTTCAAGACTTATAAAACATATTTTTGTTTTGAACCAGGAATCTAATATCAGTTTATACCTTGTTAAACACTTTGCCACTGTAGCCAGTAGAATTTAATTAAAATATATTATGCCATGTGGCCAAACGTCCGTTGAGATTCTGTCAATCATCCATTATCATTATTTATACAATTTCTCTGTCTGATAATATTTCAATTATTAAGTTAATATTATTACACATTTCTTCAATTGTAACGATAGAGTATAACGTTAAGATACAGTAATAACGTTAAGATCTTTAAAATATGATTTTGCAGGTTTGAAATTCTTATGACTCTTTCAAGATTCTTATTGCTGTTTTTTAAATAGGAATACTTGCTTAGTTCCAATAGAGCTCCCCATAAACAGTATACCACATTCTATATGAACAATAAAATAATCACCTGGAAAACAAGTTGAAATTAGTGTACGGTTTCAATTTCCTAATGAGTTTGGAAGACAGACAAGCTGAAATAATTCACGGCATTCGTGGAATGCATACACGGCCACTGCAACCTTGATCGATCTATGCTGAATGGACCTAAGTCTCCTAGCTCTACTGAAGTAAAGATTACTCCTATTGAGTTATTTTCTATTGCAATAGCAGCGCAACGACCGGACGTGCCCGGTGCATTGTTGGGTAAACAATGGAGAAATGGAATCATCAATATTCTTCATGTCTTCTTTGAGGTATCCACTGCTTTAACAGATACGAAGCAGTTTCCGTAATAATGCACATAGCCTCGCAGTTTACACTTAATATTTCCTTAGGTACTCCATTTGATCGTCCTATTTTCTTCATAACATCCTGGCAGCCTTGTTCTAAGACTATATCTAACGTGACTTAACGATTTAACAGTCTAATAAAATGGCTGCAAAGACTTCATTAGTGGCTAAGGCTGTGAACAACTTAACCTTCTCTGGACTGCTTGCCGCACATTACTTTCCTAACTCTGAAGAGAGATTAAGGGAGGTTAATGGCGTGCTTTGGAGAAAGGGTGCACCACACATTTGGTAAGGCAATCCGACACTGTGGTTTAAAGAAGCTAGAATCTTGCTGGGAAAATTTTGTAATTGTGTTACAAAAACGATATTCGAGCAGAAAGCTTGATAACACCTCAGAAGTAATTCATTCGTACTGAGGTAAGATTTTGTGCAACATTTTTTTTAGAAAACAAAACATTTGGAGTTTACTTAATAGCTCAACTGTAACACACTGTCCTTAAATTCAATGTATTCGGTATTTAAAGCTGAGAGTAAAATTACACATGAATTAACTAACATACACATATGTAATATATAAGTAATGTATAAATAAAATTGCATGCATTCAGATTGCAAAAGAAGAGATTATAAATCAAGTCCTTAGCTGATGTATCATGTATCATCCATCTGGCACACACACGCACACACACACACACACACACATATATATATATATATATATACACTCTTGAGCACTTGACGTTTTATTTATTTTTAACATACAGTATCATCTTTCATCGTGATGATTGGCAGTCACTGGAATTTACTGTGACAGAGTGTCGAAGCAGTCAACATTATAAGACAATGGAGCCATAAAATTTTCTGTAAAAGGGTTCAAAATATCTGCTTTATTTTTCCCCTTTTTGTTAGAGCTGTTTTAAATTAACGAATGACTAATCGCTTCTGTACAATTCAGGCAAACCACAGGGTTAAAATATTAAAATCTGATGTACTCAGTTATCTATTTCAACATTTCTCGCTTAAAATGCCCTTTGAAACAATTTCCAATTTCGAGCTAGAAATTTCCAGGAGAATTATAGGAACTAGGGTACTAGAATTGTTATTCTCTATCAAAGATACTTAATTGCTCTGTTAACATTAATTGTTTTTTATAATTTAAATTGAAAATATTTAAAAATGCAATAACACAGAAGTAAAAATTTTTTGTTTTCAACTAATTTAATTTATGGAATTCCTGAACAACGATATCTTTATACTTACATAATAAACTCAAATACAAATTATGAAATATACCATAGCATGTAGGATCCAAAGAGCATTTCGTCTTAGCACATAGAGGAATGATTAATTGCGAATGAGGGAATTATTACCTTAACAACAATTAAACATCACTTGTTAAAATTTTGTGTGCACTATGTTTCAAGTTCTGAATACAGAACGAAAAGTTGAAGCAGTCAGAAGAGAACTTCCATTGTTTTAAATACATTTAGTCATACACTGTACATTGTATTAAAATAATTGCAAATTTATTGAAAACATTTCATAATTGCAAACATATTTGGTTAATATTCTTTAAAGATGTTTGTTGCCGATTGGGATGGCTAAGGCGGTTTCGTCTGTAGCCCGCATTTGGGAGGCCCAGGTTCGATTCACGTGGCCGACCTACCTGACCCATGGTTTTTTTTAGAGTTTTTCCCGCTAGGTTAACTGCATACCCGAATTTCCTGTTCCTGCATTTCATCTCTATTATCGTTTCTCTTCTGGTGGTATCCTTCAGAGTAAAATTGTCAGGGGTGTCCTGGCGTTGCATGGCAGGATGATATGCTCTGAGAATAAGCTGCTCCGACGGTAGGATGGTCTCTGGTCCTTGAGCCCGGTATGGTGGGGCTGTTTCCGGACCGCAGTGGTGAGATGCCGATTGTGCTGGGTGGCGGGGAGTTTCCAAGTGATAAAGTTTATGGACGCTGCCCTCTGCATTATCGTGGCTCCTTTGTACAGCCGCCCTCTGGTTCTTCTCGTCTCATCCTTCCTCCCGGGTATGCCCCACTTGTAGCTTAGGTAAAAGAGATCAAAACTGGTTGCAGTTCGGAATCCCTTACGTACCGTAATCCATTCCAAGATGTTTGTTACTTGTATATTTGCAATTAACCTGAGTTTATTCTTTCTCTAATGTTTCTTCTAGTTCTGACTGGTTCATCTGAATATGATTTATATGTGTCATTGTATATAGTGGGTTATATTCAGGACTATTCTACATGGTTTGGCGGAAGAGAGGGACAAATGGCCGTAGTTCTGCCTCTGACACAAATAAGTAAATAAATATATAAATATATAAGTAAGCGAAACATAGATATATACGGAAGAAAATTAATGAAAATAAGAATGACACAGAGAAAGAAAGAAGGAAAGAAAGAAAGAAGAAGGCAAGAAAGAAAAAAGTGGCCTGTGTCCGAATAATCTATATTGGCTTTTGCAGCATTTGACAGAATAAGTACAAATCTAGCAACCAGCCAGTTGTATAAATGAGCTTTCACGTTTGAACCGAACGTTGTATAGTAATATGACATCTGCAAGGTCCTTAAGTAACCTTGACATCACTGCCGCAGAGTTAAAGAGATTGTCGAAAATATGTTTAATTGGAATTACGATATTTTGTTCCATTTATAACCCGCACACTAAGGTAAGAAGAGTACGTCAGTTTCATAAAGAAGGAAAGGCTCCTACTTAGGAATGACGTACGATTATCTAACAACAACTATTTAACAAAGCTTCTTTCCTGTTTATGGATTTTCGTTACACATCGTGTTAGCCGGAATACATGTCTGCATAGGAAAAGGTGTCAAATACAGAACTTGTTATAGCAGAATGCGGAGAAAACATGTCAGTTATTTACATGACAATCTAACGCAAGTACAAAGGATTTTCAAGTTAACTCCTATCGCAAACTATCCTTTATGTAGAAACTGTTTTCCTTAACTTGCATTTGCTCGATAAATGCGTAAAGGTTTTTCATTAAAATGTCGATTTAAAAACTTTATTTGACTAACAAAATTATACACTGTCTTTTTTTTTTTTTTTTTTTTTTTTTGGAAATATTTGTGAAAAAGAGCAAGAAGGATAGAAGGAAAATTGTATGTTTATTTCAACGACACAATTTATTTCAAATAACTTTGTGACCTCAGCCATTTCCGACGCACACGGTGTTAATTAGATTTGGTAGTGTCTCGTGTTGTCATAAACAGAATATGACATTAGAGCAGTGGCGGCTCGTGCCGTAAAATAACAGCCTGCTGCGGGGAAAATAATCGAAAAATGAAGTCCATGCACCGATGTTTCTTCATGATATTAACAGAATTTCTACTTCCTTTCGCGTTTTGCTCAATTTTGAGATTGGGTATTGCTCGCCCTAACATATTTGTGCTAACCCTTTCTCCTAATGCGTGCCTTGAAAAGGCAGCTTTCAGAAGTTCATTAACCGTGTTCATTATTTATCGGTTAAATTTGAAATATTAAATTACTCATACACTGAATAAATTGAATTATAACACGTTTCACACTCAAACACAAAATAAACTGATATCAGCCACTAAATTACGTTACACAAAGAAATACTTGGATACAGTGCTAACATGCGAACCACATGCATTTGTTATGGGGGATTCCCGTTATGTTCGTGGGAATGGAGTATCGTGCCAACATGATAGGTGCATCACAAACAATCTGCCCTGCGATTTAATTACCATTAGATATTGGATCTGTTTACGTAAGAAGGATGGAATTAGTTTCTAGAACTAAAATATAAAGCAATGATAGATTGTTAAATGATTTTCAATGTATATTCAAGTTCTACAACTAAAACGATGAGTGTTGGTGGCCCTGCTTCACCGTACAGCGAATGATCACCGCGCAACACCCAGGTGCAGCACGCATTTGTGCAAAAATCTAGGGAACTTAGGCCGTCAGGAAGGTTAGGGGGGATGGTTGTACGCATACGCAATAACTGATTACCGAGCTTGCAGGCTCTCAGCACTTTGACGTCACGAATGTGTTCTATTAGTTACGCAGGTGTTTTCCATGCATCAAGAGTTCATTATTGGTTGTACTCGATTTCTTATACTTACAATAATGCATTGTTGTTTACATGGTCTTTTGAAATTTCTACAATGTGATTTAGAAGACAGAAGAGAGCGTGCTGCGGCACTGCAGCACGTAAGGACTAGCCACCCCTGCATTAGAGTACAACAGAGTAACTCTTTCTCAAGCATTTGGCTAACCCTTTGGTCTCCCGTATTCTCATTGTACCTACGACACGTGTATAGAAATTGGTTCTGCCAATGTGTATCTGAAATAACGCGAAACCACAGATAACTGTTTTTGTAAGAATGGTTTGCAGCAGCTTTATAAACGTAAATTATAGCGGATAAATTCATGTGGTTGCCTGCTCTCTTATCAATTCCATTGCCACAGGACTATACAAATAAGCTCTAAGCTCTGAAGTTGTCTGATCTACCTCAGACCTTGTACTCTGATCGATTATTTGCATTTTGCTTCTAAAGAAAGACATAAAACGCAGAAAACATGCAGCAGAGGGTATGAGCTCCGGTAGAGCAAATGGCTCCCACTCTTGTCTGGAAAGACAGCTGGAGAAAAAGCACAAGTTAAAGTCGCATCAGGAGCATGAAAATCAATATACGAGTAGGAAAAAAGTATAAAATAATGAGTGAATCTTTTTATGACAGCCAAAATCGTCATTACTGGCACAACGGGAATCCTAAATTACCTAAATACAAAGAAATAAGAGCGACAGATGCTACCAAAATAAATTCTCTGATGAATGGAACTGAAACAAAATATAGTGGGCTTGAAATTCAGCGTAATATTTGTAACATGAGCCCAAGCGTGCGCTAAAATGACTATCAGGAAGACGAAGTCCATTATCTCAAAAGTCATTTTTGTTCCATTTATACCCTGCCTATAATTCCAATAGTCGTATCGGCGGCCGTTTTCCATTGGAACATATAGAAGGTGTTAACTCATATTCATTGGCTCTTAACCATTAGATGACGCACACATTCGTACTCCCATTCACACTTCCAGACTCCGTGGAAGATGGGGAATTATCTTGGTCGGAGAAAAAATATCCTGCCTTACCGCCGGAAATCGAACCCGGGACCGCTAGCACGGCAGACAGGTGTTCTACGCACTGAGCTATGGGGCCAGCTCAAAAGTCATTATAAGTGTCATTTGTTTGTCCAGTCTATGTGATAATATCCATACTTGAAGGGTTTTATTAAAGACTGCTGTTATGTGACATTGCTGAAAATAAAGGATCTTCACAAGTAAGTTACTCTTGTTTCTAATTTCTAGAACATTTCTAAATATCAGAGATTTAAAAAAATGTATTTTTACACCTCTGTCCTATTTAGACGGCTGTTTAAGCTGTCTAGGTAATTAATGACGTATAAAGGCCAAGGGCTTTGTGGTATAAGGGTATAGTGACGCTGATAAGGCGTATAAAGTGACGGGAATCTGAAAGGAAGAAATGACAGGTTAGCTGCTTCGTGTTTTATAAAACATGTGTACAAAGTATATCGTGCGCTTCCTTGTGCAACTAATCCTTTCCAGAAGTTTCGCCTTTACACTTAAGTTTTCTACCTAGCACCACCTCTCTGCACCGTGGGCAAAGGTGGCTTACTCCGAGTCTCGTTGGTCGAGAACTACATGCATCTTTGTTGCGGTTCTTGATGGCCAATGCACCTATTTTCCCCATGTGCCGGTTTTTAGGATTTTATTACTACCAAGTAGTAAGTAGTAGATATTACCCGATTGTACATAAATTTGGTATGCATTACCAATATACACTTATTAAAAATAAGGTATTCTTTTCTATGCAAACAACACTAAACACTTACACAGAATAGTGATTCCCAAGCGGAAATTTTGGAAGGATAAACCAAAGTGAATGTTTTAAGAACTTAACTGGCTGTTTTTGAAACGTCCATTTAAGTTACAATTACTTCCCTAAGATATACATGAACAGTTTAAAAGTCATTAGGAACCTGAACAGAGAAAAATTGAATATACTATTGCTGAACTTAAGTTATAAACCATGGTTTATAGAGCATGGCTTAACAGCCCGGAACTGTACCAGAGCCTGTCAACCCAACTCCGGCCTCACGCCCACATACGTAAGGCAGAGATGGGCGACCATTCAGTCAACGTTACTGCAACCCCGAGCGGAAAATTCGCTTTTTAGACCATGGCCGTTATCTAGCCTAGCTCCTCAATTTCCTCAAGATAATGAGTGAGGACCGGTCCTATACTCGGTGCTTATTAGTTATATATCCTTGTAAACATGTACGTTAAACCTATGCTTTCAAAACTGTAATAGAAATGTTTGGTGTTTTGCTATACGTTTCTTGAAATTTCGAAGTTCAACAATTCCTTGTCTTAAAAACAATAAAGCTTGATTATATGTTTATATAATTATATTTAAAACTTGTACAATTAATTCAAAGTTAATGATAAGCACGCTGCGATTCCATATTTTGGTAAAGAGCAAATTTTTTTAAATATTAGTGTGCTTCTGTTTCCATTTAAATTAAATGAATTCAGATATTTTCATGGAAACATACACATTTTATTGAATAAGTACATGGCAACTCAATTTAAATCTTTAAGCTAAGGAGACACCATGATTTTGTCTTTGTATAGTTTTGGTGTTATTAGTATTAAGAAAAATACTTAAATGCTTTTAAACGCATACTAACTTCAAATGTATTTCGAAAACAAGCACTATTCTATTCGAAGTTCCAGTGGAGACACTGAGCGATAAACTTTAGTTACTATAATATCCTCCAGGAATGTTCCAGTTCCTGTAGGCAGGCTATGCTGCTCAGTATGGAGGAGACGGTCGGAGGAAAATACCTCTCGTCACAAGCAATGGCAAGATGTGTGTGCTGCCTATCAAATAGGCGTGGGCAGGAGTACATCTCTACATACGGCACGGCAGATGGCGGACACTAATCATATATGACATGAAATTTATATTAAAAGGAATAATTTTATTTGCAATATATTACGAGGCGAATCCTTGTTTCTAACTTAAATCGTTTAGTTAATGTTAGCTTTCATATTATACGCTTCTACATATTTATTCCATCGTTCTGTAGATATCGGCGGCACAGTATTCTAGTAATGAATTTTAATGTTATTCGACGAACATAAATATCATAATGCAAATATGTGTTATTAAGTGTACGGCAATTAACCAGTACGTGACATGTTAATTAAACACTAAAGCTCTATTTATTTACTATTTACCGAGCGGGATGGCTCAGGTGGTTTAATTTGTGGCCCACATTCTGGAGGTCCGTGTTCACTTACCATGGCCGGCCTACGTGATCCATGGGTCCCTTCGGTGTTTTCTCGGGTCGCCGGACGTATCCTGGGTAAGTTAATTACATACCCGAATTTCCCGTCCCTCTATTTCATCTCCATTATCATTTCAAATTGTCTCTCATCTGGTCGTCTCTTTCAGTGTAGAAGTGTCGGCGAGTGTCTCGGCGCTGTATGACAGGATGATATGCTCCCTGGTAAACACCTCCTCCTCCTCCTCCTCCTCCTCCTCCTCCTCCTCCTCCTCCTCCTCCTCCTCCTCCTCCTCCTCCTCCTCCTCCTCCTGTAGGCCGGTTTCCGGTCTCCGGTCTGCGGGCCGGTCTATTGGTACGTTTCAAGAGTACGGTGTGAGGAATGCCAGTTTTACTGGTCTGCAGGGGAGTTTCCAACTGGTCAATAGTATGGACCCAGCCCTCTGCACTGTGGTAGCTCCTTTGAACGGCCAACCTCTGTTTCCTCTCACTTCATTCTTTCCAGGATGCCCCACTTGAGGAACAAGCACAATAAATCAAGTCTGGTCGACACACGTTATCCACTTCCTAAAAGGAGTTATCTCTCCTATCCTATTTACTGGTACTAAGCTCTATTTTGTCTGCAAACCACGTCCCTGAGAACGGATGGATCTTGGGCTTTATAAGTCACACGCTGTGGATTTAACGTTACACTCTTTAAAGCATTATTTATTATAAAACCCTTTAAATATGCCATACAAATCCTTGTACGTGAACCGATTTGAATGCAGTAGTGGCCAGTAGGGTATCATTTGTTTAGTGAGTAACGCCCAAAACTAATTTCCCATATCAGTTAATTTAAGGTGCCAGTGATTCGTTTTAATTACCTGTGTAAGCACCATTAATTACGGTTTCCAGCATGCGAAACCACAATCTGGAAAGGTACGATATCTATCTGTCATAAATAATATAAAAGAAATTCATGTAGTGCAATGCTTTCAGCGTACAGATCATCTACAAATGCGAATCCTGTGTTGCATTTAAGAGATATATTCATACGTGTACATATTTTCCGGTTCTCCACCACGAAATATTCGCTCGGTAACACAAGATAAAAGGGTGAAATTATGAAGCAAAGAACTTCCAGCTTGCTCATGCCTCAGTTCTCCCATGAAATGTACGTGCGCTACACACATGCTTCTCTAATGGGCTCGCAATGTTTGTCCACTGAATTACTTGCTATACATTCTTATGCTCCACTCACCTTCTAGTCTCATGGAGCAACCATTTGGTTTTCACCACATGTTCATAATGTTTTAAATTTGTGTAAGTGAAATGTGTTAGAGCATTTCATTTTTCCCTCTCTCTAAGTTCGGAAGAGGATATAAAGAATTTAAGAAAATATAATTTCAGTTAAGCTCATCAAGAGTATGCAGGCTTTACCAAAAACTAATGCCTGCCTAGAATATCTTATATATCCTTTATAATTTTAGAAAAAAAAGAGGAGAAGTCAACTTAGAAACTCACATAGTATTTTTAGAGTACGAAAAAAACATTTGATTCTATAAATAGAAATAGTTTATGGAATAATGGACAAAAGGGGATATCCCCCTCATATAGAATAAATAATTTAAAACTTATATAGACACACAAAAATTATCATAAATGCAGGCACGATAAAAACAGAAGTGTTGAACGTAAATCAAGGAGTAAGGCAGAGATGTGGCCTTTCTCGCGCACTATTTATTATATACTTGGACGATTTGATAAAAACTTGGAAAAACAAGTGGATGAAGGAATAAAACTACATAGAAATAAATCCTTAAGAAAATGAAGAAATATCTATGTATAAAATGTATTTACTGGGAAAAGAATACAATCTACATATATCCTCAAAGAAAACGAAGATAATGCCCATTCGAGGAAAATATCATGTAAGATAAAAAATATGCATTGAAAATAAATGCCTGGAACAGCTCTCAAATTTCAGCTATTTGGGCTGTGATGTAAGCTTCGACTTAGACAAAGACATAGAACTATAGCAAGAACATTGAAAAACAAAGCAAGGAAAGAAACAAAGTTAAAATTTTATAAAACGATGGCAGTTACAGTGTTCATGTATGGAAGTGAGTCCTGGATATTAAAAAAAAGGATGTAGAAGATACAGGAAGCAGAAATGAGGTTCTTAAGAAGAGTTAAATAATTCACTAGATGACATTTAATAACAAATGAAACTATTCGAGAAGAACTAGGCATATACAAATTACAGGACAAAATAGAAGAAAATATACAGAACTGGAAAGAACATATGAGCAGAATGGATGAAGAAAGAGTGCTGGTTTTAATAAGAAGATATAATCCTCGTGGAAGAAGAGATGCAGAACGTAGATGTAGATGTAGAAAAAGATGGGAATAGCAGATAGTATGCGAAGAGCGGACAGGCAGAAGTGCCTACTCCCTGAAGTGAACAGGAAAACGAATTCTTTGAGGTATGTAGTTTCCAGAGGAATAACTTTATATGTTCTCTATCACATCAATAGTCTAATAATAATAGAACTTAAATGAAAGGAGAAATATATCTGTAAAATAATATAATCTGCAAGAGGATTATAAATACATTTCTATTGTATGTATCTCTGCCGCGAAGTTAAGAGGTCGGCTGCATAATCAACAACAATACAAAAATAGAACGGACAGTAGAGCAGCAACTCATTTCCTCTCGAAGCCATTTGGTGCTGATGGCAACATAGTCAACATTAAACAAACAACCAACGTGTACAGATAAATTACCCAGGACATTCACCCAGTAGTAATACTGTTCTAATCTGAGAGCTGTATCATTATCATTGCTAAAAGTTAAGGAACGTTACCTAAGTTACACACAAATTTTGAACTTTTCAACACAACACAATAATGTTACCCAAGATGGGAACCGCTTCACACAGCTGTTGTTTACCAGAATCTCATCACTGCATAAATGTTTAATTCTGCTTCAACTTAGGTAAAGTGATATGCAACAATGAGTAATAGTATACTCATGTCGGCATGTTGGCCATGGTACCTCAAACGTTTAGAGCAACCGAACGAAATCCCGGCCATGGCATTGAATTTTTCAGGTTGATCTATCCAAAACCTTAGCCTATACACGGCTAGTACCGAGGAACGATTAATTTCCATCAATTCACTTTAATAATGATGATGATGATGATGATGATAATAATAATAATAATAATAATAATAATGATGATGATGATGATGATGATGATGATGATGATGATGATGATGATGATGATGATGATGATGATGATGATGATGATGATGATGATGATGATGATGATGATGATGATGATGATGATGATGATGATGATGATGATGATGATGATGATGATGATGATGATGATGATAATAATAATAATAATAATAATAATAATAATAATAATAATAATAATAATAATAATAATAATAATAATAATAATAATAATAATAATAATAATAATAATAATGGTCTAATGATGAAGCTTGGATATCAAGTACTTACAACAGTAAGTCACCAACTCGAATCCGAGGACTCCTAGCGGTTTACCGGGAAAACATACGAGTCAATTGGAGAACTGAGTGTCATGAGGGCACGGTGACCATGGTAGCTCAAAGCTTAAGAGCGACCGGATGGAAACCAGAGATCCGTGGTTCAAATCCCAGCCATGGCAATGAACTTTTCAGGTTGATTCTATGAAAAACCTTAGACTATAGATGGCAAGTATGGAGGAAGGATTAATTTCCATCAATTAACTTCATCGGAAATAGTGTTTAAACTGCTAACGCAAAAGGTAAATATTTGTAGGTAAGTACCAATAATTATGTATAAGAAAATAACTTTTAACGTTGAAATGAAGCATAATATACTACACTTGAGGAAAAGAATAAGAACAAGTTCTATTTAAGCTACAAAAATATAATATAACATGAAAATTTCTGCTCAAGTACCAAAAATAAATTATAATGTTCCAATGTCTTTATGATTTGCTGAGAATAACCATAGTTGCAATAAAGGTGAAACGGATTATTTTGCACTGATTTAGATTGATCATTAATGTAACAACAGAGTGCATTATACATTTATATCATCCAATTAAACAACCAACCCTGTCCTAACCATGAGGAACACGCCCAAGAGCAGATCAAGGAGGACTCTTTTATTCTGGGACACTTCATTATGACATTCAGATTTTAAAACATATGTATTTATGTTTACTTCACCTCTATGTCAATGTTGGTAAAGGAAAGTAGTTCAACCGAGCCTAAAGTGTCTGATAAAGTTATAGATTAATAGTTTCACCTTCCTTTACAACAAATTAAAAACGATCCTGACTGTTTCGCTTAGTATTAAATGTCAGTACACCTGAAGGGAAAACATAGATACCATTTACGATTACATATTTAAGAAGTACATCTCCAGATTGGATGTTTCTTTCCGCCAGTCTAAAGAAAGGTTTCTTATACACAGGTGGTGCACCTAGCATTAAAATGACTATTACAGCACCTTAATACTTTCGTAAACAAATTTTCAAAATTATATGCCAATATCACATTAAACAGAAAAAAATTGTTCATTTGAGTCCTAAATAAATAAAAAGGACCGTATCAGCGGTTTAGTGGTCAGCATTCTGTTTTCAAACCATGGTTTCAATTTGCGGATGGGACTGGAAACTTTTCTTTAGCCAGATTAATTTTTTATGTCTAACAAGATGTGAAAGTGCGAATGCAGGAATGAATATGTGTTTAATGCTAAAAATGATAAACATTAAAATAAACGAAAACAGAAATGGTGATATTGGCGTGTTCTGTATGTCGTCATTCCATGTAGCCTTTTACTGATTGTCATAAAGCAACTTAAGTAGAGCTACTGGAAGACAAAACTTTCTATTACTTGCAAATATATGTCCTGTATATAGTCCTCAGATACTGACTCTATACTTCGATTCCCGTTGGTAGACTCACTAATTCTGAGCAAAGGGTCTCTAGATACACCTTAGGTAATTAGCTTTGACTCTGAGGGGTAAAGTCCCCCCTCCCTCTTGCCCAGAGGCGTCGAGTTGTAACCACTCCTAAGCGAGAAGACCACCTTGCGCCTCTGATGTGGTTTACCTTTAACTTTTCGTACGACGGTGGTCTGAAAATCCTTAAACTTTTCATAATATAATTATTGCTACTAGCACCTAGATTTAATTCAAATGGGAAATACTCGAGTAACTTCTCGGCTAACAAGATAATTCAACCAGGTCAGGTCCTTCTCATTATTCGACCTTTCACATTTAACTATTATAAAAGGCTTCTTCTCTTGCATGCTTTTGGATGGTGAAGCACAAAGTTTGCACTCCTGACATTTCGATGCTGCCACTTCATTTTCAGCTTGTTTATGTGTAACAGGTTTATCTCAAATGCATGGGTTCTCTCATTCGTTAATGTACGGAAATGAATGCTCATTTATATAATTACCCTGGCGCAGCTCGTGTAATTTGGCTGGGCAAATGACCATTTTCTTTTAACTTCGTAACTTTAATTATAATAAATAAAGGAGAGAGACTCGTTAGCAAATACGTATGCTTATTTTAAGGGGAGAGTCTGATAAACTTCCTAATTTCAGTATTATTTTATGTATTGTTTTTATTTGCTTACTCCAGTGTAGTTCTGTTAGATGTGCAATTGTTTAATAAATATGCTAATAAATAAGTGGGATAAATAAATAAATAAGTAGGATATATATTATATATAATTATTACATTTAAGTTTTACCAAAGGAGTTAGTAAAACATCTTTAACTAATTGTATGTATATACATACATATACATATAAGAATACATACTTGCGTACATACATACATAGGTACATATATGGCTGCCATGTAAAAAGATATGTCTCCCTCAGTTAGTTATGCTAATTTTGCTCAGTACTAAAAATGAAATCGATAAAGAAAGAATGAATCAATGAAAGAAAGAAAGAAAGAAAGAAAGAAAGAAAGAAAGAAAGAAAGAGAGAAGGAATGAAATAAAAAAGAAGGAAGGATGGAGGAAATAAGGAAAGAAAGAAAGAAAGGAAGGAAGAAGGCAGGAAGAAAGGAAGAAAGAAGAAAGAAAGGGGAGAAAGCAAGAAGGAAGGAAATCACAGAAAGAATGAAAAAAGAAAGAATGAAAGAAGGAAAGAAACAAAGGGAGAAAGAAAGAAAAAAGGAAGGAAAGAAGAACAAAGGAAAGAAAGAAAGAAAGAAAGAATGAATGAAAGGAAGAAAGAAGTAATGAAATAAAAGTGAAGGAAGGAAGGAAGGAAAGAAAGAAAGAAGGAAAGAATGCAAGGAAGAAAGAAAGAAAGAAAGAAAGAAAGAAGAGAGGAAGAAAGGAAGTAAGAAGGGAGAGAGCAAGAAATAAAGAAATCACAGAAAGAGTGAACAAAGAAAGAAAGAAGGAAGGAAATAAGGAAATAAATAAGTAAAGGAGGAAAGAAGGAAGGAAAGAAAGAAAGAATGAAAGAAAGAAAGAAAGAAAGAAAGAGAGAAGGAATGAAATAAAAAAGAAGGAAGGAATGAAGGAAAGGAGGAAAGAAAGAAAGAAAGAAAGAAAGAAGGCAGGAAGAAAGAAGACAGAAAGGGGAGGAAGCAAGAAGGAAAGAAATCACAGAAAGAATGAAAAAATAAAGAAGGAAAGAAGGAAAGAAGGAAGGGAGAAAGAAGGACGGAAATAAGGAAATAAGTAAAGAAGGGAGGAAGGAAATAAGGAAGGAAAGATAAAAAGAAAGAAGAAAAGAAAGAAAGGGAGAAAGAAAGAAGGAAAGAAGAACAAAGGATAGAAAGAAAGAATGAATGAAAGAAAGGAAGAAAGAAGTAATGAAATAAAAGTGAAGGAAGGAAAGAAGGAAAGAAAGAAGGAAAGTATGCAAGGAAGAAAGAAAGAAAGAAAGAAAGAAAGGAAGTAAGAAAGGAGAGAGCAAGAAATAAAGAAATCACAGAAAGAATGAAAAAACAAAGAAAGAAAGAAAGAAAGAAAGAAGGAAGGAAATAAGGAAATAAATAAGTAAAGGAGGAAAGAAAGAAAGAAGGATGGGAGGAAGGGTGGAAGGGAGGGAGGGAGGGAGGGAGGAAGGGAGGGAGGAAGGGAGAAAGGGAGGAAGGGAGGAAGGGAGGAAGGGAGGAAGGGTGGAAGGGAGGAAGGGAGGAAGGAAGGACTATATAATTTTATGCACACTTAATGGGGATTTTCTGTTAACATGCACATGTTTATTCGTTACCTATAACATTCACGCAGTCATATGCAGTCGCTAGCCATACCACTCATGCGAGTTTTTAATCTTCAATCATATTAATGATCTTGAACGAGTTTTGCACATGACGATTTATTTCAGTAGTGGTGCTTATTAAGGTAACGAAGAGCATGTAGTGCGTTAACCAATGGTGTATGCTTTAAAAAAAGCACTGACATAATGATACAAACCGAGAAGTGGGACTAAAAGCGTTGCTGCTAATGCGCATTAATTGTAGTAGCCTAAGAGGGCACCATGCAAGCATATAATGTGTACCGATCACACTGCCGGTAGTTTTGAAGTTTTTGTATAAATATGATTCAAATTATTCCAATGCATACTTGTGCATAATTGTTATAATCGGATGTACTGGTAAAGGGGTACAATATTTTTATCTCCACATTAAATTTTTGATTTGATTGGTAGGGAAACAAGCACTTCAGTGGAATTTAATTAGGCTGCATCAGCACTGGAGTCAAGTTTAAAAGGATTAAGGGCAATAAATTATATCAAGCTTTGCAATTAGGTTATCGTTTTGAAATGATTGTAAAAGCAAATGACTCTTAACGAGAAAATGTCTCCGGGGTGTTGTGCTCTTTGGAAGAGTGGGGAGACTGTATCAGGTGGCAGTTCCCAATGATATAAATAGATCTACTATCTGCATTAAATGGATTCTGTAATGTTAGTATATTAGCTTTGCAAACACAATAGGTATGTTTTCTAAGAGGTTTAAGCCTCATTGATATGTTGAAACTCTAGCCATAATCTTTCTAAAATTATTCATAGCCAGGGAATAGATTAGAGGAATAATTCGACCAAATAGAGATGGGGAAAGAAGACTCCTGGGTCGCATTAATACTGTTATATATGTGAGGGATGCTCACTCATTAAGTGTATTCAATATATGGCAATGTGCTTGAGCAATTAGAGTAGAGCATCTATCGTATTTTTGGAATATTTCGTTGCAAAATTGTTTTATAAAGTATTCAGTTTAGTGTTGAACATTGGCATTCAGGCCATTCGTGTTTATTTTTCCGAGAGAGTGAGGCGGGTTATTTTGAGAAGCAAGACAGAGAAGGCAGGCCTCGCGATAACATATGTTGTGATCATAATAGCAAAGGAATCATTCACGGTTCTTACGTTGCAAAAAATTATTTAAATTTGCTATCTACAACATACACCTTCATAGAGAACGAAATTTTAAATACGTGAAATTGTGTATGTAATGCTCTTAGTTTCATTTCAATATGTTGCCCATATTAATATGTAGCTGAATGAGAATGCTTTCTGCAAAGGTAATGTCTACAGATGGTCAGCAAATCAGATATTTGGAAGTAAAAGAATAATCTGTACTGGCAGATGTTACTGAACTCATAACTCAACTGAATGCGTGCTAAGAACATCAAGTAGTAAATGATGTGACGTGTTTGTAGTATATATAAGGAGAAAAAAACTGCTAATACAGTTAATTCAATAAAGTGGATAGATATGAAGGTACCAACTGCCAAAGTAACTACGTGTATACATCTAACAAGCGGTTTAGACGCAGATGGTCACAGTTTCGAACATCATTTAAAACGATATGTATTTAAAGTGATATGTATTTATATTCTCTCTCGTCGTTGACACTATCTAGAGGAGAAACAGTGAGTCTGTTATCTGTTTCACATGGGATGATGTTTGTCCATGAGCGCTGCTTGGTGGGCAACCAAACGGAGTCCTGCAGTGTTGTCGTATTGCATTCCCCCTAAGTGGTGTGTGACGACCATATTTTTAGCTCATATTGTTTTCCTAATACAAATAAATAAAGTACTATTATATTACAATAATGCATCGTGACGTAAGCAATGTAATAACTAGCATTATTAGTGGGTATGTATGTGTGCGCGCATAATTGTAATTACTCAGAACTGAAACGTAAACGTTTGACATGAGTGATAAAAGAATTACTTTGAATAAGACAACTTATTTGATAAATTTGAGCAAGAAGAAACAATACACCTCCTACTGGTATGCAAGAACGTGCCTTTGTTTATGAATGGTTCGTAATCTCTATTTATTAAAGAAGGAGAGTTCAAAGCAGCATTATTCAGTTGTTCTTCCATTTAAAAACAATGTAAAAGTTTATCAGCTGGATCAGATCCACCTTCCTCCTTACCACTGCCAGAAAAACGCATTTGAGTTAACGTGGGTTCACATTATGTTGCAAACAGAAATAATGCTTTTAAACTGACTGGAGTTGAACGACTTATTCACGAAGAAATTGACAAGGTACACAACAAGGTTGGGAAAACTGTATGAGACATCAGATAAACTACAAGACGACGACTTTTGGAAAGAAATAGCACGTGACGGGATTTTGGAACCTATGATCCCAAATTTTCAATACTCATTCTATAAAGACAATGACAGTGACGAATTATCTCTTAACGTAAGTAACATTCACTGCTGGCATTTTCGTTAGATTAGAAAAAGAAGTAATTCATAAACCATAATTATTTTTAAACTATATACTTAAAACATGTGCGTAATATACGAATATCTATGTTGTAATTGTGATTTCAAAAACTGCATTATTATAAAGCTTTGGAAAGTTCATGGAAATTAATTGTTATTTCACACTAGCCATGTGTAGGACGCACTATGAAAGCGTAAAGCCAGACTGAAAAATTCAATGTCATTGCCGGGATTTGAACCACGGATCTTCTGGTCTCCGTCCAGTCACTCCAACTCATTGAGCTACTATGGCCAACGTGCCTACATGACATTAAATTCTCCAACTGACTCCAACTGACTCCAACTGACTTTGGAAAATTCAGTTTGCGTTCCCTTACGTCTAGCGCCAAGAAGACTCGCAAGTGTGCGAGAGAGAGAGGGAAATACAAAAAGAGTGGGGGTAACGAGGGAGCAACGCCGAAAGCTCTTACGCATCTGATTTGCTGTAGGAGAGAACTCTTCCCATTTGCAACACGTAAAATAAACTGCGCGAATGGATCCGCATAATAGGCTGTAAACGCCGTTTTAGAAAAACAAGATTTAAAGATAGAGGTGACTAACACGACGTGTTCAATAGGCCTCGCACATCTAGACTGTCAGATACACAATTACAAAAAAATGAAGTAACTAAATAAGAGCAGGTGTAATATCCGATATACACAATACAAAAAAATCTAAGGATGGATGTGAAATAGGGCAGAAACCATACAGGAGGGATCGAAGAATGTGACTGACCAACTATGTAACACGTGGCATTGGTTGCGCTATGTGGGAGTGAAGAGGCTGTACGATACATTGAGGAGAAACTACATTGAGGAAGGGTGAGTAGATTATGATTACATTTCCATCTTCAGCATGATGCAATATTCACTGTAATAGCTAGTCACAGGCTACGTTCGTGTCACTCGCTGCAGTATTGACAATGGCTGCTGTGCAGAACTCAATCGAAACATGCTTCCCATCGATCAATTGTTATCTTGTTACTTATTTACACACCACTCTGCGACCGTGTGCTGGAACGCTGTCAACCTCTCCCTTCCGCATTGGCTTCGTGTTTAAGGCTGGAAACACGCACCGGAACAATTTTGGAAACCTGCAGAGTTAGTGGACACATACAGGTGCCCCGGATGCTCCGAGTTCAAACATTTCCAAATAGAAAGGTTCCCAAATTTTCCACTCTGCGACAATCCTATTACAACTTGCGGAGGTAGCTTTGTTAGCGTAATAAAAGCAATGTACATTTATGAAGTGCGTCAAACCTTATTTAAGACTAGTTATCTTATCCTATTTATCTCGAAGGAATTAAAAATAAGGAATTGTGTTGTTACTGTCGACGATAAGTTGAGAATTAAACAACTGCCAATTGCAAGAGAGCTTGAAGCAGATGGGCCAACTTGGTTGTTTGCAAAGGATCGTTAGTATCGACGACAAATAAGGTTATGTGTGCCTAAACATGAATAAGAGCTAGATATGTGGTTTGAGGGGCTAAAACATAAGAAACACCACTTACGATACAAATGTGTTTCGCTGAGATTAAAACATTAAACTTGTCCTTTTTAAACGCATTAAAAGTGTCACCGCATGAATGCACGACTTAGAAAACAATATCAAGGTTTATGTTTATTTGGTATTATGAGGTATGTCAAACAATTCACCGTTGTTGTAGCGCTGTTTTCTTCTTATGACCACGGCAATACTTTTAATATTTTGATACAAATATTTCTACTGTTGTGCATTTTAGGGAAGTTAACAACTATTTCCTTGTCCACCTCTGAACTTATAATGCATGAAATAATAATAATAACAACAGCAATAATAATAATAATAATAATAATAATAATAATAATAATAATAATAATAATAATAATAATAATAATAATAATAATAATAATAATAATAATAATAATAATAATAATAATAATAATAATAGTAATAATAATAATAATAATAATAATAATAATAATAATAATAATAATAATAATAATAATAATAATAATAATAATAATAATAATAATAATAATAATAATAATAATAATAATAATAATAATAATAATAATAATAATAATAATAATAATAATAATAATAATAATAATAATAATAATAATAATAATAATAATAATAATAATAATAATAATAATAATAATAATAATAATAATAATAATAATAATAATAATAATAATGATGATGATGATGATGATGATGATAGTGATGATGATGATGACGATCATGATGATGATGATGATGATGATGATGATGATGATGATGATGATGATGATGATGATGATGATGATGATGATGATGATAATAATGATGATAATAATAATGATAATAATAATAATAATAATAATAATAATAATAATAATAATAATAATAATAATAATAATAATAATAATAATAATAATAATAATAATAATAATAATAATAATAATAATAATAATAATAATAATAATAATAATAATAATAATAATAATAATAATAATAATAATAATAATAATAATAATAATAATAATAATAATAATAATAATAATAATAATAATAATAATAATAATAATAATAATAATAATAATAATAATAATAATAATAATAATAATAATAATAATAATAATAATAATAATAATAATAATAATAATAATAATAATAATAATAATAATAATAATAATAATAATAATAATAATAATAATAATAATAATAATAATAATAATAATAATAATAATAATAATAATAATAATAATAATAATAATAATAATAATAATAATAATAATAATAATAATAATAATAATAATAATAATAATAATAATAATAATAATAATAATAATAATAATAATAATAATAATAATAATAATAATAATAATAATAATAATAATAATAATAATAATAATAATAATAATAATAATAATAATAATAATAATAATAATAATAATAATAATAATAATAATAATAATAATAATAATAATAATAATAATAATAATAATAATAATAATAATAATAATAATAATAATAATAATAATAATAATAATAATAATAATAATAATAATAATAATAATAATAATAATAATAATAATAATAATAATAATAATAATAATAATAATAATAATAATAATAATAATAATAATAATAATAATAATAATAATAATAATAATAATAATAATAATAATAATAATAATAATAATAATAATAATAATAATAATAATAGTGGTGATGATGATTTTTTTTGTTTTTGTAATTTTACGTCCTCCAACGTTAAGTCATATCGGACGATGAATGAAATGGGGGAAATGATGCTCAAATGTGTCCAGGGTCCATGGAGCTTAGAGATGCCCGACATTCGTCTGTAGAGATAAGGGAAAACCCCGGAAAAAACCTCATCCAGGTAACTCACCCTGGCCGAGATTCGAACTCGGGACCTCTTGAACGTGAGGCAGACATGCTACCATCTACGCTACCGAGGCGGGTTGATGATGATGACGATGTTGATGATGACGATGTTGATGATGATATTGATGATGACGGCGGCGGCGACGACGACGACGACGACGATGATGATGATGATGATGATGAGAAAGTTATTTATTTCTCCTCCTAAGTTATTTACACTAAACAGAACAGAATCTATTTAGAGAAAATATTATTGACACCCCAATCGTGTCACACCGAATATAATTTCCCTCTAATTAACTTAACACTGTCTTAGAAAATGTTCCAGTCAAGTGTTAACAAAAGAAAATGTTGTGGAATTAAAGCACTGTTGTGACTTGGGCGAACAGGATGAAGAAGCTTCAATCTGTATTTTTTCATTGTTAAAGTGCATCGTTGCTAAGTAATAAAGCCGGTTCAATGCTGCAATGTTGATGATCACAAAAAGAACATTTAATGAAATGAGCATTATTGCTTATTTCTAGTTAATAATAACCCTAGGCATGCTAAACATTCTGTAACTTCTTATATATCAGTTGCTTAAAATGTTGGTTTTTCATGTATTTTTAAATGTTAATTCTGGAAGAATAATTGTTTTAAGCGCTTTAATACACTGTTCCCGGGGCCTTTTTAGTTATATGTTCTGTGAACATCTTAATTCACTTATAGCATCAAGATATATTTGAGACTATTTGCCAATATCTATGTTTATATTATGCTCTTACTATTTTCAGTTTCGTTGCTCTCCTTTTAGAATGAGTCTAATTTTTATGTGTGGTTCTAAACGGCAACTTTTCTTAACAACGTTTCTACTTCCACCACTTTCAGCAGAAATTAGATTTCACTTTTATCTAATAACACACCGTAAAGCGTTTCTTTCTTCGCTTGAATACTTGTAGAAACTTATAAATCTCCTCAGAATATAAGATCTATTCAGTCAGGAGTAAGTAATCTGATATTGCTTCAGTCTTCTTTCTTCGCTCCCTCCTCCGTTCCTATCTCTATCGCTCCGTCATATAAAAAAACTTACCATTACAACAGATTGTGGAAAGCGGAAAAATTTCCTCTGCAGTCCGCACCTAATTCTAAATTGTGTGCTCATGTATATATTGTATTCAGCATGGAAAGGTACAATTAATTTCATTCCCTTAGTAGCTTATTACGTTCTTTTTTATGTAAATGAACAAAGAGGGCAGCAGAAAAGTGTTTTATCTGTAGAAATAAGTGTACAGAAGTTACTACTAATTTTCGTTTACATGAATTACAACATACACGTGAATAACCATTCTCCAGCCAATTTTTTTTGTATCGTGCCTAAAACTGTAAGCTCTTTCTGCAACTCACCCTTTTGCAAATTGCCTAAAGTTAGAAACTCGTTCTACAACTCATGCATAAAATGGCGAAAAGGGACTATCAAATCGGTGATGCTAACTCTGCCTAGAATCAGCAACTTAGCCTACACTTCAAAAGAATTACATTGCTATACGAATTTACGGCGATTGCTTTCCTTAAGCCCAAGAATTAAAATGTCAACGTACTTAAATTAATTTATATATTATAAAGGATTTAATAAAGTATAATAATTAAGTTAATTTTACCAAAATTAAGTACTCCCATTTCATATTACAGTTCCGTATTCCAGAACGGTGGTCAAGTGTCCTACTTATAAGCATTCTAGAAGTATACAAATTTCGCCAAGCTCCGAAAAAGTAAGGAATTATTATTAAAAAGAAGATCTTGATTTCACATTTATATCTCAGTTAGTCTTCTTTTCTTATTTTGATAACATTTCGCATTCTATTGAAGTTTAAAAATGGACTAAATCTGATTTAAATATGTGAATATGTGAATATATTTATATATATATATATATATATATATATTTATATATATATATAAAGTACCAGTCTTCATTAACATTTCACCCTATAGTTATTACACTTGCAAAAAGTCACCAACCTTAAGTATGTTGCACATATGTGCAACATACACACATGCACACACAAGAGGACAGATATTTGAAGAGAACTCAAAAAGGTTAAAATACTAAACCGTACTTGTTATAATTAACAATTTAACACGTTGCAAAATAAAGAAAAGGTTTCTCAACATTTTTAATGAGCAGAGAAAGTCTTGTACATATTAGTATTTTATTTATGCGTGGAACATTGACAAAATGATAAACCGTTTTGGGCGGCTGATAAGTCTCGGGCCACACAATAACAAAAAAATTAAATACGTTTTCTTTTGATGGATAGCGTCAACCTGAAAAATTCAATACCATGGCCGGGATTTGAACCACGGATCTCCTGGTTTCCGTCCAGTCGCTCTAACCCATTGAGCCCTCCTGACATTAAATTCTCCATTTGACTAGGCACGTTGGCCATGGTAGCTCAATGGGTTAGAGCGACTGGACGGAAACCAGGAGATCCGTGGTTCAAATCCCGGCGATGGCATTGAATTTTTCATGTTGGCTCTATTCATCAAAAGCCTTAGCCTATAAAAGGCTAGTGTGGAGAAATGATTAATATCCATCAATCAACTAAAAAGTTTACTTTGTTTCTCAACTTAAACTCCAAAAAGGCTGGTACATTTGTCATATCGGTGTTATAATTTAATTAAACCATGTACACATGAATGATGATAATAATAATAATAATAATAATAATAATAATAATAATAATAATAATAATAATAATAATAATAATAATAATAATAATAATAATAATAATAATAATAATAATAATAATAATAATAATAATAATAATAATAATAATAATAATAATAATAATAATAATAATAATAATAATAATAATAATAATAATAATAATAATAATAATAATAATAATAATAATAATAATAATAATAATAATAATAATAATAATAATAATGCACCATTAATCTGTAGTGCAATTTATTATGGTCCTCAAAATATCTGTTTACCGCATAAATGACCTCCTCGTTGCTGTGAACTTTTCGTCCTCCAAGAAATGTTTTGTGGTTAGGGAATAGATGTTAGTCACTAGGTGCTAGATCTTGTAAATAAAGTGGATGTTCAAGCGATTCAAACGTAAATTCACACATTTCTTTCCCACTGTAATGATTAAACGATGGGCCGGAGCATTGTGGTGTAGAAACAAGACTTTTTCTTTTCCTCCTCATCAATCAAACGTTGTAGTACCTTTCGTAGTAGTCACCAGTGATATACCCTTTTTCAAGTAATCAATAAAAGTAATTCCCTTTGCATCCCAGAAAACACTTTACATAACCATTTTAGCCCGCCTCGGTAGCGTAGATGATAGCATGTCCGCCTTACGTTCAAGAGGTCCCGAGTTTGAATCTCGGTCAGGGTGAGCTACCTGGATAAGGTTTTTCCGAGTTTTTCCCTTATGCTTACAGACGAATGTTGTGTAGATATAAGCTCCATGGACCCTGGACACATTTGAGCATCATTTCACGCATTTCATTCACCGTCGGATATGACTTAACGTTGGAGGACGTAAAATTACAAAAAAAAAAAAAAAAAAAAAAAAAAAAAAAAAATAGTAATAACCTTGTTAGTTGTCAAAATTGACTTTACATATTTTCTAGTTGGTTCACCTGGTGCAATCCACTGTTTTACCTGTGATATACACTCTGGAATGCCGTGATGTATCCAAGGTTCATCCATGGTATTAAGCCGTCTCAAATATTCACTTGAAGTTTTACGGTGGAGTTCCAAACTCTTAACAGAAATAATTCTTCTTTACAACCTTTGATGACGTGTGAAACGCGGCACCCATCCTCCACAGACTTTGCGAAAGCGCAAAATATTACTTAAAATATTACCTGCACGTACTTGTAGCCCCTATTATCTCAAATATCTACGGTCTTCTAGTACTAAACGATGCACTTTTTCAAAGATCTGAGCTGTAGCCTCCACAGGTCTCATGACTAGTGCCCGTATGTCCCATTTTAAACTCTGCATATGAAGGGCAGCGACGTTCAATGTACTGCTAAATTCCTCTTTGACTTCTTTAGGCATTAAGCCTTTCAATCACCGCTCGTTTTCCCAAATTCCCTATTTTCGTCAGAAACTCTACGCAGTCTTGTTTAAAATGCTACATTTCAAAACCTAAACGAGGTATTGACCTGTAACTATGGATACAAGCTAGCCTAGAGTTAAACTATATGATGCAATCTGTCAAA
This sequence comes from Mantis religiosa, assembly GCA_030765055.1. Taxonomy (NCBI): domain Eukaryota; kingdom Metazoa; phylum Arthropoda; class Insecta; order Mantodea; family Mantidae; genus Mantis; species Mantis religiosa. The sequence goes on from CM060950.1 coordinate 117,755,331, forward strand.
CTGGCCCAGTTGTGCCATCTCTATGTGAGGTCCGGGATTTATCAGCCGACCCTCGTATGTATTCTCATTTATATTCTTTTGCAAGATATGCATAGTCATTAGTGCTAAAGCTATAGGCTTCCTAGTATTTAACGTTTATCTTACTTATAGTTTTTAATTTCCACCAAACATTAAACAAGACATTTAAACATGAAGTTCAATATTTACTCTAGTAATCATACTGGGATAGTAATTAAAGTTGTGAGAAGTAACAAACTGAAAAGCTAACATACAGTGAAGTGATGAAACTCCTACAATTTATACAAACTTTTCGAACTTTTGGTTCATTCCCGACTCAAATATTATATATTGCTAAACAGAGTGACGCTGTTGTGAAATAAAACGGCAAACATATTACCCATTTCTAATCTCTTAGACTACATTACCTCAAAAGTAGCCCGATAAACGCACTAAGCCATTTTGAATTTTCTACAGTGTCGCACCATACCTGACTGGAACTCTTTACTACAATTCCCTTTTTAAGTGCTTAAAAGAACTTTAACATTACAGTGGTTAAAATAATATTTGTATAAGTTTCGAGGCCTTATCGGTGCTACGTTTTAGCAACGGGTTTTTCTTCGAGATACCAATCGAAAAATGTCGATGCATCGAAAGCTGGGAAAACTCTACCGACGGTACTCAGATGCATCCCAGAAACGATATTTTTATTAGAATGTTATAATATATTTTACGTAAAAAGAAATCTTAAGCAGGATATATGGCGCGTTCAATCGTAATTACTGGCTTCTCAAATCCAGAAATTACGCTGAACACACTCTTTCTTAGCATAAGAATGAAGGGAGAAAGAGAGAGAGGGAGACGTACTGCAGTTTTGTGATTAGTGTCACCCATAAATACTTACGGGTATTCAGTGATAAATAGAAAATAATCAAAAGATTTTATACGATTACTATTTGGAATGTGGATTTAGTGCTGTAATCGGACTCCGGCTAGTCGGTAGATTCAGCACCTCGTTGCTATGCCGTTTGCTGAATAATTCTATTTAATGATAATATTCTTGCGTTTTGATGATGAATATTCTACCTGTAGATACATTTGACCACGGCTAGTCGGTAGAAGTATTAAATTCACTTCAGTATGTAGTCACGGATGAAGGACTTTTGGGAGATGGTCAGGAGTTTTAAATAATTATGCTGGTAATATTTTAAAATCTTGTCGAATTTAATGATTTATGAACTCCTTGTGTTAGATGCATCAAAATACACATATGTCACACATACGATAGTATTTTACAACATAATTGCTAGGATAAACCACTGATACACATCCGTGTGTAATGGTGAATGTTTGATAAACTTGTTTATTTCTCCTTGGTTACTTCATGACAACCAAACAATTTTTAATCTCGTACTACTATTTTAAACAGTTTTACTATTCAAACTTCGTTTATATAAGCAAAATTGAAAATAACTGTTTCAATGCTTACTATATCATTAAGAATTTCATTGGACCGAACTTCAAGTGCATGAGAAGAATTATTTCAATAATTGACTTCAGAGAATATTCGATCAATTCCTCAGAATCTATTAATAGAGTCTGTGGAACATAACACTATCACAAAATGGTAATGAATACAAGTAGCAGCGTATATACAAATAATAGCATTTTCCCATTGTCTCACTTCATCGTTATTTATCAATGACTTTCTATTACTTCTTCACCTCGAACTACTCAGTAAATTAATCTCTCTACCCTGGAATCAAGAGACAAACCTTTCAGATGTAATAAATTTTCCTGATGGCTGACTCTGTCCTATGGAAGCTAAAGTGTCCTAGTGTATTAAAAGATATATAAAATACTACTCAGAGAGAGTCTCATGTGCCTCTTTCGTTTTTATGTGTATGAGAAGAATACTTTTAGGCCTGTAATTTTGGAATTATATGCACCGTCTCAATATTGTAAGCTGAAATAAACCGTTTGAACCCCATGTTTTGTATTGCGAGTTCAACTTTTAACGCCTTTCATATAGAAATCGCGCCAGGAATTTACCGCCTGTGCTGCACCACAAAAGAACTAAATACAATTGTACAAATACAAATCACTGATGTGTTGATCTTGAATTATAGAATGATTTATTTCATGCTACTAAAATGTAACTTTTCTTCCGTACGTACACTTTCTGTACCTTTCTTTCTCCCCCTACTCCTGATTGAGAGTTCAGATCGGATATTACGAACAAGGCATGTGACTAGATGGCCCTTCAAAATATTCCGTTCGTTACCTTGATAAAGGAGACGGTCCTTTCCAAGTCAGAAGAACTCACTGAATAGCATGGCATATCGTGGCGTCACAAAAAGAAACGATGTGAAGGGACAGCCGAACGCACCAAATCATCGGATATCATCTTTATGAAACGAAGCGGGGGAAGAGCTGATGTCCTCAAGCAGTGGTTCATTTCCGGACATATCGCCCACAAATACCACAGAGGGGGAGAGACAGCCTCAGCAAACTGGAGGACCGTACCAAGCCGGACCCAGGCAGTCCGGAAACTCCAGCATGCGGCGTCCGGAAATTAGCCGGAGTTTGAGGGTTGACTGAGGCATTTTATTCCCCGCTCTAGTGTGGCAAACTTGAATGACAGAAATATCACGCTCTGTACCTGCACACTGTGAACCCGACTGAACTGTGTCTGACCTCATGGGCTTCAAGGATTTTTTTCTTAAATACGCACAATGCACATTTCAACTAACAACCTGGAAGTATAGAGTATGTTATACAATTTCTTAAGTTATCTCTTACATAAGTTTTTATTTCAAATTATAACTTCTCAGATTAGAACGTGTTCGCTTTAAAGAAAGAGTCTAGAATGTTAGATGAATTATTCTCACGTAGTCTCGGAGAAAAAAGTGCACCTCAGTGGCACCCAGGGGCACCATAAGTGACAGGGTCTCCGCAAATGGAACGCCCTTTCACGTTCTTTGTTTTATTCTAAGTTACTCGCACATACGCAAGTATCATCTTATTCTCTTGACTTAGGATACCATAAAAATAATATTAAACAAGTTTCAAGAGAACTAGGCAACAAAACTTACTGAAAAATTTTCTGAAATAAGTAAAATGTAATGGAATAAGTGCTGTAGGGTTTTGTTATTCCAAAGTATTTTTTGTGATTTTTATAATAGTGTTCCATTCACAATTGCCGTATGTAGGGTAAGGTGTAGAGATAAACCAATTTTTGAAGACCCCAATATGTTTGTTGGAATGTTCACGATAGCTAATGTTAGAAAGACTGGAAGAAAAACTAACAACTGGTTATGTAATGAATCTCTTTAGTATAACTCATCTTTCCAAGGGACAAGCATACTTCAGTATAAAGTATACTTCTGTAAACCATTTAGATGGTAACATTTCACCATTTATGTCTTTTAAGATGACTTTTAGGAATATTAGAAAGTCGGAGTACTATTGCTCCATGTACATTCATCATTGTGAGAGGAAGACAACAACCATGATGGTGGGACCAAATATACAATAATAATTCGTGGTCCTTTCAGCTGCTTAATATGCAATTGCCTGAATAGTTTTCTAATATGCTATTCTGAAAAATGGTCACGAATTTTATATATGACTTGCGTCCTGAATAAACAGACATTGTTAATCATTAGACTTCGGACACAGTTGTTGCTTTGTTGTACCTTGAGTGGAGAATGATTACGTGTGCATTGGGTTTCAGTGCAACCTCCCCCTTCACAAATCCTGTTGGCTATTCTCAACTCTGTAGCACTTGAGAGTCTATCAGTCTATCTTCTCTATACCTGCTGATAAGCAAAGCTACCAGTGTAAAAAAAGTTCACTTAAACTAATCTCACGTCCGAATCCTACTCATTATCGTAAATGTTAGGTGTATAGGAAATGCAGAATTTGTTAAACTACACACAACCGTATGCTCAATAAAACTACATCGTAGGAAATATGAATACCTGGAGAAAATCACAGGTGAAGTGTGCAGCCGTTGGATCAAGTTGTAATGCGAAGCAGCTATAGATACGTACGTTGCATACCAGCCGGGAGAGACGGAAGGTAAGACCGCGATTATTCTTCAATTGCTTAAACCTTCGGTTTATTAACAGTCATCACTTCTTTTTTAACACCTATGTTATATTTTGCGAAAGTTGAGCTAAATTAAAGTGCTCTTTTGACATGTTCATTTCACTGGAAAGGGGGGGGGGGATATACTCACGCTTGTTCGCTGTTTTATATGAAGAACCACATAATCATGGTTGGTGGAAAATTCTATGAGCATTGATTACAATAAGAATCAGTATGTTTAAGCCATGAAATTGGACATTAAATAAAACAAAATTAGTGTGGAAATATCTCTGCCTATGTTGATTTTGATAAACACGAAGCAGATTGCAAATAAGCTTGAAGAAAAATATTTTGCAATCGCTATACGAAAATAAACGTTAGTGGGTAGAGAGGGTCATATGAATGCAACATGTCATTTATTTTCAAACAAATGAGTAATGCAGCACCTCATTTTTTACTGGTGCTGCAACAGAAAGCACACTACCGCCGCAGTGGTCCGGCCGGCAAAGAGCCAGTGAAAAATAATGTATTATTGTACCTGCTTTTGCAAAGGGAAGTCAATGAATATTTGTAACCCAACCAATACGATTTTCTGTATTCTTAAAATATTTAGAGCAGCACATTAGGAAAAGGACGAAGGTTGTCACACACATAGTGGGTATGAGAATGCCCAACACTCGTATAAGATATGTAAAACATGAAGTAATTTACCATGTTTGTTTCATTTACACGATCAAAAAATGAAAGAAGTTTTACCTTCCAATTTCTATATGCTATGTTTCATGAAGTAAAAATAAGATATTACTCTCTGTAAGTATTTCATGAATCCATTTGTTGAAATGTACTTATTGCCAACTGAAGCATCATTTATGCTCCTAAACGTTTATGCAGTTGATTTTGAAACACAAACATTCTTAGAACTGTAGCTTTCTAGGAAAACAAGGTTTATTCAATGTCCTGTAATGGAGATTGTCAGTTGATTTGAAGCATACCTGCTGTAGTATTTAACGTCGGTTTTTATTACATATTACACCAGATGGGGTGGACAATAAGATATTTGCAATGAATATATACTTGGAGAGGAAGAAACTGTTTATGTGGAGATCAGTTTTAGCGAGATTTGAACTGCAGACTTTATGAATACGGGTCTCACCGTTACCACAGGAGCCTCTCGTTAGATGATTTGGAAAATGTTCCTTAATTTAAATGTCATTGGTCTCATGATGGGATGGTTTTTAAAATGTCAATTGTACTTAGGTTGATAGGAATAAAATGTTAAGAGAGAAATATATAACAATTAAGAAGAAAGTCTGAAATAAGGGTGCAGTAGAAAGTTACTGTTTACTCGAGTACGACAGGAAACTATTCAGGAAAAGCGTACTCTGTGATTTATTTACAGAGGGTGTATCTGAAGTAAAATTTCAAGTAGACTTTAGGTGATTTCAGTCCATTTAGAGTTCTGATACTTTATACAGCACCCCTCTTTCTTTTATTTGTAGAGACAAATTTGCTGAAAAGTTATAGGAAGTGAAATGGCGATGTTAAGAGTAACGTACCTAAGGGCTAACGGGACCGAGAGAATCCATGTTGTGCTTTGTATTTACGAGATTGTAAAACACGATGTGGTCAGCCAGCAAACATAGATTTTCCTTCCCAATTATTCTCGTAACCCTCTCATTACTGCACTTTTATGTCATACAGAACTTGCAAAGTCCATTTCGGCGTGTTGTGGATGGCGATTTGTCAATATGCAAGAAATGTTTTGACCATTATAGCAGCTGTTAACATATATCAATTTTATTCTCTTTCACAAACAATGAAAGCGTCAACGTAATGAATCACGATCAACTATATTGCTGTAGTTTTGAAACTACCAGCTCGTGTAACATACGAGATGCTTCTACTTAAATTGAATGGCAGATTTGAAGTTCAACCTAGGTTCACTTTTGGTGAAAAATAAGTTGAAAGCGGAAATACATACTTTATATGCAGCTACTTTGGATCTTTCACAAAAGAAGCAAAGTCAAAGTGATTGTCTACAACTGCGGTGGAGAAGTCAAACGCAATGTAACGTTGTACACGTCAACTTCGACCGCGTCACTGCAAGATGTCCATCGCAGTGGTGGACGAAATATCTGGACCATCTATCTTCAGTAGACCACGGTACAATAACCCGGAAATGACTTCCAGTTATATTGACTCTAGCTATGAAAGCATACGTTCTCTCATAGCCCAGGTATGTCAGATATTAACAATAAACTTGCTGAGGGTTACTTAACATTCTAACACTATGTATGAACCATGCAACTTTACTTAGTTTGCCTAAATTTAGTGTCATATGACTTGGATTTTTACAATCAGTGATGGCTACCTATTTGTACTAGATCAAGAAAAGTGTATCTATAATGAAGTATACTATCAGGCAGCGACTTATATAAAACAAATATATCACTTGTATTTTGTTTGTATTACTTGTTTTAATTCTTTTATGACTTGCTTTAATCAAGGTTGTCACATTTTAAAATTACCCAGTCGTTTTCGTCCATACGCAATGAGAAAGTATAATGTTACAGTTTTCTTTCCAGAATATTATGGAACTTGTGTGTTGCGACGGACAAGTTTACAATAACTGTTTGCAGGACAGCTAGGATTATATTAACTCTTGTAAGAGTGGAGTTTCTTCCTACTCCGTTTCCTCCTCTTCCAATTTACCGGTAACGTACAATGCGAGGCGAATTAAGAAGATTGTGTGCCATTTAGCTGATTGTTTTTCAAGACGCTTTTCACTGTTTTCGCTATCGACCCCACCCCACCTGCTTCACTTTTTCACAGCATGAAAGGCAGCAATATGCCTTTTCCCAATTGTTTCCAAAGCGAAGTAGGGAATGTCAGGACTAGTAATTGCATAGAGGGCTCCTCCAGTTCATCGAGTTGTGTCTGACACAGGCCACAAAAGAACCAGAAAATACATGTATACAAAAGCCCTCGTATCAATAAATTTAACTTTTCTGTTGCAATATTCACCAAAAAGTTGCTAATTTTTGTTTAAAAGATGTAAATCCCTTTGAAGGAATATAAGCCAAAGTTAGGTCATCAGGTTCTTTGTGCTTCTACCGTGACCCCTGGGAGAAAGGAGTGAGAGGAATATCCGAAGTGCGACCAGATTGGGATGACGACGGGAGAAAGGATGAGCGGGATCCCTAACGTTTCTAATATAACCACATCCGAAGCAAAATCCTAACCCCAGCAGTCCTCCCTCATGGGACCCACAAGAAAGGGGGCCTTGACATGTCAATTCTAGCCTACGGCAGCGAAGAAATCATTAGAGAGCGCACATCCATCCGGAGCAGTGACCCGACTTAACTCCGTCGTCTGGTACTCCAAACATGAAATGAGACCCAACTCTGTACCGTGGTTGTAGCGTGTTCGAGTCTCGGTCAGGATGAGTTATCTGAATAAGGTTTCTTCCCGAGGTTTTCCCTTATCCTGAAAGATGAATGTCCAGTAACTCTAGGTTCTATCGACTCTGAACTTATTTGAGCTTTATTTCACCAATTCTATTCATCGTCCGGTATAAACTACGTTGGAAAACATCAATTACGAAAATCCTAAAAGAATGTGATCTCAAAATATTTATGACCAAAAGGTCAAACAATCTACTCATATTATATTTTTTATAAACAAAAACTCAAAATATTACTTTTATTTTCCCCTACTGTTTTAAATTTGTTTCCATCTTTTCGAGATTTGCATTTCATTTAGCTTGATGACATTTAAAGCACGTGCGTGGACTTACACACACACGCGCGCGCGCGCGCGCACACACACACACACACACACGCACAAACATTCAGACACACATACTAATGCTCACACAGCATTAGACTCAAACTCGTGATATTCCATTCTTGCAATACCAAAGAAAAGTATCTCCCTCTCTGACCGGAGGGAGAAATGCGATATTCCTAATTTGTGTTCAGTCATTACAAAGTTAAATTTTGTTGTGTGCCGTTAACGATGTGAAATTCTTGAAATCGGGGTTCCGCGATTAAGTCTATATAAGCATAGGATCTGTGTCAATACCAGAAATCGTAACTTGTGACCGTATTTACAGATTTCCCTCTATGCTTTCACAGAGCTCAAAATAATCATTACCCCTGAATGTTAGGAAAAACAGTAAATGAAAGTTTTTCATCTACAGTTTTGAAGGCAATACTGCGATGTTCCAGGTTTGTAAACAAACTCACGAGATAAGCAGGTAGGAATTGAATTTATTTTTGGATCTTCTGAAATCCGAATTTATTTATTTATAAAAATTAATCAACAAACTATGAAATGAAATAAAGTTCCACCAAACATTAGTAAGTAAGTTCGTAAAGAAAGCATCTGCTATTTTTGCACACCAACAGAAGAGAATCGAATTTAAATCTACTGACTGGAAAATATTGGAGGACACTAATAAAAGAATTTCATATCCCAGTGATAAAATTAAACGTGTTTCTATTCTTCATTGGGCATTTTATAAACGAGTGAAATTTTCATAAGTTAAATGCACTTTAGCTTGAATATATCCAAAACAGCATGTAATGCACTTTTGCTAAAGGTAATAAAAATAAAATTGGGCTGGCCCCGTAGCTCAGTCGGTAGAGCACTTGCATACCATGCTAGGGGTCCCGGGTTCGATTCCCGGCGGTGGGGATGGGGATTTTTCTCCGACCAAGATAACTCCCCATCTTCCCCAGAGTCTGGAAGTATGAATGAGAGTGTGAATGTGTGTGATGTAATGATTAAAAAAAAAAACCTAACGAAAAATGAGTTAACAGCTTCGATATGTTCCAAAGGAGAACGGCCGCCGATATGACCATTGTAGTTAAAGGCGGGGTATAAATGGAACAAGTAAAAAAAAAATATATATATGGAGTTTAATGGTAATCAGGCAGAGTAGAAATACACCTAGATTTTTGACGCAAATTTTAAGTTTAATGTTGCGTTAAAACCAGCAAGTAAATTCGCCCGCTAGGAGCTTTGGGGTACCACGCTTTGGACAAAACCTCCTTAGTAGTTCTCCTCCTTTGTTTTGAACTTAGAAAGAATGATCTGTCGGAAAGAAATTGAAAATTTTCAGTGGCCTGAAGTTTGCTCCCATTGAAAAAGGGATTTTATACATCCGTAGGATATTAGTCTACAATATATACTATTCTGTGCAATGCGATATTGTATCGTCGTTTTTGTTTCCCAAAGCCAACTCAATTTTAATGTAACATGAACATAAAGAAAATAATTGTAAGAATAATTTGCAGAACGAATATAGAAATGATCGATATTGGGAGACAAACTTTACGTGAGTGCATCATATGGGATCATTCTATAGTCCTCTATGAATACATATATTCTTCTTTTTCATCACAAAAGTGCATCTGCTTTGAAGGTATTAAAAATAAAAAAATATATAACATAATGAAATTTTAAGTATAACTCTGAAATGTAGCAAGCTACTTAAGTGAAGTATATGTTGAAAAATGAGTATACAGGTAGGAAGAAAGTGTCCCTAGAAATATACTTTTATTTTAACCGTTTAAACTAAATACCATGCTTAACTTACTTTAATTAGAACACTTCTCTTCGAAAGGGCATCTCAACCAAATATATGCATTACGGGAGAATACAGAAATTCTTGCAAAAATATGTATTACCCTCTGTAATTCTCAAAATACTTACAAATATAGCAATTCTAGTATATTTCTGTTTGAAGGAAGAAAACGATATGCTTCTCTTTAGAAACGATGGCATAGGAGAGTGGGGGCTAGATGTGGGAGTGACCACAAAGAAAGGCTAGGCCATCAAATATCCATCAATCAATCACATTAAGTCATCACATTATATCAGAACGAAATAAATGACAGCTGTGCTAGTCGACCAGTAGATGTGAGACAGAATTATATATGAGTTTTGTGGCAATGACAGAAAGCAAAAGGGGCCTCGTTTTTGCTCTTCTGCCACATTACTCAGTTGGCAAACGACGCGGACTGCATCAGCTTTCATACTCTGCCGTCTTCTCCTAATGACACAGACATTTTAATACCCAGATAATGTTAATAGCTCCACCTAGGTCTAACTATATTTAGCCAATGGTAATTGTGTTAATCGTTATGTTATGTACATATTTCAAACAGCAAAGACCATAACCTTCACCGCTACCCCAAATCTAATTACATGTAGCAAATGTACAAATTAACAGTGCAACATTCGAAGATTAAGCTTGTTAAATTCATGATCCATTATCTCTAAAACTGGGAAAAATAACAGACTAAAATTTTACAGTATGTGGATAAATGTCTTCTAAATTTAGTGACATAGTTTCTTCCAGTAAGTTCGATTGCTAAATAGGGAAATAACCTTTTTCTCGATTTTAGGATTTCACCGAAGATCAGGTTTTGGAACACCTTAAACTAAAATTATAAAGTTTAGTAAAAGGTGGGTGGGTGGGAACAGCATAACTAGAAGACGAATAAGTGCCAAACTTCAGCATTTTGCTGCAACATTCAACACGAAAAGTTTTAAAGAAAGCTCCCCATCCCAGATTACCCCTGATATGGAATATTTTTCAAAAATTTTAATTTACGGGTTCAAATGGTTTTGTTTATAATATTATATATTTAAGATATTTTAATCACATATGAAACGTATGTTGAATTTTATATTATTGTCCTCACAAGTACTCTTCATTCTGAATCACTTTTACTTAACGTGGATACGTAAATAGATGAACGCCTTATTACACAACGAATGGAGATCTCGTTAAAAGAAGTAATTTGTACATTATTTGGGGGGGGGGCTTAGGGAACTATTTCCTTGTAATTTTTCTGAATTTTCCAATACTTTTCTTAATGTGAAACTGTTAATTCCCTTTTTTCTGAAAGTCAAACCATAACTACTAGCTTTAAAAGATTTGACGGCTGCTTAAGGCTATTGTGTTTCCAAATTCTCCTGGTGCCCACAATAAAACTGGTAATAAGATAATTTCTGCAAGTATTTATCTGGATTAGCATGAAGTATATGGAGGAATAAACGCTTGTTGGAATAGGTTCTACAAGAGTTAAGGAAGTCATGTGACTGCAAACATCAGATTGTTTTAAATAATAAAACACACTGTTATATGCAACGGCACATAGAGGTTGTTTTTTATCAAAGTAATCTAACTAAAGCTTTAAGTTTATCAGCACTTCTTTTTAATAAAAAATACATATCTACGTATATAGATATATATTTTTCTTTTCCTTATTTAACCGTTTTTTATTGTTTCTGTTTAATTAAATATCTGTTTTCTGCAGTTTCACACACATACACTATACACATAAACACCCATGCCCAGGGTGGGACTCGAACCCGCGACCCTCTACGCGGTGGAACGCTAGAGACATACGTTCTAACAACCATGGCTACGAGGTCGGCAGCACTCTGGTGGTCATTAGTTGGCTCTCTCAAGATTTAAATAAAGTATACAAAGATTACAAAATCTAAGAGTTCTAAAATATTAATTTACTTACTAAATTAATTGACACGGCTGCTTCCATATACTATTTCTGTTTTTCATTGTGTTGTTTGATTTCGTGCTATTTTGGTGAAACTAACGTTGAATATCTATTAGGAAAACAAATTACCATTGCAAACAAATCATCTGAACCTATGGAAGTGACAACAACATTAAGTTGTAACACGCTATATTTTTGGAGTTTTACTGATAGAAATAAGCAAAATGAATTAAGAGTGGGTCAGGCATCCTAAAATTTGATTTAGTATTTATTTATCTTCATTTGAGCTGCAACTAATCTAAGCGTATAATGCCATATGAGACAAAAGTTCCAACAGAGGTGACTTACACTGAGGGATAGCATACAATTTGACGTGTTTAATGGAGTTCAAAGCACTGTTTGAAGATAAAGTCTTACATTTTCAAACAATTTGAGCATGCCATCATATGAGGTATATGTGAAAGTATACTCAAATATTTTTTAACTAATTTTGGTTACCGGTGGACAATATGCACTTTGATTATATATCTGTGTGTGGAGTGTGAAATTAAATAGATGTAAGTCAGCATAAAAACTAAAAATGCCATGCCTATGAATTTTATTGTTTACTTCTCCCTTAATTTCTTCGTCTTGATACACGAATCAAAGGGGTTATTTTCTTGTTCATTTTTTATTTATTCACTGTCGTATAGATTAGTGTTAACTTGTATTTTAAAGGGACACCCCGGCACGTTTGCGTGTGTGTGTGATGTGTTATCTGTCATTTTTCAGTTCTGTACCTCACAAAGAGTGCCTGTCTTTATGCTGAGTATCAAAATAGGTATCTAAAAACCTATGTGATAAGATTACATCTTATATTTCTAGAATTGCAATTTCTTACGGGTAGCTACGTATAATCTAGTGATTAAACCGTCTCTTTAGAAAGGGGACTGGGAGAAGAACTTCACCATAACCTTTTGGACTTTTGTACGACAAATCCTCCAGGAAGAGTCAAACCGAGAAAAGTTTCGACTGTTGTGGACGAGGTGGCAGCGTACTGCTAAAAACAGGACTCCCAGTTTGCTGAAACAATGGTTATATACGTTCAAACCTGCCATCCGTAAGTTTTATAAAGGTGAAGGTATTGAGAGGGTAAAGGTGCGACGTCAACGGTTGAATTATTACTATGACCTGCTAAATGACTTGTATCAGCAACAGTGTGATGGCCGAAACGTGACGCAACATATTGTTGCCGTCCGTAAAAGGCTTTGTTGTATACATGAGGAACTTTGCCGGGGAGCACAGATCCGAGCGGGTGACCGCTCGGTGCAGGACGAGGAGAGAACTTCCCTGTATCATTTAGCGTCCGAAAAGCACTCAGGGACACGAAAATATATTTCCAAGTTACGTTCGTCGGGAGGAAACTTACTGACGACCTCACGAGAAATCTTAACGGAGGTTCAGGATACATTTACCCACAGATTTGCTGCAGTGGATGTCAACAGAGCAGCACAGGAATATGTCTATACGCTAATTGAACCACTTGTAACGCCGGAGATGAGCGTGGCCTTTACTGAGGACATAAGGGAAGAAGAATTGCGCACGGCATTAGCGTCGGCCAGTATGACTTCTGCACCAGGACCCGACGGTATTGGGTATTAGTTCTACCGTGACAATTGGAGTATAATAAAAGATACTTTGCTTGGTGTAATGTTGGAGTTACAGCGAGGTCCGGAAATCATGTCTGGATTTAATGAAGGCGTCATTGTGCTCATTGCCAAACATGCGGCAGCACTAGATGTGAACGATTATCGCCCAATCACGCTTTTAAATTCAGATTACAAATTATATACCAAGATTATCGCCAACAGGATGAAGAGATACCTGCCAGACATTATTGGGAAAGGACAGACCTGTGGAATCCCAGATAGGACGATTACGCATATTCTAAGAACGTTGCGAGATACCATTATTGAATGTGAGCGCACACCTGATGAACCGGTAGCAATCTTGGCGTTGGATTTTACCACAGCATTTGACAGAATTCATCACGGTTATCTATGGGGTGTGCTACGACGCTTTGGATTCTCTCCCTCATTTTTGAATGTCATACAACGGCTCTATGCAACGGCATATTCCAGAATCCAAGTAAATGGATTTTTTACGCAGCCAGTGCTTATAGAACAGTCCATCCGTCAGGGATGTCCACTGTCGATGATCCTATATACGATGTGTGTAGAACCCTTAATAAGAGGCATAGTCTCCGTACTCTATAGGAGAAAAAACCTCTTGAATC
>CM060950.1:117774226-117795857 GCA_030765055.1 Mantis religiosa
TAGTTGTTTGGCTCTGCCTAAAAAGTGATCAGTCTCCATTCCCAATTGTTACTCTAGGCTCTTCTTCCAACAGGACATATAAATAAAAATTTGTTGCATATATTTGTATGGCAGGGTTGTGCCTTCGGTAACATTGAAATCATCTAAGCTCTACTAACGTAAAACCTTGAAAGTCGTATAATAATTACGAATTAATAATAAATTATAATTGTACCAGTTAGGATAAATGAAAAAAACACAATTTTTAAAACACAATCAGAACTGATTTCCTTAAATTTTCCCCAAATGTTTTCAAATGTATTTAGTTTTGAATATGCTATTCATATAAAGTAAGTTATTTAAGAGTTATGTAATATCAGAGTTATTTTAAGGACCACTAAATGTGACAGGAGGATCCTGCATTTAAGCACTTATATGACAGCCCACCGACGTAGTTCAATGTAGAACCTAAGGATGTAAAAATTGCCTGGAATTTACTGGGGCTCCTGCCGTAAACTGATGGCATTACGATACAGTTTTCCTGTACATTATTCCGTCAGTAGCTAATTTTAAGTTCATTTAAACCAAAAAATTGCTGTTTCTGCTCCTGACACTGATTATGCACTCGCGAACTGTAAGTGCAACGAGAGGTTAAAGTCTTTACACAATTCTGGCTAGAAGTGTATGCTTTATGCCATGTGACAAGACGTCATAGGAGGCAACGTGATCTAACATGTGCCTTCTAGGTACTTAGAGCAGTTTTCATCGATCTAAAGGTAAAATATCATCATGAGTACCATTGCAATCATCAAGCCTAGCTCAACCAGTGTAAATACGGTTATGCTGCCCGTGAACCTCTAGCAATTCGCAGGTATAGAGTACATTAGAAGAAAATGCACTGCTGCAACACCATCCAAAAGATTAGCTAACGTGGATAGAATTATTGGACACGTGATGTCCCACACCCTCAGGGATTAGATGCGCAGCAAAAGCTTCTCCAGGTATTGCTATATGCATTGACTGCATCAAAATTGCCACTTGTCAACTGCAGACCTAACAGCCCTCTTCGGGAAGGAATCCAAGCACAGTGATGAGCAAATATCCCAAAGGTGTTGCTTTCACATATATTCAGAAAACTACTCAATTTCGAACGGTTTATTTGACGAATATTACCATTCTCAGATTCTCCCCAACTATGGCCCTTTGGTCTTCCTGGCTCGGTAATAGGTAAATCAATACTTTGAGGAGCTGATTGTTACAGCATTTAATCCCATATTAGTTTAGACATTCACTAATGAAACGTAAACGGAGGGCTAAATTATACAGCTCTCTAGAATTCGGTGGAGATTTTAAAGGCTTTTAATTTTTCAAAAATAGGATGCTACTAAACTTCGACTCATCTTTGCGAGAACAAAATGTCCCAAATTATGGAATTTTTAGGGTAGTATGCCGAATGTACTCATTTGGAATATATCATAATGTCTAGCTTATCAATTAAAATAAATTAAAACGCCATGTATCTGAGAGCTCCAAAGCGCCGAAGTGATTCACAGCATATTTAGATTACGAATTGCCAATAAAATACAGTGATTTGAATCATTTTTATGCAAAATATACATCAGAAAAACTAATTAATATTCAAAAGTTTGTGATCTAAGAAAATAACAATTAAGTTATTGCAACACAAATATTATGAATAGCTGGTGCCATAAACCTAAGTTTTTCAGTGCGTCTATCATAAATGTAAAATCTAGCAATTATAATTTAAATTACATGAAATGCAAATGTTATCTTGTTACCTTTTTAACCCTGGCACGACAGCCCTAAGAGAGCCAAGGCCTACCAACCCGACTGCCGGCCTCACGCCCACTTCCGCAAGGTAAAGCTGGACGATCATCCAACAGATATGGGGAGAAGCTGTGGTCAGCATCCTGGCATCCCCAGCCGTAATGATGGTTTTCGTGATAAGTGCTGCTTACCTATCGTAAGCTCCCTCAATTTCCTCACCTGAGTTGGCACCGACCGTACACCCGGGATTTAAAATCCGCACACTATGGTTGGGATCGAACCCGTGCCGCTTTCGTAGCCAGAAGCCAAGGCATGCTGCCTTAGTGCACTAAGCCACGGTGCAGGACATAACCTTGTTATGCTGGCCAGAAATAGTCATAGAGATAAACGCATACTGTTAATTTTTCAGGTGCAACTGTAGTATACAGCTGTATTAATAATTATCAAATTAAGCTGTGTTTTTAGCCCGGTTTCTACTTATCTTTACTTCTTTATTTACAAAAGATTCTCTCTTATATCCAAATATGTTAATACGTAACATCGTTCATCGTTAATGGTTAGAGACAAAATTTTGAATGCTGATGACCAGTCTTACTGCTTTTAAGATTCAAAATTGATATCGCAAGTGTATTTGGAATAAACCCTGATTCAGTGCAGATAATTCCTTGTCTTTATCCTTAAAAATGTCTGATAACTGCTCAGGCAAATTGACTGAGATAGATTAAAGTTGTAAATTTAAGAGTCCTAATAAGAAGGCAAAGAAGAATTCATGGTCGGTCACAAAGCATGGATTGCTTGACTTCCAGCGCCGAAGTGGTTCCCTCGAGTTACCTTGACCAATAACTTCAAACGTGCACTGTGCTTCTGATTAATACTTGCCCTAAGTGGGGTCCTACATTGAAAATATCTCGTATCGATCGGTAGTGCACTGTGTTCTCCTGATTAGGTTGTATAGTACGCTCACCGCTTTATATTTGGTACCCTTGCCCTAGAGCATATCAGTTGCTGAGCAGTTGCTCAGGTCTGCTATTAGCTGGTGCTGCAAGGTGGTATCATGGAAAAATAATAGCAGCTTCAGTTTGTTTCGTTTGTGTATAAAGCAACGTACTACTTCAACACACTCCCACGGTGCGTCATTTCGCTGATTATATACAATGTCTTACATCCGTGGAGAAAAAACAAAAGGGTTCCTTCTTTTTCATTTAGAAGAGTACGTTTGCGTGTTCTTGCTCGGGCTGTGAAGTACTGCCTGAGTAAATACACCGTTCGTTACCCTCGTAGTAATATCACAAACAAATGGTACCTCCAGCATAACCTTAATATCCTAATGATTCCAATGGTAGACCCTGCTTATTATATCCGTTTTTAAATAATCATTCTTAATTACGAAGAGCAGTGCTTTCCAATGTTTGGAATAATATATTTTACATGTAAAGTAAACTCAAGCATTATCAAATGTAACATCCAAGCTAAAAACAGGGAACTATTACCTTTAGGAATATGTGCGTATTCTAATTTACACTAAAGCATTGTTTAAAGAAAATGTTTCTGTGAACATTACGTTCATACACTTACAGTGTTCTTGTGCAAATAGACCTGATTGTAGCTGGTGAGTTCTCCTTCTAACCTGAAGACATTGTTCTCTTTACCAATCTTGAAAAGGGAAGGGTCTGAATAAAGCTTTGGAAGGATCTTCCAAGCTTTGGATATCTTCAGCCCATTGGATCCCATTTAGCCCACCATGGCGCCACGAATTTACTTCCCAGTCTCTGCGGACTTTTTCTAATAAAACAAACATCCAATATTTATGAAATCCTGATCGTAACTTCAAGTCTTAAACATGTTTATTGGTATTAATAAAAGGAGGATAGCATTAGCTTAGCGCAGTATGTTATAATCTTCGTAGATTACCACAAAATTTTCAATAAACCATTCGGAAATAAATTACAGGTTACAGTTATTATTATAATTAAAGTATCTGCAGAATTGCCCAATAATTTTATAAAAATCCTGTTGAGATACAGCCATAGTCCCAATGGAGAAGCATTACAAACCAGGGGCACATAAATACAAACTATTGGATTTTATTTGCTTTGTAGATATTTGGTTTCTGTAAATAAAACGTATCAGAATGCTTAAGTCAATATTTTAAAATATTTTACAATAATACAAACATATATTTAACAATAGATAGAAAAAGGTAAAGGAATACTATTTAAATTCAAACATGTTAAGGATTTTAAAAAGCTACAAAATGTAATGTACAAGACCATGCCATTTCATACGCCTGTATTTCTTTAGAAAAAATAAACATTCTGAACCATATGCTGTATCATCAGTGGACACTTACAGAAAACAATAAAGCAATTCAGATAAAATTCTATACTTGAACTACAATACCGGAACTAAAATGTGCCGTTGAAAATTTTACGTACCTGAAACCTGGCATGTGTAAAATGCAATAACTGCAATGAAATATTTAAAGTACACTGACACTTTTACCCCATTTAACTATATTCCATATAAAGATATAGGAAACAGGTATAACTGAAAATTGCGCAAAAACCGAAGTGGAATAAAATTAAAATAGAAAAAAAAACAGATTTTAGAAATATATTATAACGGAAATCGGCGGACCATAGCATTGTATTTAGGCTAAAGAGGATATCAACACAAAATTTTCTTAAATGTGGAAACAGACCGTGAAATCAAAAGTGAAAGATGGCCGTTCATTATTATTATTATCAATTATGATTATTATCAATGATTATTATGATTATTATCAATGATTATTATTATTACTACTATTATTATTATTATTATTATTATTATTATTATTATTATTATTATTATTATTATTATTATTATTATTATTATTATTATTATTATTATTATTATTATTATTATTATTATTATTATTATTATTATTATTATTATTATTATTATTATTATTATTATTATTATTATTATTATTATTATTATTATTATTATTATTATTATTATTATTATTATTATTATTATTATTATTATTATTATTATTATTATTATTATTATTATTATTATTATTATTATTATTATTATTATTATTATTATTATTATTATTATTATTATTATTATTATTATTATTATTATTATTATTATTATTATTATTATTATTATTATTATTATTATTATTATTATTATTATTATTATTATTATTATTATTATTATTATTATTATTATTATTATTATTATTATTATTATTATTATTATTATTATTATTATTATTATTATTATTATTATTATTATTATTATTATTATTATTATTATTATTATTATTATTATTATTATTATTATTATTATTATTATTATTATTATTATTATTATTATTATTATTATTATTATTATTATTATTATTATTATTATTATTATTATTATTATTATTATTATTATTATTATTATTATTATTATTATTATTATTATTATTATTATTATTATTATTATTATTATTATTATTATTATTATTATTATTATTATTATTATTATTATTATTATTATTATTATTATTATTATTATTATTATTATTATTATTATTATTATTATTATTATTATTATTATTATTATTATTATTATTATTATTATTATTATTATTATTATTATTATTATTATTATTATTATTATTATTATTATTATTATTATTATTATTATTATTATTATTATTATTATTATTATTAGTCTTATTATTCTTATTATTCTTATTGTTATTGTTATTGTTACTGTTACTGTTACTGTTACTGTTATTGTTATTGTTATTGTTGTTATTATTATTATTATTATTATTATTATTATTATTATTATTATTATTATTATTATTATTATTATTATTATTATTATTATTATTATTGTTATTATTATTATTATTATTATTATTATTATTATTATTATTATTATTATTATTATTATTATTATTATTATTATTATTATTATTATTATTATTATTATTATTATTATTATTATTATTATTATTATTATTATTATTATTATTATTATTATTATTATTATTATTATTATTATTATTATTATTATTATTATTATTATTATTATTATTATTATTATTATTATTATTATTATTATTATTATTATTATTATTATTATTATTATTATTATTATTATTATTATTATTATTATTATTATTATTATTATTATTATTATTATTATTATTATTATTATTATTATTATTATTATTATTATTATTATTATTATTATTATTATTATTATTATTATTATTATTATTTTGCCAAATTACTCTTGCATTTTGTACTTTTATTAGTAGCCAATCCATAGGTACCTATTTTTATGCGTGTTTGCTATGTTCATTAGTTACTTTCAGAAAGCTATCATCCAACAATGTAGATTATTTCTAATGTTACTGTAATAAATTGATGAATGAAATAAACAGAAAAACTGTGTTAATTACAAATCAAGACATGCCAGTCAGCCTCAGTCTTTGTTACGATAATCTGGTAAATCATACATCTCAATGATAGGACGAGCATACCGTGAATACGCAGATCTTACAGACACCAATTATTTCAGAATTAAAAGTTTTTAAATCCAGAGTTGAAACAACTTGGGACGTAAGACAAACGTATGTTCAAACTTCACGTAAGAAAGATTTCAATTTGCCCAAATTTGGACACTCTGTGCATCACCTGGGCTCAACAGACTTTATTGGTCAATCGGATTATAATCCTCGTTGATAATTGTCGAAATTATGTTTAGGTGAGCGGCGTATAGCATAAGATATCCGAAATACCTCTACGCACCTCAACGCTGAAAGTCGTTTTGTGATAAGTTAGGGGTGATATCATGAATCATGAACCAATCGTTCAAAATGAATCTAAGATTTCTGTGAATGGTGAACTGTGAATTGTATAACTAGATTAAAAAAGTTTATTTAGCAAGTTTCATAACATTAAAAGCTCACATATATGAATTTCATTACATTTATTGCTCATTTAGGAAATTGCTCATTTTCCTTTTTGGTTCTACCTGGTATCTGTTATATATACTGACAACATAGTTGATCATTTTTCGCAGCTTCTTCAGGAGCTTGCCTCCAAGTACTACACATAGATTACAGCCACTAGTTAAATGAAACACGAATTATACTTTTCTGTTATGATCTGGTCCGATTTACCGCAGCGAACATGTAAGATTTAAAAGTGCTAATAGAGGTGCTAGACTGAGGTCCACACGTTTGAACCCAGTCGTCTTTGTCATATGTAGCACAAGCAGGAAGCACAAAGTTAGATGCCTTTCATAATTCTAGAGTGGACACACGTTCATCTTATTAAGTAGCTTTCTTAAACAGTACTACACCCACAAGAAGACATTATTGTCGCTTGCAGTGTTTTGTCGTGCAACAATCCGGTACACTGTATTTCCTCGAATTTTAATAATCCACGCACATTGTTGGCAATAAAACTATTTATTGATTTACACATAGTGTTCGTTTCCAAGAGCTGCAAAGAGAGTCCTTGTCAGTACAGCTACGTAACAGGTTTATAACTACTAGCTAAAGTAAGGTTTTAGTCCCCTTCAACCCGAAGGTACATTCTGTAACCTCTAAATTAATCCCAATCTCAAAACCTACACCACCTTCATCCTAGAAATTCCAAATTCTAAACTTTACCTGCGATAAAACTCTTAACGGGTGGGCACGCAGCAAAAGAACCTTCTGGCTGTATACAGCCAGCCAGCACCTAGTGGAGTGGAGTGGAAGGTTTTGGTAAAACCTTTAATCCAGTCTGCAAATGTTGATTAATGTCCAAAAGGTGAGTTGAACTTAAATGTAGGCGTTATATGTGTGCAGTATAAAAGAACTAATTGCTAAATTGTGAACCACGGAAATCGCAATATGTCCATGAGCTCTAATAAGCAATACAAGTGATTATCGTTTGTTGAACCAAGTTATGGTATCCCAGAAATCAAATTGCCTTTGTGATCCTTAGGCCAAATACTAGTTTTAACAACTGTGACTCAGAGGTGTGTTCATTTTGAAAATAGTACAATAGTTACAGAATACAACCATAAATAGTTATACCATTTATGAAAGTCACAATACGAAAGAAACATTCCACGATGATTAAAGGGATTTGATTACACAGTGTAAATCAAATTCAAAACTGCAATTGCCTGGAGAACTGCATTGCTTTTGACAGGGCATAAAATAGATTATAAATCCGAGAGGTGGCAAACATCGAGTGTAATAGTCAGTACTAAAATTCAAACAAATCTCAAATGTACACTTATCAAGTTTTATAAAATTATGTTTGTTCTGTTTATGTTCCATGAATCAGAGTCATAGTGATAAAGAAAGATACATGCTATATATAAAATATGAAAATAAAACTTCTAGGAAATGAAAGCACTACATTAATAGGATAAAATACAGAATCAGAGAAGAACAACTTGATCTATACACCATGAGTGAAATAATAGAATAGCACCAGCAGAGATACAAAAAATTGGTTCATGTGAACACAGGAAACAAGAATTCCAAAATGAGTATGAACTATAAAGCTCTTGATAATAAACACTTCAAGCAATATATAGAACATGTAGAATAGAGTTTAGAAAATCTCGTAAGTATGATTTCATGATAACAACTCTACCAAAACCATTGATGGTGAATTCCAGGATACTGGCGAATACACGCATGTCTATGCAAAGTATTTTCATTTAACGGGGTGGTATTGCTTCCCAAAGCTGTGCATTATACTGAATGGTTGTACTACGTACAAATTAGGATCACTCCAAACTCAGTAAGGCCGAGAAGCACGCCAAAATCATAGGATAAAACCCCACCATAGTAATGATTTTAAGTGAAAAATGTAAGGCCTTAAGGAAAGTGCACAGTACTATGGTAGAAGGTGGAGACAGGGAAATCGAACCTGTTTGGTAGATGATCGAAAATCAATATATCCAAACGTAGTAGGGTATCCTGCCCCCGGAATATGGCCGGCAGCTATTGCTTCCTGCTTCGTCCCTTCCCTTTACCATACCCCAACCCCTCCTAAGACACCACGCCGTGCCTCCGAATTGTTTTTCCTTTGGATCTTTGAAAAATATTCCGAGAAGAAGATGTGTAGCTTTCAAGAAATTTATGCTTTATTCTGGCGATGTATGCATATGTTTGACATATGGGGCGCTACAGCTTTGTGTGTGTTTGTGTGTAGAAGTTCCCGCCGTGTGAATGGTGTGAATGAAGCAAACAAAGCCTGTTGCCGAAACCCTCAAGCTTCTTCCACAAAGATTTCTTTTATCACGTCCAATTCAGCTTGCCGTTATATATGAGAAAGTACATTATTTTTCTCAATCAAATATGCTGCTTCACGGTAATTATTAACTACAATATATGAATTCTAGTATTTATTTTCGTGATCTATTTTCCTAAACTAACCCTATTATAAGGTAGTCTGTTTTAATAAAACATTACTAAATTTTCTGTGTCACTGAGCATCAGTGCCCTTATAATGGAACGGTTAACTAACTGGATTCGTTTTCCTATACCTTTCCACTTAAGCCATTTCTTGCACTTTAAAATCCAAATGAACTCAAAGAAAAATATGGGCTAAAATGAAATTTACCTACAGATATTTACTTAACCTGCAGTCTTAGCAAACTATATGATACACTACATGGCACTGCATCTTTGGGCTTGTCGGCCGCGCCGTGGCTAGACCGCTTGGCTCTCACCAAGGCGGCCCGGGTTTGATCCCAGGCGACCGCAAAGTGAGAGTTTTGGTGGACAACACGGCGCTGGGGCGGGTTTTCTCCGGGACCTCCGCTTTCCCCCGCCATCTCATTCCACCGCTGCTCCATCTTCATCTCATGTATCATGAGTGTCACCGCCTGCAGTGCCGTTTGTATTAAAAGCGGGCGTTAAATAGTACACATTTCATTTTGGGCTTGTTAATTGACTCGTTCATAGCATGCATGATCAAAATAAAACATCCAGGTAATCCATCCAGCAATAATTTAATATGTAGTATCTCGTCATAAAACAAGCCGAATTTGCTGATTTATTATGAAGGAATAGTTAGAAATCCTATTAGCCATGTAGCTTTTAATGTTGCTTTTGCTATTTATGTAGGAATTTCAAATCAACGGAAAATGTGTAATTTGAAAGATCCCAAGAGATTAAACAGGTGATAAATTTTGGTTCAAGATTAATAGTTTAGAATACACAATCGCAGGAGGCGAAGACCTCTACAACTATTATATATAGTTATATAACGTATGCTAAATTGGAACAATATTTCCCTGTATTTGTTTGTCTTGTTTTTGTTTGTAACGAAATACCTAGAGAAAAATTAGACATTTGTTGCAGAAATTATATCTTATTTCCGGTTTAGTTTTGGTCAGTGTTACTTCAATTATTTTTAAATATCCAAATGGTAGGTAACATCCTATGGGAAATACTATTTATTTCGTTAAAAAGGTAAGGAGATATATTAGGAAAATTAAGCTGTAATCAACAAACATAAGCCTAGGACATATTGCATACTCAAATGTAATATTAGAAGAGGCATGGAGTCCTGTATATGGAGCATTTAAACCAAATACATAATACATTTCGCAGTTTTCTCTTTAAAATTTGTCATTTTAAAAATATTCCATAAGATGTAGTCTTTGGTTAATTACTTACAAAGTTCACTATGTTTTCTAAGGGACTTACTAAATGGAACAACGACTTAATATTTTATAGTTGAAAAATATATTTGATCATGTTGAATTAATTAGTTTTCTTTCAAAGTATAACGAAAACATGTTTCTGAATACAATCAAAATTTAAAAAACAATTTATAGATCTCAAACTTTAAACCTTTCTAACAGAAATTGTAGCTCCGGACATGTCATTAATCTAAATGTTTATATTCCTCTACCTCTAGTCACCAATCCATTTATACCTAACTTTGCATTTATTCTGCTCTTACTTCTTTCTCTCCTTCTCTCCTTTCTTCTTTCTTTCACTCCTTTCGCTTTCTCTCTCCTATACATATGCTCCTCTCTCCCCACTCCATTCCATCTCCTATCCTCCTCTGAAATATGTAGATCTCATGTAACGATATAAAAGTAATACGCGTATATGAGGACGAAGCGCACCTACAAAGTTTCTTTTTACAGATATAAGCAATGTCTATTACATGCATAGTAATATAACTTCAAACAGTCCTTATGTCCAACCATATACATTTATTAAGTGATAGTGTTGAACAGAGAACTGAATCAAAAGTAAATTTATCTAACATCGCGTGTGAAATCCTTTCACTTCTGTTACAGGTTGGTCTATTTGGGGCATTTCGTTAACAGGCGTAACCTGGGTAAAGCATACCTTACTCAATAAAATATTCACGATTGCGGAATATTAAAAAAGTCATTTTAAAACCTTAACATGTCATTAGGATGTTTGGAAGGGAGTACACACAGCCACGCAAAGTTCAAAGCATCTCTTATAGTTAGACATAGAAATGTGCATTTTTTCAAACTTTGGTTCACATTTTATTTTACAAACCTTAATTACTGAAACATGATTTATTGAACAAGAACTCAAAAATGTAACTTGTGAGCATAGTAAAATCGGTCCTTTAAAATCACGACTACCGTGTGGTGTTCGTAATTAATCTCAATAGTTAGAGTCGTTTATGTTGGTGTACTATATTATTTAGCTGGGGACGTGTGATAAATGTTGCACAGATATTATTCTTTACAAAACAAGCGAGATACATATGAATTACTCTAATGATCATAAATGCATTATTTAAAGAGACCATACAGACCAATAAGACTTCCCCTCAGTACAAGTCAATTGGAGGCTAAAACTATATGTTCTCGGAAATGAGGACTTAAGTATCCGTTTACGCTTAGATTATAGTAAATACGTGTTCAGTAGAATATAAGGACACCAGTTTATTATAATTTAGTGTCACTCGATATTAAAATAACCATTAACAAAGTGTACTGAGTCTTGACATGCATGTATGTTTATCCCATTTTAGTTTTAAAACCGCATTAGTTTGAGATCATTATTATTTGTTCAGTAAGAATAATGGGAAGAAAGAACCAGTGAGGTTCAGTTTAACAGCAGAAGATTTGGTACATTAAGGTATGTATGAACCGGAGTTGATCTACCGCAGCGAAGAGTGCCCTAGACAAAAGGAAACAAAAAGAGGGAGGGAGAAGGAAAGAAAGTGATATAAAAAGAGATGTAAAAAAACACAAATCTTCCAAAGAACTAAAGAAATCCTGACATCAGCGTGTATTCTCTTCAGTCCTCCATCTACCATCTTTTTCCTTCCTGCTTGTTTAAGGGCTGCTGGTGTCGCAATGGATTCTTTTCCTTTTATCTTTACAAATAGCAAACTAAACTTCAAAAACCTTATTTCAATGTCCCTACTTAGGAAAACGGAGTAAAAAGCAAGAAAAAGACAGACCCTAGCTGCGAAAAGAAATGCGTTTTGAGGCTCTTTTCGAACCCGATGATGTCGTAAAAGGTTCCAGGAATCAGCGTTTATGGGCAGCAATTATTCCGAGCAGTGAAACGGAAATGGGAGGAGCAACTCAATGGTACTGAACGAACAGATTCGACACCCTTTGCTGTACCTTATATATCCCGCCTTTCTCTCCAGGTGCCAACATCTAGAAGCTCAATTACTTTAGGGTTGGCACGATCGTTTTTCCAACACCAACCAGTTCTATTATAGGACGTTCAACTAATCCAACCGCAGTTATTAGCCAGAAAAGATGTTGAGATAGCGGTTTTCACTGATCAGCGTTTTCCTATCACGTTTAAACCACACTTTCAGATGTAGCCGCAACATTCAGCTGAAGTGTATTTGTATAAAAAATAATACAGAAATCATCTGGTGCTTTTCATTCACATAAAATTGTCTATAATGTGTAGGTACAGATTATTCCTTCAAATGCTTATTTTTCTCTATACTTCATGTTAATTGGCATTAAACATTGCAGAAATTCTTTCATTGCACTCGTATTTACGATTAGGATACAGGAAGCGAATCGCTGGTCAGATATACAAGAGAGATATACTAAATAGTGACCTTATACTTCCAAACATGATTAACAATATAATGAGAACCATTATATTATAAGTACCTTAAATGCATTATTGAAAAATATAAGAAATAATAATGGTTATCTCAGAAGATAGTCTGAAAATAAACTGCTTAAATGAGATCTAAATTTACTGTGCAGTAAATTCCTGGCTCTTATGTTTCTTCCATACTCAACATTATACAAAACTACTCTTGAATGGCAGAAATTCATAGGCTAGGGCCAGAAATTTCAAGATCAGCATTATATTTGCCTGTAACTGTCGTAAGTATATGAAATATTAATCAAAATCGTTGGTTATTTTGAGACAGTTTCCATACATACATGAGAGTTCGGAGTGGGGATCTTTCTTGTAAACTTTAGGCTCGCATCTTTGAATGATACATAACTACATATGAAGAATTCAACTTCGAACATTTCGTTTTAGAGTGCGAACTCTCTCTCCCTCCCTCCCTCCCTCTCATGGACATACATAATGAGATTTTTCTTAGAATTTCTTTCTCGGATTTCGGCTTCCGAATCTGTATTTTGCGCTAAAATCTCCACATAGTAGGTGGCATATAGAATCTTAAAAGAGTTTATAATGGGGGAAAGTTTGATAGCAACGAGTTTTATACGGAGCCAAAGCAGACATGTTCACGGCTTTTGGCGCTAATAATTCATGCCTTTCCTTTTTCTGCCTTTTGCGCTTATTTTTATGTATATTATGAAATCCGTATTTACGAACTTGGCATACAAAATATCAGCGCATTCATCTTAAACTATTTAAATATATTAGAAATAACATAGAACTACTACTTTAGCATTAGCATTAAAGTTAGGTGAAAAATTAGATTTAGTGTTGTGTTAAATCTCTTACTTATGACTAAAACACTATCTATACTTATAAAACCGCTAGTATATCTCCATAAACGTGCGCAGTAGTAATGAAATATTGTTGGATATTGAAGTTTTGAACCTTAAACTTACTACTTTATTGTAACGTAAAATAGGACAAATAATAGATACCTTTAAAATATGTGTATTTTGGATGTATTGTAATTATTTTTTGAAGTCAAGGACATTGTATTTATAACTATTGAGAAAGGGCAATAGTTCGAGCATAATCAATAGATAGGTGTCGCTCGTAAGTTCTTGACTGCAACCATCTTAAACCCGCTGACCAAATGCTTTAGTTCATTACAATATTTCTGTGCTACATATTTACAAAATGCAAATAGATACCCAGATTTTTGGGTGGGCAAATTACTTTTATTTGTTTCCAAAATTAAAACATAGAATGTTACACTTTTGCCGCTTCTTCCGGTCAGCCAAAATGCCAATTTCGTTCTGAGTAAGATTTGCGTAAACTTAATTCTTCTAAAATGTACCCAGTCTTCATCCCCACCAGAAATGAAGAAATCCTCCTGCCATATTTTTTATGTTGTATGTCCCACAACCACTTAGGAGTAATATTGACTATGATAAGATAATGCAATTAACAACTCTCTCATTAAATATCAATCACAGGCTTGTTAATTGAACTATTAAGTATTTTCACAACTGTCCCTTACGTGCCGGCACATAACTAAAACGACTTTTTTTGCCATGCAGAAATGAATTCGAGGATATTAAAGCTTAGAAACTGTAAATAAATATAAGGTAACATTTTGAAAGAAAAAAAGTATTCTTAAAGCCCCAAGTAGCATTTCAACAGCTTGAGTAATGCGAGTGGTGATATATTATGAAGAGAGTGTATAATTTAAATTTTGGAATGAGCTGTTCATACTTGTTTTTAAAAATGCCTTTATATAAGTTTATATACTTCTTAAGAACTAAAAACAGACAAAAGATGTACTTAATGAACCCAAAAGCTTTATACCGAGCGTTCATAGAAATACAGGTCCCTGATGTTACACGACAAAACTCTCAAATTAACACTTTTTTCTGCAGCTATTTATTTATAACAGGTCTAAAATTTATTGGCGTGAAAGATTATTTATAACACACTCCAAGATCACTATGATTGATATTCACCAATAGTATTGGGCCATCCATTTACCCTGTCTCCTCAGCTGGGGAAAGATTCCGCCGGAAAACATTGAAGAGACGGAGGAGTGGGTGTTCCGGTGCGATAACTCATCTATTCAAGAAGAAATAATACAGTTTGTATCGAGATTTACTTTGAATTACAGATTAAGAGCAATGATCCTAATTATTCTATTCCATACTGGGTGTTTACTTATAGCTCGCAGGTCCATAGTGAATCCGCTCGTGCTGTCACAGGAGATTATGTTAGTAATATTTGAACCTTGTGATTATCTTTTGGAGATCATTAAAAGATAGTGTAAAAGGAATCAATCTATTTTAAACGTCTTAGGTGTAACATATACCAGGAGATCAATTCAGTTTCTCAAAGAGAAATAATAATAGTAATAAGTAATTTCATAAAAGAAAAGAAATTTGTTTTAAAAAATACGCATAGGCCCGAGCAACTAATTTACTTACACTGAATTCCTACATAGGCAGTCACTCCACCTTGCTAAATAACCGACAGTCGTATTTATCGACAGGCGCCAAGTGATAGCTAATCGACCGAGCAGCAGCGTTTACCAACTAAACTAGATTAAATAAGTTCCTTCCGAATGAGTAGGGCTTCACAGTGTATTCTCACAGTATTTATGATATACATTTTATTCGTCATATAGATATATATTTTTTCTCCTTTTCTCGTCAATGCTGACGTTAGGATGCGCTTGGGTTCCCTCAGAGCGAAGGAGCCGAAGCAGCATTTGACCTGAGGTGAAATCAGGGTTGAGGGGTCGGCTCAACGCCTGAGATGGATGACTGATGGAGCAATTGGTGGAATGATGGTGAAGGAAACCGGAGGACCGGAGGACACCCACCCCAGCGCTAGATGTATTTAATAGGTGTTAATTTAATATAAATAATTACACACACATTCAGGAAAAAGGTTCGAAAATTCTTTCCTCTAATGACTAGTTTGTGGCTCGGTGTACAACTATTGAAAGCCTACGTTTCATATTTTTGGAAACTACTGAACCTAAATTCTATGTTTGTAACTTTTCGTGTTTAGGTTATGCTTTCCTCTCCCTCTGTCTCTCTTTCTTTCTGACTCACTTTTTCTAAAAAGATACGTCTGCATTTAGGGAACTTGAAACATATTTCCAGTGATACTTCGATATAGAGGTTATTTTTTAATGTAATAACTTACCTACCTACAAAGTGCGTGGTAGAGAAAGTAAAAATAGAAGTTTATTTTGCCTTTGCATTAACGCAAACGGGATTTTTCAGATAGAGGTACCTATCCATTAAGTATTTTCTACAAATTCTAAGGAGTTTCTGGTAGGATTTTGAACGTCGTGTCAACATTTTTGGTTAAATTTTGAAGCAGAATATTTCATAGAAGATAAGTAACATAGTATTATGACAAAACATAATTACACAACAAAGTAGAAAGTATATAAGTAACCACCACACAGTCGCTAATTAGCATTTAAAAGAGTGGGGTATCCTTATATCCCTTGTAGAAAGCAAATAAAGTACTACGGAAACGTAAAGTCAATACTAAACGTAGTGCAATGATTTCATTAGGAAGAAAACGACAAAGCAAGATGTATTTATTTGTTCGAGACCATTAAGCGAGCAAACGTCAAAGGAAAATATATCGATAAAAAGACACAAAGCATGGATATGTTCCTTGTATTTGAAGTAAGAGCGAATTTAATTGGCAATTTTCCAGTTATTTCACTTCATAAAAAGGCGAAATTTTGAAATATGTAAGTTTAAACACTTAATACCATCATTGTGAAGATAAGTGATATTTTAATTAATGCTTAATTAAAATTTTCAGTGAGAAGTATAAAACAATATAGGTCTATAAGCTCCAGGTCCGAAATCAAATGCCTCCTGAATCAAATTTTCATTTCATTTTTTCTATTTGGAATTGTTCTCTATCCAGATATACACTGAGAATGGGCTGTATTTTAATATTTTATGAAAATCTTTCCGTACACTTCAACCTGGATTATTTTTATCAAATGAATAAGAAAGCACAAATTCCATTTAGAAGGGTTGAGAAACACATATAACATTTTACATATATACAGAGGATATTGCTGTTTCTACTTTTTCTCCAAATTTTGAACCAATTTGGACACAGTATTTTACTAAAGCAGCTTTTTATAGAGAAAAGATAATGCGAAACATTTTAAAAACAAGCATACAGAATCGTAATATTTTCGAAGAGAAACAAACACCGACTATTCTTTCTAAAGTAAAAACTAAAATTGCAAATTTCAGTTATGAGTTACCCATAAGAATCGCTCCTTGGCGGCTTTGCTGTTAAGTTCGTGTGAAATATATAAGTGCATATGGAAAAGTTGTCTACTAGTAAAACTCTTTGACGTATTGCAACTAAACGATCACATACCTTGATTCTAATTTGTATAAAAGTAACCACCTATACAAAATTCATTTACCTCTCTATTAAATCATATACTCAATATTTAGTTGTTTCCATTTCATTTTCTACATGCACCAATATATTAAATTATTGAGGATACCTCCAGAAGAACTATTTTTCTTCTGCATAATAAACTGTATATGAGTAAAACAGAAAGTAATCTTGACTCTGGCCCTGAAAGCTAAGTTTTCTCGTGACCTTAATGAGATTTATACTTAAAGCAGTATAAAGCATTTGTTCTAAGCTTAGTATCAGGTCTTTGTTTTCACAGTTATCGGTAGTTTGTTGAAGAAAATTGAACTGAAAGTTCACGAATGAGACATTTAACAAACGAAACTATATTTTATAACACAGAAAACAAATTATTTGATCAGCAAAATTATCCCGAAAAATGATGCCAGCAAATACTACCTTCATGTTTTGTTATCGAGTGGTTCTGAATTGTGAAATGGGCTCAATAACACAGTCGCTGAAAGAAGTTTAATTCATGACGTTACTCATTTTGATATTTTATTTGATTGTTGTTTGCTGATTTCTTGGTGCATCACCATAAACAAAATCCACCTTATGCCTTTTTGAAGCAGTGCATTGCTATTTCTAAATAAAAAAAAAGAAAATTACTTTTAAGAACTACATAATATAATGGACAAATTTCATTTTCTGAGATTACCTACAAAAAATAAATGAACTAATGTTTACTGGATGTCGCTGTTTAGCACAGTTACATTTTATCAACAAAGTTTAATAAATGAAGTTTGCATAAGGTGATAAAACGCCTTGTACGTGTTATACTACAGTTGATGTTACTCAAGAAATTGCAGTTGATGCCAGAGCTACTTTTTATAAGTGTATCGCAGTATCGCAGTACATGGATTTACGGGTAAATCCCATTGGTTTGATAGTAACTGTCAGAGATACTCATAAACTACCGTAAATCTTGAAAGTTGTTAATGCACAACATCTGTTGCGGCTAACTTAGACAATTTGTTCAGAGTTAACTCCCTTAAAAAGTATTGCATATTTTGCTATTTTCTGTCCTCCATTTCCAACTATCACACCTAGTTTTGTTCCTGTACATTTGACACAAAGTCACACGCTTGAAGGTTTGTTACAAATTCACTAGAACAACCTGTATAAATGCACTTGATATATCGTAAATTGTGCTGCATGTTAATTTTTTGTTGCATTGGCAGGTCGTTTTGGACCCGTCTTTTACCAAGAACGGTCATTTACTCTCAGCTAAAATTAAATCTAAACATTTGGATTATGTTTGCCATGCATGCATAAATACTAACTTTACTAAAATGAAATCCATGGACCTTAATGTAGTTTATTGAAATGAGGGGCATGAAAGACGAAACTGGACATCCCTGAGGTAGTCTTTTAGTGACACGCGTTCAGATCTCCAGATCCGATCTCTTCTCGCACATCCCATTCGGCCGGGGAAACAGAGCCATAGCAATTTGCCCACAACCATTTCCTCTCACGTTGAAATGGCAGGGTTCGCTGCCATGGCTTCCATTACAAGGATCTTGTAGATTTCAATCACCGCACGCTGTTTTAAGCCTGCGGATTTTCTTCCTTAATATTTGGAAGAACGCTGGATAGGCGAACCTTCACTAGTACTATACGAGTACTCCCTTTCCTACATGAAAAAGGATGTACTACAGGCCACCCAAAAAAATCTATTACTAAGACTTCAATAGGAATTTACTCTTTGCGTGCGTTGAGCACAAAACGTACTTAAAGAAGCACTCGCCTTCACTCGTGTCTCTGTTTTTATTTGGAGAATAATTTAACGAGAGAAAAGTAGACAGTTTTTAAATGTAAAAGTATAAGCCTGTCAAGCAATTTCTTCACCAGATGTAAACTTTGTTACTTCTTATGTTCTAAAAAGTCTCTATCTGTTTATGTTAATATTATAGATGTTTGAGATAGTGACAGAAAAAAATTTATAATCTAACTTGACTGAAACTTATGGTTGAATTCCTGTTTGATAAAAGCTAATTTGAGGTGACTACTAAACAACAAGAGAAATATTAAAACTTCGTAGACGAATATGGCAGTCTCCTTTCAATATAAAGTTGATTTGAATCGCTTAATTAGTAATGTCATCAATTTAAAAGACATTTGATATCCGGTTTGAGTACTCTAACACTTTGGACACTTTAAAATATTTTATGCTCAGCCATGCCAGACTTTGGTACTGGTAGCAGTGCTTTAATGGGCCTCATTAAAGTACACCTGTTCATTAAAGTATTAGCATTCGACAAATCAGAAATGTGAAAGCGCAAGTAATGATTATTCTCGTTTCGATCGACAACATTACTAGCGCCAGTTCAGAAAGAAAGTCAGAATGTCTGACACTAATAACAGTGATATTGAATTTACACACCAAGAAATTGGAGAATATTAAAATATATAAATT
This sequence comes from Mantis religiosa, assembly GCA_030765055.1. Lineage (NCBI taxonomy): Eukaryota > Metazoa > Arthropoda > Insecta > Mantodea > Mantidae > Mantis > Mantis religiosa. Next base: position 117,794,005 of record CM060950.1, read on the forward strand.
CGTTCTCAGAAAATGTATTTCTAGTGTATTTCGAAGAATTGTCTGAAAATATGAAATCATCTACATTGTGGACTCACCATTCTATTTTGAAATCAACACTCAACATTTATTTATTCAATTTGTTCCAGTTTATCTATACTTTCTTTTAGGTTAAACTGTGTCACACGTTAACAGCTGTTTATAGGAAATTAATCAATATTTCTGCGCCTGCGTACAACGTACTAAGGCCCACGATTGTAACATATCACTCAAACCAGAAATGAATACTTTGAAATGAAACCTTTAATTTAGATACATGATCGAGCATAAACAGTCGTATGAAACTTTACTATAATGGTAATTAAAGAGCTAGTATTATAATTATTAACCTCCCGCTTTTTGCCTCGCCTCACCCTGCTACCGTCACATCCTTCATTCGCTAGAGTAGAATTTGTTGCCTCTTTCCAGTAAGAATCGATTCATATCTAATTTTACCAACCAGGCACATTAAAATATATTTTTTTAACTGCTTGGTTGAGGAGTCATTCATCGCCCATTCTCGAGATTCAGTAGGGAAAGTATATAATTTTTGAGAACTTCTTTTATTTTTATTTTGTAAATACTACCATTATAGTCTCGCTTCACAATATACTTTAGTGAACGCTCCTATCAGATGTATGGGATATAAATAGTCATATGCGACTATTGAACTTGTGATTGTTGTAATGTGATAGTAACAAAATACGTTCAGTGCTGTGCTATATGTATCACTAAATATCACTTGTAAAGATTAAATAATGTCATTTTAATATAATGTGGCATATTTATTTAGCCATAAAGCATGTAAAAGTCCTTTAAGATTCTAAAAACATATAGTCAAAGGGGGAAAAACATATAGAAATTTTGGTTTCTTACAAGAGTTTTTCTTTGTTCATTGCTAGCAGATCTTTCGGATCTATGTTCCACTTCACCCTGTTTTATCCAATCCCTTATTGATTTGAATTCTAGTTCGACACAAATGCATTAGCCTATGAAACATGGCAGTCCTACGCAGCAGTGAAAGGGAAGGAATACTAAAACATTTCACCTGAGTGGCTGGCAGCAACAATTCGCCACGTCTGTTCATACCAACCTCTGACTGAGATATATGTATTGGTTACGTCTATCATTTAAACCAGAGATACTAAATAGAGGGCTGTTTCACGCTCGAGATAGAAGGAAAATGGGAAAGTAAGAATAACATTAAGCGGAACTTTAGAATAGGGTCAAATACATACATACATATATATATAAATATATATATATATATATATATAAATTTATAATTTACGTCCTCCAACGTTAAGTAATATCGGACGATGAATGGAATGGGTGAAATGATGCTCAAATGAGCCCAGGGTCCCTAGAGCTTAGAGTTACCCGACATTCGCCTTTCAGGATAAGGAAACCCCCGAAAATACCTTATTTAGGTAACTCAACCTGGGCAAGATTCAAACTTGGGACCTCTTGAACGTGAGGCAGACACGCTACCATCTACGCTACCGTGGCGGGCAGTAGCGGTTTAGTATTTCCACACCAACATAAATCTTGTGGGTTACATCAGAACGTCTTTATGCACTGGACTGTACATGAAAAGAGACTAAATTCATGACCTACAACAATTTGAAAACTTTAGGTGCTGTTTTCTCTCTTGTAACCCAGCCAAGATGTTTAAGAAGAAAAACTTCGAGGAGCCTCTAAATCTGTCAACATCACTTCTCCCTACACGATGGCTGTCTAACAAATACCGCATTTGCAGACTAGCGTTCAGGAATTTAATGTGTTAGTCGACTTTAAACAGCATCTTGATAACAATGTGATATTTGAATAGACCT
>CM060950.1:117796857-117799357 GCA_030765055.1 Mantis religiosa
CAGTTCTCCAAAGGACATAAACTAACGACACTTTATATTCATCCTGCCTCACTTCTTCCACTAATACTTTGAATTAGCTCAGAAATAATTGTTAGTATAAAGAAAATACAGTAAATAGGATTTTTATGACTTCATTTTACATAATTTTGTGTAGTTTCCACTTAGCTTGCAAGAATGATTAATCTGCTCGGATATATCTGAACGCTCGGGCAGAATTCCAACCACTGAGTGTACTTCCTACTTCCTGGGCAACTGTCATGACATAAGAACCATTCACTGATATTGTTTTCATACACCGGGCGAACAAATATGAAGAGTTCAATTACCCGAAATGTATCTTCAAAGGCGACCTGCAACGTTGAATACTTACGCTAGGTACTCGACGAATCGATCGGATGTGTACTGGGGAGTAAGAGTAGCTGTAGTCATATTTACTGCTTTTACATTTTCGAGAGAATGTTTCAGTTGTAGCCACAAATGATCAGCTCGCTATCACGATATACCAAGCTGTTGAATGGGGTTAGTTAATATTGTCTATAATTCGCCATTATACAATTTACAGCTTCTGGCAAGCAAATGGTGAGCATTGACAGCGCTCTATTCCAAAAGATAAAAATTAATTCTCTTGGTCTAAAGATTTATATTATATTATCTTTTACATCTGGAAGAGTTTTAAAAGTTTGCAGATTATGTATATCTAATTAAGCAACATATTATGTCCCTTGCTTTACCTGCATGGCGTGTAGTAGATAAAGTCACAAGTGCCGAACTTGGCTCGGTCAAAGAGGTGGAAATATAACGTACGCACTCTGCGGAAACTGGCAAAGAGAGTAACACCACTTCAGAGTGATATGTACGCTGGCAAAGGTGTGTTACTGCCCTAGGGACTTACTTTGAAGGTGTGCTGAGTAAAACGTTTCTGCAATGAGGAGTTTACTTTTTCCTGCATAAGTATTTATTATTCTTTCACATTGATGTGAGAAGGCTGCGAAGTTTGTTGCAAGGAAGATTTGTGGATTTCGAAAACATTTGCTAGATATAGTTTAGGTACTAACTACACAGGTGATTCTTTGTATAATATTACATAACATTTATAATACCACTTTGTTTTGTGAATGTTTTCTCAGTATTAAATATACATATTGAAGGATTATGGGACGAATTGTACCATTTGGGTACAATTATTAATTCTGTCTTAATTAAGCCTTAAAATATATTAATTAGTTTTAACATTTATATTCAGTAAATTACTATATTTTAACATAAGCATTGTAAAGCGTAATTGTTATACCAGGTTATCATATCAACTGTTCAGCCTGATTGACAAAACTTTCAGAAGGTTTAAGAAGAAAAACTACACTCTTAAGTTAAAACATGAATTTCTTGAAGAGAATGTTATTGAAAAGGGAGACAGTTACAAACGGAATATCTCTGTTGTTTTAGTTACGAAAAAAGGAGTAGGAGAGCTTTTCTACATTCAGAGATAGGACATTTCACTTGGAAAACATCACCACTATCTACATTACTTTCCATTCCCAACCACATCCGCAAAAGGAGCGAAGTGTCCAAAGGTGATTCCCTGAGGAGGTTCCTAGGGGGTGAGGCTGCAGTCCCGACATAAGTCCCTTGTAACATCGGTTCTTATGGAATTCACTGGAGCACACGCTGGTCTCCGGAGCGTCTGGAATATTAAGCACTCCGGCAGACCTTCACTGCGGTACGTGTACGCTTTTTCTTACACCGTAGTGGAACAGTGACAGTTCCATTGCCACCACTCTATCTATATGATCCCAGTGAATCTTTTTCTATAGGATGAAACTTCTGGAAATAAAACGTGTGTGCATATATCAAGAAACTTAAAATGCATGTGCTAACACAGTTCGCTCTGATTGTATGAGTTATAAGTGAAAAGCGCAGTTTTAGTATTAAAAAGGTACCGTGAATACAAATAGAAATATACATTTGTTTCCACCTTGGCGAATACAATGGCACTATAATACAATGCATATAAAAACTAAGCTAACGTCATCATAAAGTGTAGTCAAACATGCTGTCATTAAAAGGTACTAGCTTAAGTGACACTTCAGCGTGTTTGTAAATTAATATTTTGAAAATATTTTTATATATTTATTGACGGTATATACATTGGCATGTGTCCCCTTTGTTAAAAGAAGAACGACTTTAATAACATATTTTGGTGTAAATGTTCTAATTTCTAATTTCCGAACGTTTATTACCCTTAAATTGGTCGTTAGGGAATATTTGTTCTATTTATTCGATAGAAAAAGTACAACTAATGTGTGCTAGACATGAATACAGAATATCTGCTACTAATGGTTAAAAATTGCAAATGTTCAAAATATTACTCACTCAAAGATGCTTAAGCATATCAGTGTATTCACTGACATTCAGCTAATTTTTATCTATATAGGTTAGTTCAAATTTTGACTCACTGTAATAAACGGAACAACCAACGTAAAACACCTGAGAGTTCAATCAA
>CM060950.1:117809357-117919357 GCA_030765055.1 Mantis religiosa
TATTCCAAAATGATTTCCCCAAAACTGGCTACACATAAGAGGAACACAACTGGAAAGTAGAAGGCTGTTTTCAACACCGGCTCATATATGGGCTCTTAGTTCCAAAACTGGCAATAATTTGGCTCATTTATTTTCATTGTTGCTCACATAAAAGACAGTAGATAAGCGAGAGCTATTGCTAGGTGCTCCAGGTGTCTTTGATAAGGTATAGCATTTTCTGTGATTTCATAAGTATGTTATCTATCATATAAGCACCCTAACTGGTAAAATAAATCTAGGAGTAGTATTGGATTAAACTAGTTTCTAAGCTGTTCCCCCCAAGTTTGTGTTATGCATTTTTGGCCACATTAATTACTACGTTACCGATTAGCATTTTATATAAATGTTTGTCGTCTGGATTGTTTTGTTGGTTTGTTTAGATCAGGGCTCTGAAAACAAAAACAGTGATACATTACTACGAAACTAACACTTCTACAAGCCATATGACAAAGGGAAAGGAGAAAACGAGAAAGACACTATGATAGTTGGAATAAAAAAAAGAGAGAAGATGAAAGTTTGTCATCATCATTAATCATCGTCTGAAAAAGTGTATTTTAAACACAAATTACTATGCTTCCCTTTACTGGCAATCCGATACTGTCGCAAATGATTCTGTCGATTCCAAAACAATCAATTCTAACATAAACAGTGACTTTTCATTTAGATTTCCAATAGTTTCGAAGGTGTAGACACCTTGAAAGATGTGTTTGAACTGACAATTGTGCAAAATCAGTGAAAAAGTTGTTGTCATAGAAGATATTTGAGATTTATCGCTATGTAGCCCAACTTAGTGTGTTTGGTATGTTAATAATTTATTGTGCCCTAATAAACGTGCAATACACATTTGTTTAAAGTGAATGGCAATATCTTTAGTTTTGCTTATAAGCGAAATTAATTTTTATTCTATAGGCTTTTCAGTTAATTTCCAGGAGAAAAGCTATTCTTAATTTCTTATTTTTCTTTTCTTTTTCCAGCATCATATTCTCTGAAGAAAGAAACATATTCCTTTTTATTTTCATTTTGTTTGATAGATGTGTAGCTGGTAGTCCTCCAGTTCTCTCTATACGTAAACCTACAAATCCGCCTTATATAACGTATTCCTAAAAAGGATGGAATCACACATTTTCTCAACCGTTTCTTTGAAAATCGACATAAAAAGCAAAATGAGTTTTTTTTCTTGCACAACACTAATGCAAGTAATTCCAGAACTCAGAACGGAGAAAGGAGAATAACCAAACTAAGTAAAAATTATAATATTATAGCCCAAAGAAAACTTCTTGTGCCTACATCTCATGTTGACACGAAACTAAAATGTGAAACATTATTAAAATAATTATTAAGAATTAGCAAGCACAGTGTACAAGGGCTATTTCTAGATACTGTGAAAAAGGAAAAATTTCCACTGAAACAGTTGGCCAGACCATCGATCTAAATCCTTTGCTCATGGACAAGTAGCAGAGTAATGTTTCGTTCAAAAATTAAGTTACCGACTCGCCATAAAACAGAAGTAAGGGTGTGGAAGGCATTGACTTCAGAGGTGCACATTGCGTAAGAAAAATGTGGTGAATGTATGAATAATAACAAACCAATGCAGATTTGCTTGTCAAAGGAAACTATTTCAGAGCAATAATCAACGAAAATTTATCATAGTTATTATAATATAGTAGTAGATTAGCTTGGACTATAATTATGTATCTTAATTTTCTTCTTGAATTGTATGAAGTTCCGTCAGGGATTGCTAAGACGAGCTACAGGTATGGTGAATGGTGAGTGATTGAAGATTGTGTAATGGACAGTTATATTAAGAATTAAAGAATTTCGTGGGGAACTTCCAGATCATGGAATAGTGCAGCACACATAGGCGTATACAATCTTTTCTGCAAGAGTTTTTGATTTGCTTCCTGTACTTCAACATTTTCAATGTTGTATAATACTATCTCAATCTTAATACGGACATAGCAGTTGGGAAGATAGATGGCATTTTGATTCAACTTTGTGTGCATGCCTATTGTGATTGCAGTTTCGGTAACACTTGTTTAAACAATTGTAGACAAAACAACCATTCCTTTCAGCTGTACCAATTTAAATTGTTATAAAAATATAATGAGTAAAAAGTGGCATGTCAAAGAAAGCTTTAATCCTTCTTGCCAGAGAAGTTTAAAAGGAGTGTGGTTCTCTCTTACATGTTAGTCAATGGTGGGAAACGTATCCACACATCCAGATTAATTTCGTGCACAGTGGGCTGCCTTTGTTCCCTCTCTGTTAATGGAATAGATATAATTCACTGTGTCGCAAGCATTATTCTAAAGAGGAATGGCCAAATTAAAAAAAAAAAAAATAAAGGAGCACGGTTATATTTACGTTTCTGCTGTCTGTCAGAAAAAGGCATCAGATTTGGATGAAATGGACTATTCTCACCCACGTACCTTTGTGTTTGGCATCGATTACTGCTGTGTTCGTTGTGATTCAGATGGAAGTGTTGCTTTAGAGGTGGTTCCCTTTATAAACAAGTTGTATGGATCAAAATATCTGTAGACATAGGCTCACACGGAAATAATCAGTTATGCTATGGTACTACGACATTAAACAAGACAATTTACAAAAATATTACTTCTTATAACAACCTGTTAAAATATTAACTACAGCATTTCTCGTCTAAAATAAATCATTAACTCCATATTTTCTGGTGTCACAAGATTTTTGAGCCCGCCTCGGTAGCGTGGTGGTAGCATGTCTGCCTCACGTTCAAGAGCTCCCGAGTTCGAATCTCGGCCAGGGTGAGTTATCTGGATGAGGTTTTTCCGGGGTTTTCCCTTATCCTAAAAGACGAATGTCAGGTAACTCTAAGCTTCATGGACCCCGGGCTCATTTGAGCATCATTTCACCCATTCCATTCATCGTCCGATATGACTTAACGTTGGAGGACGTAAATAAAATAAAACAAAAGGAAAGTGACAAGATTTCTGAGTATCAAATTCAAAAATGTTTCAGTGATTGCTGATGGAGTAGGGACATATTTACCGACTTACCAGGCTACGGCAATTTAGTTATAAAATGGTCACTCACTCATATTTCATATCTGATTGAAATTTAGCCTCACTTCAGTATATTGTGCTACAATTTGCTTCCTTCCCTTTTAATGGTATTTCAGCTATTAGAAAAGTGCTTATCATTTCAGATAAATTTGATATAAAGTATAATAAGATTTAATGTTCCCTCCCAAGACAGCGACAGCATTATTTGTGTCTATCTTTGGGGGAAAGGCAATGCTGTGGGCGGTTTTATTGTCTTCTTCTTCTTCTTCTTCTTCTTCTTCTTCTTCTTCTTCTTCTTCTTCTTCTTCTTCTTCTTCTTCTTCTTCTTCTTCTTCTTCTTCTTCTTCTTCTTCTTCTTCTTCTTCTTCTTCTTCTTCTTCTTCTTCTTCTTCTTCTTCTTCTTCTTCTTCTTCTTCTTCTTCTTCTTCTTCTTCTTCTTCTTCTTCTTCTTCTTCTTCTTCTTCTTCTTCTTCTTCTTCTTCTTCTTCTTCTTCTTCTTCTTCTTCTTCTTCTTCTTCTTCTTCTTCTTCTTCTTCTTCTTCTTCTTCTTCTTCTTCTTCTTCTTCTTCTTCTTCTTCTTCTTCTTCTTCTTCTTCTTCTTCTTCTTCTTCTTCTTCTTCTTCTTCTCCTCCTTCTGCCTAACAAGGATTAGAGCATTCCACCTGTCCCGGTTTCAATCTATCTAAAGGCTATTATCTAGAATTATTTTCACTCTTACCGAAAATTTACCATCAGTTTCGATTTATTTACAGAAATTTTAAAATCATATTTTGTACATAGCTCATACACATACGTAAGTTGCCCTCTGGAGATTTCCTTCAGAGTTTTGAATGATGATGATGATGATGATGATGATGATGATGATGATGATGATGATGATGATGATGATGATGATGATGATGATGATGATGATGATGATGGTGATGATGATGATGATGATGATGATGATGATGATGATGATGATGATGATGATGATGATGATGATGATGATGATGATGATGACGACGATGATGATGATGGGTATGAGGGCGCTCAACTACGGCGGACATCAGCGCCCTTTTAAAAAATTTGTTATGGCAAAAGCCAGATGTAAAATATCTAAAAAAAAACATAAAAACTATAAAAAGTATAAAAAACTAAAAACTAAATATCAACGAAAACCTACTGAATATTTCGTTTACTAAATCCTAAAACTTAACCTAGAGAGGAATCTAAAAATCTTCTGCACTACTGTCATCGTCCGCTAGCATTTCTCCAAAGCTGGCCGGCAGTTGCAGGGACGTCAGAGTTTTGAATAATAACTAAATCATCTTCATAAGCCAACACCTGCAAATTAATATCCATTACCTTTATTGCACTTTGTATATGTTGTTTTCATCACTTCATGATGTCGTCTATGTAAATATTAAAAGTGTGGGTGATATTACACACCCTTGTCATACATCTTGGTTAGTTGGTCAGTCTTATTGTGACGCTCCATTTCTGGCCCGCACTCTTTTGTTTTCTACTTGTTTTACATTTTACTGGGTTATACTATGGACATTACGTCCTTCAGGGACTAGGGGAAAATTTATATTCGCAGAGTATTTCAGTTTATTAGGAATTTTCCTGTTTCATTTTCTTTATGTCTATATTTCCCGGAGGACAATAAATCCTATCGGACCTGCAATATACGTACATATATAGGTAGTACTGCTCAAGCTTACTACTCCTAGCATTCCTGGAAGTGCAATAATAGTACGGAATGCCAATGTCGACATACATTCCGTTACGCTTGATCGATTTACTGTGTATTTTCAATGTCTGTACATGAATCCATTTAATAAGAGGGTACTCAATCTTATATAATAGAATCACCAGTAGTAACTTAAATCAATAAAGTTATAGAATTATTCTTCATTTTCTGTACCAAGGAAACATTATAACACATATGTGCTAAGAATTGTGTATTGTAAATTGTAGCCGTAAAAGGTTAAAAAAAGAGAGGGAGAGAGAGATTATCTCACTGTATAGGGCAACACACCAGTGTGCTGTTGTTAACATCTATGGGGTTTGGCCCGGCTACCTACCTAAACGTCAACTTATAGCTGTTCCTTTCTTCCCCTTGCAGTCCCCCAATCCTTAATTAATCATAATCAAACTATTGTTTATTTACTTTTACCCCTGTGCAAAGTAAAAGATGCCACATTAACGATAAGCTAATTTATATGGCAAAAATGTCGCTCATTTTAATACGATCTCGGACAGTTATAGAAATATGACAAAATGTAATTACACAAACAGATATGAATAAGCCGCCAGAGGAACCTGCAAATTCTGAAAAAGTGTAATGGAAAGTTTTTAACAAATTGCATTGCTAGTTTCTTTTCCTACACTAAAAATTTAGACGCCAGTACGAAAGACTTTAGTATTAACGGACGCACCAACGTATTCTTTAGTTATATTATGTAAATTAATCTTCCAAATCCTTCCTTCCACACAAGGTCGTAATACAAGTTGTCTTCTCCACGTGCTTGGTAAGGTATACTCTGTGGAGCAAACATCTTTGGCCACTTAGTGGAACGAAAAGCACAAGAACACAGTTTATATGTGAATACCCCTGGCATGAGTAATACAAACCAAATTTAGTAAAACACAATCAAGAAGAAAATAAAATCGACCAGGACGTAACATTTACTTACGCCTTACTGAGTTTGGAAACAGCAGTAACTTACGACTAGGTTCCAGTAACACAACATAGTGATAGATGAGTCTCCTTTCCACTGCAGGAATAGCAAGACCGTTCCAACCAGAGCAGATAAACGCAATCAGGTTAAACAGAAAAGTTAATAGCATAGGACAAAATTTTCTGTTTATTAGAACCAGCAAACAATCGCATACAGAATATGTGCATGTGTGACATTTTTATGCATGGAGGTAAAGTTGAAACGTGGGACTGCGATGGGAACATATTCCCAGCAATTCAATGAAACGACTGGCATAAAGGAACTGGGCGAAAGAATCGGATGATCACGATATTGGTTGTCCTTTGTTCAGTTCACGAAATAGCAAGAGAGGAAGGAGGCTAGCAGCCAGAACACGGAAATATTTTCCATTTCATAAAATGGGAGTTTCGCATTTGCTGTGTAACATTACAAAGAGCGTAAGAATGCGAATGCAGTAGCCCTGCGGAATGTTATGAGTATGTCGTTTAACGGTGGCTTCAGGGAAGAAGGTTCTTTTTTTATTTCAGATTTAACACAGCAAATCCTCTATTGTCATAAACGTCCAACAATTCATAATGCATGGTTTCGAGTACTGCATATTATTTGTGTCAACGTGTTATGTGCAGCGAATGTGATTCTAATTTGTTTTGAAGGTGGACCTTAGGCCGAGCTAAAGCTCACACTAGCGCCACAAATCAGACAAGAGGAAGATGAACAAACTACAACGCATACGAGAAACAGCGTTTGTCATGGACAAATAATATGTGATGTGCTTGCCAACGATAAGCCTGTATATTATTTTGGCCTCGTTGACCATTCGTGCAATAAATTACAGTCATAAAAGCATAACCCACTGCCAGATTTATAAGAGTGTGCTGGGTAATGTGCATCTGCAGACGTAATGCTTGAAAAATGTGAAGTTGCTGGTGCAGAGAGCAATAGAATATATTTGAGAACTAAAAGGAGAGAAGAGAGTTCTAAATATTATGATATTTTCGAGTATCTACCTCCATAACCATTCAAGTTATTCAATAATGTAATAGTTTCCAGGCGTTACCAAACTTGGAATCCGGTTTGGAATTCCTACAATTGCCAAGACCCTAAAGTCAATGAAATAAGTCTTTCTTCAAGAGACTTATATTTCACATCAAAAATTGGGAATTTTTGAAATTGCAAAATTTGACAGCAACTTATCTTAACAAATGAAACAGTAATGTAAAGATCAATATATAAATATAATGTTTGATATACATATAAGTTTAATTAAATGTCCCGTAAGCACCTGAACTACTTTTGGACCATGTAACTAACCCAAAACTCGGTGTAGGGAGGCAGTCATGTGCAGAAAACTCAAAGTTATATTTATTACTTTTTGACACTTTCAGCTTAAGTTACAAGCACTTTATGTTAAACTGGAAATAACAAAAACCAGTCTTATAGTTTTTGAGTTCCCTGTACATGACATCGTTTTAGTATACCGAGTTCCTGTTAATAAACCACATGCTTCAAATATTACATGAGTGATGCAGTACTTCTAAATAACTCTATATATTCAATAACATATTCAAGGTGTTGGGTTGTAGAACAAATGTAAACACGCACGTCCACAATATTAATTAATCAATTCCAAACACGTAAATTTATAGGTACAAATGTTCAAACCTAACTGAAGAACTCAAATGCACAGAAAAAACAATGGCTACAGTTATGCCTACTAAATAAATTTTAAATGTGATATGCACAGCGAATCCCATAATAGGGCATATAGTTTTAATGTAACAATAAAAAATTACCAAAACATTATGTAAAATCCACAAAAGCAGAATAACTTATACATATATATCATAAGAAACCAAAGATACTTTAAAGGTGTAAGCCCGAGGTATATGGAGAAACACTTTAGCTAAAGGCTCTCAGACAATATTGAACATAAGCATTTGAAGAATCGTCAGGCTTTATTGTTCGCCTTAATAGTGATTCACCCCGAAAATGGAATGCGGCAAGAAATGTCTAATTGGTGGCCACTAGGGAAAGAACAAAAGTACTTTATGAATTAGAAAATTATAAGAGAATATAACCAATGAGAATACTAGAAAAACGCCGATAGGAAATCGGCAATGAGCTGATCACTCATCCTGGAGTCTCTCCGATCAGGAAACCTCTGATACGTAACCCGTTGCCTACGGGCGTCGAGGTTGCGCGATTCAGAAGGTCATATGTTCAACTTAAAGGAAATACAGAAATTCGTTCATTCTTTCCGATAAGAAATTAAAAATAGGTGGTGTTATTAATACAAACTCACGTACACGGATCGGGTCGACCCCAAAAAGATCCCACCAAATTACCAAGAAGTATGCAACACGTCGCGTCACATAAGGGCATGCGTCACTCCAGTGTAAAACAGACCAATTTGTTCACAGCATTACGGAAGCACACTGTTTTAGCGGCCTTAATGAACATACTTACGATTACGTAAAAAAAAAAAAAACAGAATCGCTATGTAAAATAATATGAACTACGTATATATAGATGTGTACATATCTAACTAAGAAAGTAACATAATTACAACTTTTAAAATGCTACGATACATTAAAAAAGCGTGCAAAAACAAAATGAATAGAGCACAAAGAAGTCAAGTATATATCATAAGCTTCACATTCTCTCAAATAGTTCTGTAGTCAATTTTGGAAATACAGGTTGACTGGGACGATTTTACGAATTACTATGATTGGATTGCTTGATAAATTGTCGCAAGGCTTTACATTGATAAAGACAAAAATCATCAAATTTGTTTATTTCTTTTACATCGCACAAGTTTTCCGGTTCCACCTGAGTGATTCTGCAATATCAAGTGTATAGTTAACTTGGGTAATTTTTCATTTGCTTGCGTTTAAGTCCTTATCTATTTTTCCCGCACAGTTTATAATTCAGTTCGAATAATTCACTTAACTTCTTCCTTCTCAACAAAATTGTACTGTTTTTCCAGAATGGGAAGAATAAAGACTGTAACAAGAAATTTTAATGATCAATGGATCTTCAAAATGGAGGTCACACCATTTATTTCCCCTTACAGTGGTATTCTGTGCTTGAAACAGGGCACATTATTACCAAGATGCAGTTGCCATTATGCGAATCTTTGCTGGATTTCTTGCTACAGTGACTTTATGCTATCAAAACAGGTCGATGCAAATTTAACAATACAATTCTCATTATCAGTCAGCGTCTTACTAATCACTGCGGGACCGCCTCGGTAGCGTAGATGGTAGCATGTCTCCCTCACGTTCAAGAGGTCCCGAGTTCGAATCTCGGTCAGGGTGAGTTACCAGGGTAAGGCTTTTCCGGGGTTTTCCCTTATCCTAAAAGACGAATGTCGGGTAAGTCTAAGCTCCATGGACCCTGGGCGCATTTGAGCATAACTTCACCCATTCCATTCACTATCCGATATGACTTAAGAAAGTTAAAGGACGTAAATTACAACAACAACAACAACAACAACAACAACATCACTGCGATCTTGCAAAACGCGACTGCGAACGAAACTAAAGAAAAACTTAAAGAATATTTCTTTATGTGACTGTAAAGCTGTGGCACATTTCCGATAATTAACTAGAGAAACCATGAAATATATCAAACAGTTGTCATAACTTAATTATATAAATGCACCATTTAATATGTTGATATTGAATTGATTACCTGGTAAGTTTAATAATTTAATAAAGGAATAATAGGAAAATAGGTAACTGATTAAAATAAATAATTTTCATGTGTGAAAATCGGTATATAATAAAATAAGAGTGCTTTATAACTGTACCAGTGAATAAGGAGTCATTAGATAGAAGCATAATGGGTTGAGGTAAAGCAATTAGATATAGAGTAGTTAAACATTATGGCTAAATTAGTCAACGGCAAATATATTAGCTCAAAGTTCATGTAATTAATGGCCAGGTTGTTCAGATATCAGAGTTGTCTCGCAATACACATGAAGCCAGTTTCCAAAAAGAAAATTAATTATTAGAAGTTAGTAAATCACAGAGTAAAAGGATGATATTCAAATGGGACTTAAAAACCTAAGACTTGGCAATGAATATTGTAGAAACTTTGGTAAGATAAATCATAAGTAATTGAGACTTAGGTTCATATAAGAGCTTGTATATTATAAAATGGTAGTATTAGATATCTTACAGTCGTTTATATTACAGTAGTGTTTTGCATGATCGGTTATTGGAAGACCGTTGACCCTAAGGACCTTAATCGGATTATTACCAACATCAGGCAAAGAAATTCCCCGTGTAGCTTTTCAGCCACTCACAATAACTTAACATTCTCGGATGGTTAAATCATAAATCATAAAGTTAAATCATCGAAGTTTAAAGCATAAGGTTACAGATATTTCAGAACAACCAGTTTGCAATACTTCAGTACTTCGAAGTACCTCGCCTAAAATCCAGAAGCCGTTTAATTCGTCATCCTCTAAAAATGGGCAGAGCTCAATTATTAGTCTCCATGAAATTCTTTATTTAATTTAATTGGTGTTGTTTATTTTCAAAACCATTATTCACGCATAAAATAAAAGAATTATCCTACAGTTCATCACCGTAGCTGGCGGCAACGTATTTCCCAAAATAAGGATATATTGAAGACAGCATAAAACGCTTTGGCACTGGAGAAGACAATTACGTTCCAAATGGTGCCCTTATAAATATCGTAATACATTTCTTCCTCTGAAGGTTAATACTGATTCTTATTAGTATTCACCCATGCTAGAATGCAGTCATTATACAATAAATTACATCCCTTAAACATTGATATATTTAGTATGAAAATCAGAAACTTTGCTTTATCCTGTGATTATTTATTACCAAAATTAGCATGATTGACTTACTGTATATGTGAACCAATGCTACCAACTGTTTTGTTTAGTTATCATTTTTTCTGTAATTAATTTTTTGTTGTTTTTTATACATTTTGTTCATGTTGTAAATTTATGGTGAACATTGTAATTGGGGAGACCTGTAATGTTCACATTCAATAAATAAATACATAATTATAATCATATGTTGTTTTTTCTGAGACGTTGTAAACAACTTGCGACCACCTATTTGGGAACTGCTGTTCTAATAACTGTGCGCTTAGGATCCATGTTGGGAATGTGCTTTGCTGCACCAAATTCTATAAGTCTTCTCTCTGAAAGGGTAGAGCCAGAATGAAAAATTCAATGCCATATTCGGGATATGAACCACGGATCTTCTGGAAGCATTAATAATGCGTCTTACACACGGCTAGTGTGAAAGAACAATTAATTTCCCTAATTAATAGGTATTAATTAAATTAATTAGGTACAATTAATTGTACCTAATAGTGGTCCCAACTATAAAGCCCGGGCCTTAAAGTACTTACAGCATAGTAAGTCGCCATTAAGGTAGTTGTCTCATGTGTTTATGAGAACTCCTAAGTGGTTTACCGGGAGAAACAAGAGTCAGTTGGAGAATTTAATGTTGTGTTGGCACGTTGGCCATAATAGCTCAAATGGTTAGAGCGGCTGGAAGGAAACCAGAAGATCCGTGGTTCAAATCCCGGCTATGGCATTGAGTTTTTTATTCTGTCTCTACCCTTTCATTGTGCGTCTTACACACGGCTAGTGTGAAAGAACAATTAATTTCCAGTCTTCTCTCTGCTGACATTTCTGTTGCTAGTTAGTAGACAATTGTTAGTAAACTAGAGTTGAGAAGATACAGGTAGCTAAGATAAATATATGTTTATGTAAGTTAAACTATCGTATCTGAAAGAGAGAAAGAAAATACTTGCTCTTACAAACACAATACCAAAGTTATAACAAAACATGTTCGGCTTCAAAGAGGGAGATATACCTATATCAGAAACGTGTACTTGATGAAAGTAGAACAAAAAGGAACTCACTTCAAAGCAAACGGTATCTTAAAACTGCTGTAGAGTCATACAGAACGCGAACGACTTCAAAGGGCAAGATATTTCACAATGATATTAGTGAGAAGGGGAAAATGGAACATACAAAGACCTAAGGGCCCGACATAACTAAAACTAAGTATTTCAGCCCTAAGAGTGCAACGTTCTGCATAAAAACAAGAAGTTTATTATTATAAAGTATGCTGCTCTTCACTAATCAAATGTGCCTAGCTTCCAAAAATAATGGTTTCCTTACGCAAGCGATGTATAAAATTAAGAGTAGAAGACATAGAATCGATGTAGGAAAATTCTTCCTTTATAACAGAAACAGTGAGTAAAGGATTAAGTTTCATAAAGCTCACTTCAGGGCTGTCCACCGCGCGTTAAAAGATTACAAATCTTCTAAACATAAAAAATACTGGAGAACATATTGTGAAGGTTACTTAGGCATATGATGAAAACTATATGAAAATATTGTGAAATCTAGTGGTAAATTGTTAATTATACTAACTGCATGGGCAGCTAATGAATATAAAACGTAAAGACATTTATGATTTTAAAAACTTTTAGTCACATTGCAAAACCAGAAACTGATACACACAAAGGTCCAATTTGTAGAAGAACAATTTTATTCATGTCATTATTTATTGCCGATTGTATTCTATTTTATGCACTTATTTCTTATTAACTTTAACATTTAACTCTGCCTTCAGTAGTACACATTTACACATACATACATACAAACATGCTTACATGCATAAATATATATATTCTTCCTCTATATCTTCATATATGCATCACAAGCAGCTGAAAGCAACTAAACGGAGTCTTAGAATATGTTTAAGAAAAGAATTCACATAAGAATCAAATTAATCACTGTATTCTACTCAAAAGTGTGTAATTCTAACAAAAATTTTGCGTGCTATTGACATTATGACAAGTTTAGTGGGGAGACTTGGAATATCGACCAATTAAATGTTCTGTGGTTATACCCCACACGGCGCGTACCAAAGAAGCAAGAGTGAAGTGAGAGAATATTAAGGGTGGCCGAATTGAAAAGAAACGACAGCAGAGTTCAGGGATCCTAACAGCTAGAAGTCTGAACCGCCAGCGTCTCCCCTGTCACCTGTGGGCTTACCATGCCCTGGGGGGCCGAGAATACTTCACTTATCCTTCTTAGATGCTTTCCTCTTCGTATCGTGGTCAAAGCAGTGTGATATAAGCATTACGAGAGGCATAGATTGGCTACACTTTGAGAAAGCTCGTCATCCACATTTTGGTAATTTCTATAACATTGTATTTAAATTCCTGTCCATAAAAGAGAGCAGACAAAAATTTGAGTGAGTTACGACATAGTTGAGAATATGCACAAGTGATTTTAAGTCACAGCTGTTTAAAGTGCTTTCTGAACTAGCCCCATAGCTCAGTCACTGGAGCAGCTGCCTGCCGTGCGACGGGTCCTAGGTTCAGTTCCCGGGATGATGATTCCCCATCTTCCCTAGAGTCTGGAAGTATGAGAGTGCGAATGCTGTGCGTGATCTATAGACTAAAAATCCAAAGTACCTGCAACCAAACGTTTACGAGGTAACACCATCGCCAATATGCGATATAATCATTGCAGTTAAAGGCGGGTTATAATTGAACAAAAAGGTGACTATTGTAATAAAGTTCGTTAGGAGTAAGTCCAAGCTTTTTTGTGTCAATAATAAAAATTATCTGGTATCTTCTCCGCCCTGAACGGTTTTCCTATTGGCCATTCCTTTCAGAGCATATTTTAGTAAACAATTTTGCTTAGCATATGTCCCAATTTATTTTTATTTTCCTGAATAGTTATAGCATAGTAATTCCTCTCGAATTTTTTAGAAGTTGCTTGATTTATTATTTTATCGATATATTTCACAGAGTCTACTTTATTCTCATCAGATATACTCACTGCCGTTGTCATTTAGCACCACAGCAGTGCAATATCCTCAACAAATACACTTCGTTCTACTCTCAAGTGCTATTATTGCTACTGCTTGTACTATTTTTACTGCATATGCTTCTTTCTGGAAACAATATTTTACAAAGTGGATGATGAAATCTCTTTTCACTTTCTTCAGATATATCTTAAAGCATTCTGGCTTTGATTAGTTTTTTCAGTTTTATATTACTTAAGAGATTTTTGTTTCTTCACTTTATACAAGTATTCTCTTAAATCTTTGCAAGTTTCTTCTGATTCACTTCTGATTTGTGAAGTAAGGTCTACGGTTTCCCAAATATTAAACTAAATAACATAAGTATATTTCTGGTGCTTTATACACAACACTGCTTTCAGCATCTTAAAATTTACTGGAAGAGACAGCATGGAGGAGAACTGAGTAGTGTCTTCCGGGTTTAACTTTAATTTGCTTCAAAATTCAAATATAAGTTTCATTAAAAGTGAGTTATCTATAATATATTTTATTCAACCAATATTTACTCCAAATCGTTACTTCTTAAAATAGCTACAACACATATTATATTGGATGTATTCTGGAAAATAATTATTCGAAATTTTTTGTTTGTTAACACGCTATCATATCATTTCCACCGGTGTGCCGGATTTTCTTCCTTCAGGAGTTATTTTAAATGTCTGGAAATTTACTGCTATGGGATGTCACTTCTAGGCACATTTAAAGCCATTGCTCTGGCCTGGATTTGAACACGAGACTTTGGTATCAATAGGCCAGCATCTAATCAATTAAGTCAGATTCCTTTTGCAAATTTCACCAATTATTTTATTTTATCTGCTATATGTTATTCTCGAAGAGAAGTTTTATTGGCTGACCACAATATTTGTTTACGTGAATGTAATTGCCACCAAATAGCGTGAGAAGTTTATTCTTAACAAGCTTGTTAAACAACTGACAAACCTGAAGTTCAGTATTATTTGATTGCTGTGTTTGAAGGAAACCAAACAAAATGCTCTGTACATTTAATATATAATTGAACTAACTCAAAGCATACGAGAGATGTATTTACAGGTTTAAATTAACACAGTGTAATTAAATTCTGTATGACATAACGCAATGCATCAAATGAGAGATAGAGTTGAACTGGCATGGCTTTACAGCAAATATTTCCTGTGCGTCTGGTAGTGTCATAGCACTTCCGTGCTTTTAGAGGGTAATGTGTGTTATGTTTTCATAAGGTGGCAAGAGTCCAACTAAAGCTGAAAAGTTGGGGTGTACAGGTATTAGAATTTTATTGTTCTACTACGATCTGTTCTACTCTACTAGATGATTTTTCAGCTAGTATTCATTAACAAGGCTGAGTACAAATTAGCTGCACTGCTTAAGGGAACCGATATTTAAAGAATATAAACAGATTACAGAGAAATACAGACTTTCCTGGTTATTTTCATGTATAAGTTAAGAACAAACATGCCTTATAACTTCGGTGAAAGTATGAATTGCAGTATACATAACAAGTCAACTATATTACGAGCACTGTGCAAAATGGTGGCTCTATCCTTATTTTAAGAAAATATGAATATATTAATTTCAGCGTGCAATTAACTGAAAATTAAATTGACTGAAATTAACTGTAAGTGTGCCGTGGTCCCTCTGTACAATATTGATGCAATTTATAAGACTGAGCTAGGAAAATGTGATATACTATTAAATGTCAATGGCATTATTAATGTAAAACTGATATGCAACATTTTAGGAAATAAAAGGTTAGAGACGAAGGAATTTGTACATAATTACGATACTGTCCAGAAATTCCTTAGGAATATTGCTTTAAACTAAATTTTCCGAAAGTTTAATATTTTTCAACTTCAGTTTATCTTTTCTCAGAAACTAATGAACATCCAGGCATAAAATTAACATAAAATAAACATAAAATTAATATAAAATTTACATAAATATTTTAAAAATGTTTAATTTCTAAAAAAATGTGTCAATTAAAGAGAAAATATTTTCTTTGAAAACTATACTTTTAGTAATACTTATATACACAAATACTTATAGGTATTTATAGGTATTTATGTAGAAATAATAATGGACATAAGCACTTACATCTAAATGTTCACAAGGATTTCTATTATGTACTGTAAAATAATCAGTCTTAGCAGCATTTGTCTCTATTTTAGTGGAAAATGCATCAAAGTTTCCAAACTTAAATTTGCTAAGATGGATTGGGACGGTTCCTCTAAAGATATCTTATTAAAAACATGAATATGTAATAACCACATAACAATTGCTTGATAATTTAAACTAATTATCTCCTACTAATATTTGAGTTCGTAAGCCTGTTTTTTGCATAACTATGAGAGGCTTATTGCTATTTTCTGTTAGCACAGTAAAAAATATACTTATGATTACATGACATACCTAACGATCAAAGAAACTATGAAAACACCACTTGTTAACTTCATCTAACATAGTGACTTAAAGACATAAGTAGGGCTTTTTAAGGACATTATAAACAGAAACCTGTTATATACACAATGAAAAAATAAACAAATAGATATATATTTTATAATGACCGCTTAACTAAAATTTTAATGACAGAATTAATATTATCACTAAGTGGCCATTCAGGTTAAATACTGGGCGTCCGCAGTGTGCGATGGAAAATCTATTCAAAAGAGAGCGTTCATGCAGAGCATATGGGCATTCCTGAATTACGTCAACACGTTTAGATTTTGAGTGGCAATGAGTACTCAAGGCTCCGTCAATATTTTTTATCAAGTTGTTACAAAGTATGTAATTAACATATCACATTAAAATATTTACAACTGGCTATGTACACCATTAAATACTTCCTGGATAACATCCGAAATTATTTAAACGATTAGCACATCATTTCAAATAAATGAAAGTGAAAGCGCCACCATAATAATTAAATTTTTAGCTTTGTATTTTAATTACAACGTATGTGTTGTTCTGTGTCAAATGACCAAGCTATAGGTATTTATGTCAGATGTATTAATAAAATATAAATCAAAATAAAATTACCAGAATGGTAACTTCAATACCAGGGTTCCTCATGACCAGCAGCTACAAGAGAGTGCACATTGAAACTTTCTTATAGCAGGTTATACTTAGGATTTCGATATGGCCATATCTATGTTTCTTGAAGAGTCCTGCTTCATAATGTTGTAGAAAACTAAAAAGAATCAATATCATTTTTTATGTATTTTATCAGCACACAGGTTCTTGGCCGGCAGATGATTATTGTAGAGAATTATATCACATTTTGGAAATTTATAGTTGAGATTATTTACCAGCATCAGTATTGTAGTCCTGCCTCAACCCAAGAAAGAAATTGTACACTTAGAACTGGCTAAACAAATAATTAATCGGGAGAATTTGATATGATAACTACGTATTAATAAGGCAATAGCTATTCCTACTTGAAGGTCATGCTAAAGTACGGGATTATATGTGTACCTAGAGTATATCTTTTCTTTGATTTTGGTTTTCAGAGCATGAAACATTAGTAAATTCTGTTAATTAGTATATAGCGATACATATGGGCAAAGAACGTCTTTATAAAAGGGGAAAAATGTTTCAAATACAAAAGAAGACAAATATTTTCACCTCCGAGTTTCAGCAAAGGACACAGTGCATGTGTATTGTGTACAATTTTTTGACGAGAGTGAAAAACTGAAATGCCTATGCGAAGATAAAATTTAGTCACTGTCCGCTGTTCAGGAGTAGTATCAAGTCGTCAATGCCAGAACTTGCAATCTGGTGACCGATTAGTTACCCCTAGTACTGCTAGCCAAGTCAACAACTGAAACTGAAATGGCTGCTGGCGCTTGAAGAATTATAGTTAAATTCCAGAATTAATTAAATCGTATTTAAACATTAACAAATGAAAGAAGTTAAAGATATTATGATTTATATGATAAAACATATTAAATAAATTAGAGGAAGGGTATGGAGAAAGGACAGTAGATATGATAACATTTTAGGAAATGCAGAAAGCGATAAAAATATGAAAAGTAGAAATTCGCCAGGTGTGGATAATATTCCGGTAGAAGTATGTAAATATGGAGGACTAATACTACACTACACCTCTTAAATATATGTAGGAGAACAAAGAAGATCAAAAAGAGTGGGAAATAGTTAAGCGGTATTTATGTTTAAAAAAGGACAAAGAAGTGAATGTAAAAATTATAGAGGTATAATTCTTTTAAATAAAATATATAAAATATACACTCAAATTATAACCTCTAAGATAAAAGTTATAACTGAAACACATGTTATTGAACAGCAACACGGATTTAAGGCAGCCCGAGCATATTTAGATAATGTTTTTACAGTAAAGAAAATAATAGAAAAGCTAAGAGAACTTAATCCTGAAACTCATTTAGCATTAATAGATTCAGAGAAAGCGTTTGACAAAGTCAACAGATTCTTGTTGTGGGCTATAATACTTAAAAATTATACCCACAACCTAATTTAGAATTACTAAAAGCTTATATAAGAATACGAAAATGGTAATGGAATTGGAAGGAAAAATAACAAAAGAAATTGGGTTGAAACAAGGATAAATAAAGGATTGAAACAAGGATGTAGTCTAGCTTCATGAGGGGATTAGACTATGAAAAGGAGGAGCGATAAATACCCTTCTATTTGATGATGATTTAGTTTTAATTTTCGACAAGGAAGATACGAGGGCTATCCAGAAAGTAGATTACGTTTTCGTCTGTTTCCGCTAGGGGCGGGGCTAGTGCGGCCATCTTGGGGTCAGAGCGTTGCGCAGCTCAGTCGGCATCTAGCCGTGCTAGTGAGAGGTTCGTGCTGTGCTCCGTTCAGATACTGTGACGGTTTGAAATGTCTGCGTTATTTGAAAATCCCGCGAGCTGCGAGGTGCGTGCAGTAATAAGGTTTCTGACTGCAAAAAACTGTAAACCGATAGAAATCTATCGGCAGCTTTGTGAAGTGTATGGGGACAACATTATCACTGAAGGTGGAGTGCGTCAATGGGTCATCAGATTTAAAAATGGCCGAACCAATGTTCACGACGAAGATCGAAGTTGGAGACCCAGCATAGTGACTGCCGAACTTGTCGAAAAAGTCGATGCTAAAGTCCGTGAAAATCGAAGGTTCACAATAACGGAACTTTCTTTGAGTTTTCCACAAATTTCGCGAAGTTTGTTGCACGAAATCATCAGCGAAAAGCTGAGGTAACGAAGTGGTTGAAGGCGCAGGCGGCCGAATTTTTCGACGAAGGAATTTCCAAGCTCGTACATCGCTACGATAAATGCCTTAATTTGAATGGTGACTATGTCGAAAAGTAGTATTTGAGTGTGGCTTTCATCTGTATATAATAAAATTTGTTTCCTATACTTTGTTTACTTTTTATTCCAAAACGTAATCTACTTTCTGGATAGCCCTCGTAGATTAAAAAAGGAAATATACCAATTAAAATAAATTTGTAAGGAACTGATATAGTGATATCAAAGTCAAAATCAAAAGTAATGGAATCCCATAAAATAAATCCGACAAGAACAAAAATTATAACAGAGGATGATATAGGTATAATAGAGCAGGTGTCACATTTTCAATATCCTGGGTGTGATGTAGCATACGAATCAGATCAAGATATGAGAAATAAAGTACAAAAATTCCAAATAATTAACGGATCAATTAAGAAAACTCTTAAAAATAAAGTAAGAAAAGGAATACAAATACGACTTTATAATGCAATGGCAATACCGGTGCTGACTTATGGAAGAGAGGCATGGTCCGGAAGGAAAATGGAGAAGAGTAAGATACAAGTGGCCAGATGAGATTTTTAAGATCAATTAAGGAATGTGCGAGAGAAAACCATATAAGAAATGAAGTAACTGGAGAAGAATTGGAGTGCAAGCATTAATAGAGAAAATACAAAGATATAGTAACAAATGGATTAAACACCGACATAGAATGACAGAAGAAAGAATACCAGAACAATAGTTATAGACCTAGAAGACGAAGTTTAACAGGACGTCCATAGAAAAGATGACTTCAAGAAATATGAGACCAGAACAGGCTAATACGTAATTCATGAAAGACAAAGAAGATGATTTAAATAGTAACGGTCAACTATAAAATATTTCATATTGTATGTCTGCAACAATACTTACTCATATAAATGGTGGAAGATAAAGAGGCATTGTATTATCATCTGCGGTAAAAATTCAAATCTCAGGAGTGTTGGAATTGCAAGTTCATGTGCAGCACGATAGCGTGAGCAGGATATGGGCAACAAAAGAGTCATCGGAAAAAATTGGATGGACTTAGTCCAGTGGCAATGCAGGTGACCTTTGGGATTCTGTCCCTTTAAACTCTTCACACCGCAACTGCCGGAACAGAATAATCGAGATAAGCAAAAGCTATCGGAAATTCGGAGATCCTGCATCTTGCTTGATGAAGACAGATGACCTCTTGGGGTCGCTACGCAGGAGTCTAGAAACTCGCAACGGCCACCTGTTCTCCACCATTAGCACAGACTTTATGTTCCTTGCTCCGGACAGAAGTATGGCAAAGTTCGTAGACCTCTTGTTTGAACTTTGTAGTTCCCAGAGAGCGATACTTTGCACGAATGTTGTAAAGGAGCTTGAAATAGCCACAGCTCTGTATCTGTAAGCACAAACATGTCACCGCTAAACATATTCCACAAGTACTGCAATTACCGTGTATAACCTCTGAATTTACGCCTTTGAAATTGCTGCGGTCATGTCACTACGAGGTGACTTTCACCCTCCCATTTCCGTAAAAATATGTTCATCAGTGCCTCCTTAGATTGGCGCTGAATTGAAATATTGAAACTCATTACTGCTAATCTTTACTTTTCAGCAGTTCAATGCCAATGTCAGTGTTCCATATCATTAATAAAATTATTATGCAAAGAGCTAACTAATATATATGAGTGAAGTTTCAGCGTCTTTACCCTCAACCAAAATTCTTTCATATTTATATGTAGAACCTTTCTCGATAAGTTCGGGCTCCGAATGAAGCATTATGAGGATAAAGTTATCTTGGAAGTTGTATTAATGTTATATTGTTTCTATGCATTACTTTTTCTCTTACCCATTTGCATCATAACTTTCTAAGATATTATGATAGGTCCAAAGATCACGTATTTCTATTTAAGGAGAGAAATTCCCCTGTCAAGGAAGCATTCTCAGTTCTTCTCATACTCGAATTTTCCCTGTTTTCACAAATGAACCATTTCATTGCATTTCATTGTAAACATCTTTTCCTCATTTGTCTCGTCCATTTCCTTCCACTGCTGACGAATTACGTGTTACACTATTTGACCAGTTGCATTACATATTCTGGTGGTTAATTAAAACAGAGTAGACGGATTGGACTGCGGTACAGAGGGCACTCCGCACTGGAGGATGGATGAGGACAGAGGGGACAGAGGGCGGCCGTCCCAAGGAGCCATGACAGTGGGAACTCTCCGGCAGGCAAGCATAACCGGCAGCTCACCCGACTCTGGTCTGGAAACGGTCCCACCAGACCGAGCTCGGAGACCGGAGACTATCCCACCGGAGAAGTTTGTCGGAGCATATCATCCTGCCATGCACTGCCAAGACACCCACCGACACTTCTACCCTGAAAGAGACCACCAGATGAGAGATGGTGTAAAACGATAAAGGATATGGAAAGGAGAGACAGAAAATTCGGGGGATGTAATTAATCCGTCCAACATTCACCTAGTAACCCGAAAAATCAACGAAAAATCCCATGCGTCACGTAGGTCGGCCACGGGAATCGAACCTGGGCCTCTCAAATGCGGGCTACAGACGAAACCGACTGGGCCATCCTGCTCGGTAGAGTAGAAGGTGTAAGTGTTTAACAATAGCAGAAAAAGCATATTTACAAATGATACCAATCTTTGGCCTTTTTCCCCACTCTTGGTTATCTACCATGCCTAAATATTATACGTATCAAATACTGGGCACTGGCCTTTATCTCGAAATTCCACATTTGGAAATGAAGAGAGTATTACATTCGAATATAGTTAGGTTGTCATTATGGAAACTAAATTGCTTTACCTACTCTCTTAGGTGAATAACTATATCTTCGCATTTGCTTATTTGCATATTTTGGGGCATTGTTTTAAATCGTAGGTTCTGGGATATGTGTGCATGTATGCCTGTGTGTGTTTGTGCGTGTGTGTGTGTCTGTGTGTGTTTGACGATTACTAGAGAAAAATACACTATTTTATAGTTCATAATATTGCCTCTTTTCTTGGCGTTTTTACAGCTCAAGCATCTGTTAAGATTGCTTTTTGAATTACAACTATTATAAAGCATCTTGTCTGAAATAATATATTTCTTCTTACACTTGGTGTTATTTCTTAATGTTAATTATTAATATAATGTTAACGTTAGCTTTTGCATTAAGCACCCTAAAGTGCATGCTAAATTGTCAGCTAGAGATGCATATTATATGGTTTTACGAATATGAAATTTATGACTTTAATGTTTAATATTAAGCCATCACCTTGTTCATTAACGCAATGTTTTTATTATTTGCTATTTCCCACATGTGGAAAACATAGTCATTAACTAAAAACACAAGAGCTATTTTATTACAAACGTAGCAACAGTTCCTTTACATAGCAGACGGAATGATAATTACTCGTACACACAGCCTGGGAGTGTAAAACGTACTCAGCAGAGAAATTAATTAAAGGTTGAAAATAGTGCTTACCTTAAAATCACATAGTAACTGAAGAGTTCTTGTATAAAGAAATGATGTGTACAATTAACACTTCAATAAGAGAATGTGGAGGTTATAAATTTAATATATGGTATATATGATATCACTGGTTATACAGAGTATTAATGAACTGCACGAAAATAATTTCAACGATTGTAAACATGACTTATGTAAGCAAGCTGAGATAGGCAAAGCATTGTCTGCAGCTAAACATAACGCAAAGGTTTGTGTTAAATCTAATTGGCATCAGATATTGATTGGTATTTAATCTAGGTGAGTAAAATTCTTGAATTAGAATGTCTTGAAAGCTGCTTCCCGAGTATAGAAATATCGATTTTAAGTAGCTTGCTATTTGCATTCTCAAGATTTAATGTCTCAAAGATCACTCAAATCTCGAACTAATCACTTGCCAGTGCGACAGTGAACAGCGATTAACTGCCTTCTCGCATCATAAAGCCTATTCAGCTTGTGTAGCTGCTCTGGTGGCCCAATCAGTGGCGTCGAAAACTGGTGTTTGCAAGGTCATTGGTTCGATTCCGCTTATTGTAAATTTTTTTCTTCGTCCTCTTAATACAGAAAGCTAATAGTATGGAATGGCATGATTTGTAACTAACTGCCCAAATAATTTAAGCATTTGAATTTATTCGACACACACAAGGAATTTTTGTCAGAGAACAACTGTCGTTCCATCCCCGCTGTCAAATTTGCATTGAAAACACAGGTGTAAATTCCGAGCAGTTCCTATAAACCTGATGTAAACAGTGTAAGGTCCTTTTTATTTAATATAAGTCCGTTCACCATTTAAACCACCTCCCATTTAGAAGTATAGCATGTGAAAGTATAAAGCAAGATTCAGCTTTTGAGAGAAATTATTGTAATTCATTTTGCAACAAGATGGAATTAAAACGTAAAATGCATACATTGATACAAGAATTAAAAGCTTACACAAACTATTAAAAAGCAAACAAACGAACAAACCAACAAAACAAAAATAAACAAAAAGTGAGTAGATTCGAACTCGTTTACCTTTCACTTGAAAGCTAACGTCAAAACCACTGTGAAAGAGGGAGCACTCCGACACACTTCTTTTTCGTGTCTTGTGCGCTCAATTGGTATGATCATTAGCAGTGGCGTACTGGCACATTAGAAACTTATAACCGTAACTTCCACCTTTGAATCAAAAGGCTATAAGTCTCTTATCTCAAATTACTTGTTTAGGATATCTCTAGTATCTTTGAAAATATGACGGTGTATTTCATCAATATCCTGTATTTTTGTACTATTTGGTCATTAATAACTGTGACCGCCTCGGTAGCGTAGATGGTAGCGTTTCTGCCTCACGTTCAAGAGGTCCCGAGTTCGAATCTCGGTTAGGGTATGCTACCTGGATACGGCTTTTTCCGGGGTTTTTCCTTATCCTGGAAGACGAATGTCGGAAAAATCTAAGCTCTATGAAACGTCGGCTCATTTGAGCATCATTTCACCCATTCCATTCATCGTCCGATACGACTTAACGTTGGAGGACGTATCACAATATATATAACTGTATCTTTAAGTGGTAACTGATTAATTACTGTTCCTTGTTCAATGCTTATCATTTCTCATAACACCTATATTAGTGCCACTTTTGTGCCTTTTGTAATGCATATTAGCCGGGCCTATTTTAAGACTTTTTGTGCATATTGCGGCGAGTAAATTAATCTTGAACGTTTACAATTGCATTGTGTACTACCCCCACGGCCTGCCGTATACGAATTACGTAACAAAAATATAATAAATTTAATCTAGGAAAGAAGATGCTCTGTAATATCGTAACGGTAATCGTAAGTTAAAAAACAAAGTTTATTTGAGCATACAAGCCAAGGTACAAATTGTCACTCAGCACTTATTGGAAGAAGCATCCGCATTATTCATTTAGCAAGCAAATAAATTGGTTTACTTCTCACTGAATGTTTGCGCACTCTGATTGACTGTAGGTATCGCCCTTCTCTTGTTAAATTGTTTTGCTCAGCTGTGGAGTTGGGGACAATGCCTGTTCTCCTTTTTCGCTGGAACTGATGTTTATCTAGCGCGGAGACGCAGCATTATCGGAGAATGGGGTGAAGTTCACAGGCGAATCGTCACTATTCTGCTCTCTTTCGCAAATCAGTGTCATCTGAACGGCTGTAGCACGTGTTTGTCACTTTAGCATGCATGGTCTATCCTCTTGTCACTGCTAACAATAAGAGCTGATCCATATTTAGAGATTTTAACATATGACAGCTCACGATGATATCATCAACAGATCTATATGCTACCTACATTAACTACTGCGTTTCTCTCACCAGATTTTGGCTCTAAAGAATAAGTTTGATACCAACAACTGTTAGATTTCCTTTGAAACGATTTCTGCCGGTGTTTCAATATATCGACAAGGCTTAATCCTTGTTTCACATAAGTTTGCCCCGTATCTCTTAACGGTCACGTGACCCAATCACCTCTCTTTGGCTGCTGTTGTGGTAATGACTGTCGTGCGGCAAAAATTAGTTCGTTATTTAACATGGTGATATATCTTTATATGTTGGAACAGAATTATCAAATTTATATTTTCGTAACTACTTGAATTAAATATATTACGCAACAGAGTTGATTTATCTGAAATGCATGTTAATTCTTAAAGGAAGTAAAGAGAAGGTACCTTTGTTCTCAAGCACATGGCACGATAGAACGTGATTTAGCGGTAGTGGTGACATTTGTTTATATGACTTTTATCACTGACCTTGTTTTGAACTGGATTAGTCATATATCGCCATTCGACGGTGCGTTGTGCGAGAGCTAAGTTATTTCCTTGATCATTTATTGCGCGTGTGCTTATTACATGTATAATGGCAGAGTCTACCGCCAGTTTTTCGCTGAAGTATCGCAAGGATAATTCTTTAAAAACAGGCGAAATAGAAATGTGGTGCGTGTGTTTAATGCACTCACAGAGAAGAATCCGTCTTTGTCAGTGAGAGATGTCGAACAGCTGTGCTCTGAAGTTACAGGTGTGAGTGTTAGATCCGTAGGAACATCGCGATGTGAAATTGAGAAAACAGGAAAACTTACCACTCCAGGCAAAAGCAGGAATAAACAAAAGTGCGTGCTCGGAGAAAATACGTGAAAAGTGTTGTTCGTCGTCATGTGCATAGCTTTTTCTTTAGAAACGAACTCCCTAACATAGGTAACATTTCGTCTGCAGTAAATGAGGATGCAGATTTTCCAAATTTCAGCAGATTGCTTATACAGCTGGGGTTTGTGAATGAAAAAAGAGGCAAGAAAAATATGCTAAAAGACAGAGGCGATATTGCTGTGTGACGAAGACGTTATTTAAGGAAAGTCAGACTGCACCGAAATACAAATCGCAAAATATATACAAAGAACACACCAAAAGTAAGGTATGGCGTGATACGACTTTTAAGACTGAAAGACAAGCATTTTTGAAAGGTATATGTGCTGGTTTAAAAAAAAATCCCAGTGGAAAAGGCCAAAGGCCTTTCATTATAAACTTGTGTCAGTTTCATTGCTCAGTCATTCGGTTTCAACTTGACCAGTTCATTATAAACTTGTATTTTTGCATGCCTTCATATCCTTATTTGTATGATTTTATTTATCTTCCCGGCAATTAGTATGGCGTTTACTGCAGGTTTAAATGTGACGGAAAGGCACCGCCTATGGCCTATGGCGTGAAAGCATTAGTCAATTAGGGCGAGGGGGGAGGTAGTTGAACGCGGAGTGATACATTTCAGCGGGGCAAGGTTATATGAAACATTAATAGGTCTCGTAGAATACATGCACTCTTGTACTATGAGTGCTGGGATACTAACAAGCGAACTATAACTATAATTATACCTGTATTCGCTTGAGAGTTTAATGACATTATTTCTGCTTTATGTGGTGCCTGTGAACCAAAAATTTGCTGCTGAGTAGAACCGCAACGCCCAAAACTGAAGCCTGGAAAGTGCCGCGTGTGACCTCTTGCAAATAGCTTCTGGACATCCCTCGTGAGCGCTCCTTACGTCCATGTAAGCCGCTGCCCGCAGGGGTAAACAATCCCTCCCGTACAATACAGTGTTATTATACCTATATGTTCCTACGTATTATGGACTCATTTTCGGGTTTTCGCAGCTATACTCAGCACCCAATTTTTGGCACACAGGTACCACATAGAGCAGGGATGGCGCCATCAAACTCTCCAGGAAATACGGGTATGACCATAGTCATAGTTCCCTTGTAAGATTGCTGGGAGCAACCTTCACTGGCTTGATTAGTGTTCGTTGTTATCCCACTTACGTCCATTAGGACTCGGTTCATATTTAAATTTAGCCAAGTAGAGACATAATAATTTGTTTTCCATGTGAAGTAAATTCCAGGATAGGAGCTGATGTTGGTTTAAAATTGTGAACACTTTAGTTGGTTGTCAGTATATCTATAAACTGGCCTGTATAAATTATGTGAACTGTCAGGGTAAAAATATGAGTGTACCACATCGGATTTTTTCCTGCTGTTTTGACTATAAATTATTTCACAATGAATCACTTATGAATGTCCGTAGTATAAACGCAACAGGGAGGTGATGCTGCCGGCGCGTGTGCCTATTTCTGCTTCGTGCAGATTATCATGAATATTAAATCTAGGGCGGAAATGAGAGAGGGAAAATGGTCAGGCAAAGTAGTATAATTGCCAATACCACAGCAACGGATGTTAATATTTTGGATACATTGGCTCTTCACAACCTTCTGAATGAATGCACAGAATTTATACAGATATTTACCTTCCAATGTTGGGTGTTTAACGTCCGTTCTTAATATAAATGGCACCACAGGCCGCAACGCCGATTATATATGAAATGAAATTATAATTAGGAAATAAGTTTTAAATTTAAGTTTAGCGCAACTCCTGGGTAGTTGCCAACTATAAGGACTGAGAAAATCCAGTAAAAATAACTAATTGAAGGAGGACAATCGTGGCGTAATTTGAACTGCGACACTACCGTTCACGAGTCCATGCATTAGTGAGCCCGGCTAGTTTGCATTATTATTTTAGTCAAAATCTGGAATGATATACTTTCCAGCTTCATAATTCCTGTTTGTATTAAGCACAATTGTAGTAATGTAACACACCACTGCAACGACCTACACTATGCAGACAAACATGGATTGAGTTCATCGCCTTGGGCAGGGTACGAAATGGAAGCAGTCATAAAATAAACATTAATTATCTTAGGTTGAAGCACTGGAGCATCTCTGAATCCAAGGAAATGAAACAGTAGAATTCCTGGGAGATAAAATACTGAAAATGGACTCTAAGGTTGCTTAACACTAGGAGGACCTATGGTTCTGTACTTGTAAGATCATTGAACCTATGCATGATTCCGTTTTACGTGCTACATTAATCAGTTGTCTTCATATCAAAGCTGAGAACTGATCTTTGATGTTTTGACGTTAATAAGATAGAGGATTGTTCTGGAATATACTGAAGTTATTTAAATGAAAATTTCTGCTCAAATTAAACTGCCTACAGAATTATTTTCAACCACTGCCACAATCATTCACTTTTCATACTTTCAATTCAAAATTTATAAATTTTTGTATTTATTCACCCTCTTAGGGTTAACCATTATTTTTAACTCATGGCAAATGAATGCAATTATAACAATCTACACTGTCATATGTAATCTTCACACAATTTTAAAGGATATTTTTAACGTCTGGTAAAATATTGGGCAACAATTCAAAGTTCCAACATTTCGTCATGTTTAAGATGCCTCCATGTCACGCTTATATAGAAAAAGCCACCGAATCTCGATTAAATAACTGCATACGTCGATGAAATAGCACTACTTTGAAACACCAATGTATCTCTAAGTTTTATTTGCCGAAGAAGCAATTAAACTATTATTTTAGCACTGTAAAGTTCGTAATAATTTAAATATTCAAATTGACTGACTGATTTCCTAAACCGTAGCAGTGTAAAATTAAGGAGGTTATAATTGTCATTCAAGAATAAAATTCATTAAATCATTTGCAAACAATGTTAATTTAGAATAAACTTTAATGGCGCCTACAGTTAATAAATTTAGAAGAATTCATGAAATTTCACACTAATGGGTCCAGCAGAATGTGGCATATACACAATTAAATATCCTGAAGCACTCGATTAGCACGGTGGGTGCTTCTGGTGTTAATGCTGAAAATTAACACACTTTATTTGCCTATTTTTTGCTCCCCTGTTTATAATCTTGAGCTGTGCATGTCTATATGTATTTAATGCTAACTGGAAGAAGGATAGTACCTGTGATTGCCTATTTTCATAATGCATATTTTCATAGCTTGGGTGTCTATTACATCTATCTTTTGTTATGAGAGTATTTAATAATTGTTGTTGAAACTACATTATTTTATTATTTGGGTTATTTATTAGCATTATTTATTAATTTATGTCAACCTGAATATTGTGATTAATATTTCTCCCACGGAACCAATCAGGAACTGTTGACAACATGCCTAAGGAATTATCATTAAACTACAACGCTTAGTAACACACTTCACTTATATGTTTAGTAAATTTATAGCAATTAATTTTGGTTCTGCATATCCAATCTCAGTTCATAAGGTGCATTAGCACCAAAATATTATCACATTCATGAGAGTTTCTTCATTAATCCAAATTTCCGTGTTTCCATCAGTGTGCAACGCCCACAATTGAGGCAGCACTCTGCATAAAGCAAAGTTGGTCACAAATAACATGCAAATCAAAATGCGGCAACACATCGACTTTTCTTTACCCATAGCAGAAGACTTGAAACGTTAGTATTTCAATGTCTGTACAAATTTGAGTACAGCATATCAGGAAGGACACCTGAAATTGAGAGAATGGTTTTAAACCTAAGATCTGTAAGTCACATTTGAAAGTCTCTTGGTTCAATACCCACGCCTACAAACCTGGCTGAAGTTTCTAGTTATTTTCGTTGATTTGCATTGGCGATTAACTTTGGAATTTCCAAGTCTTCATTTTCTAACATTCCTGCCTTTGCATTCCTTGAATAGTGCTGGCCTCTGACGGACATATGAGAGTAATTTGTGGTGATTTCCGTACGTATGTCTGTAATATTTGTGAAGATATTCCCTGACTTGATTGTAGGATTCCTGGTCAGGGAAGCTCATGCAGTCCCACTGACTGGGAACAAGAGGAATATCCCTAACCTTCCACTAACATCGCGGCCAATCAGTGCTGGTTGCAAAACCTCATGCGGCTGCTACCATTCATCTCTACCTCGACTGATCTATTTTGCCTCTCTGGGATGTAATGGAATACTTTCCTCTCTTTATTTCTCTCACATACACCTACAGACCCTTTTGCCATTTTCCCATTTGTTTTACGTTGTTTGTGTTCGAACTACATAAGAACTAAGAACGAGTATCAGTTAAAAATTAAGCTATTGAAGCCAGATATTGCCTAAAACTATTATTTTTGTTTCATTTGCTCCACAAATAAAATGGGTATAACTAAGTTAAGACTATCCTTCGGAAAGTTTAGATTCCAAAAGGGTGCTTCCTAAGCAAAAGCTGCTGTTATGCTCACTAAATATCAAAACTGCATCTGTGGTTAAAATACGCTTTTCTCTCTTATGTTTTCTGGCAATGAAAATTCACTGCTAAATTAGTCTTAGAGGAGAAAGGAATACACAATATTATTACTGATCTTCGCAGTTCAGCGAAATAAAAGTAATTCCTGATATGTGAATAAAATAATAACCTTCATTCATAAGCATAGGCCAAGTTAGACATTTTCAGTTCAAGATTATTCCCCCCCCCCCCCAAAAAAAATGAATTTACTCTTATGTGAAACGAAACTTATAAGTCAACCGTGCTAGCCTTTTCATTCGATTTTGTATACTCATCACTCATATTTGATAAACGTTTATTGTGTATAATTAATGGATGTTGTGATGTACTGTTGCGTTCTTGCCATGTAAATCTTTGAGTTCCAGATGAAATTTTCAGGTCTCGTGTATATGCTGTACAGATGTTTATCTTAAACGTATTAGTGGTACATGTAACGAGGCACAAGAATGCAAATGACTTTGGCAATTTGCCTTTTTCTTATAGCAACATACGAAGAAATGATATAACGCTGAATAAACAGGTTTCAAGTACAAATTCAAGAACCACGTCTTGCGGCTCTTTTAGATCTCTTTGTTGGCAATCACATATTCACTATAGAAATTATTTATGAATGAATAAACACAAATAGATTGAGATTGCAAATGCAGAGCAAAGCAAGCTGCAGGTCATCTATAGTTATGGTTGCACCTGTGATCCTAGCGTAAATAAATAATGGACACACAAGCCCAGCTACGCCTGTCAGATAACAGGAGTACCTACCTCATTATCACTGTTCGCTTAGAGAGGTTCGTGGACAGACTGGGCTGTGTTGCATGAAATAGTGCACTTAGGACACTACATCCAATCTCAGTCATTAGGCAATATTGTTCATAGATCCTAATCTTCCCAACTTTAATAAATATTACAAAAATAATGAAAATGTCTACAATAAAAGTTAACGTCCCCTATCACTTCAACTGTGTCAGAATTCTACTAAATTTCAATAAAAATATTTTAACTTCGGTGCATGATTTTACGTTCTCCAAAATCTGCTGCATGTTATAGCACTATGACTTTAGCTACAATTTTATTTCTACCTATATACGGAACGTAAACGAAACCTATATCGTTCTCTCTTACTCTCTTCTGAATAAGTTTCGCTAGAAATTTTCGTTTCTCTTTTAGCCCAGTTTTCAGAAATAAGACAGCTATTTTCAGGTGGAATAATAGGCTGACATATCATTTCACAGACAGAAGTTATCATTTACGTAGATCATTATGCAATTTTGGGTTGTTAAAATCCCGAAAAGCCGGATGACTTGCACCAGCCTAAATTTGAATCGAAATCATACGGTTTATTAACGTATAATTACATTTTTAAATATTAGCATAGCTCACCTATAATGCTCCAGTACCATGTGTTTAAAAAGTAGACCATAGTTGAAATACATCCTATACATTATACAACTCATATCAAAGGTAATCCTTCCATCCATATGACCTCAGGTTCGATGAAATCTTACTTAGACATTATTTAAAAATTAAGCATTGTGAGCCTAGTTAATACAACTTTCAAGGACATAACTCAGCCCTGTCTTTTATAATTTGCAGTACCAGACACATTCGATAGAAAAACTCAAAGGGAATCTCAATCGTTGAACTATACTCTGACGTATAACATCTTTGCACTTGTGAAATTATAAACATACAATAAGGAATATTTTGAATACGGCTAAAACGTGGAAGAATTTTTTGGAAGAAATTCTGCATTTAATTGCTAGCACACTTTCTCTATGAGGTTTTGGTATCTTACAAGAGATTTTAAGGTCGCATATGACTTACGTCGGAGGAAGTTAAAATAAATGCCCACCGCTTATTTAAACGCTACTCGTTTTCATCTGATAAGAAATATATTTTCACGAAGGTGTTCCTAGAGAGTTGAATGCAATAACAAAATTAAAAGACTAAATTTTAGCTTCTGCTTATATTTTACGTAATAACAATCAGAAGAATTACGAAAGGGGCATTTAAATTCCAGGAATGTTGCACAGGTATGCCGTTATAAAATTTATTACACCTCTAATTATCTTCTGAGAATAATAATTCAGGTTGCATCGAGTGTCAATTTTCACTCAGAAATTCCGTGACCAAAGTTGCTTCAAAACACTTAAGGTAAGCCATCCGTTATAGACTACACTAAGATGATCAGGAGTTCGATCACATACTGAAGAAAAATGTTGTATAGTTGCACAAGAACTTCGAAGTAAGAAAGATAAAGGGGGCAAAGAACTAGGCTGCAAGTTTCAGTAAACAAGGACAAACAGTAAGGAAAGTAACTCCAGCAGAGGCCAAGTGGTGTGGGTGGAGTCGATGAAAACAAACGGGACAGGTCCTCTTCTATTCTTTCCTTTTATTTTTCTGAATGGCTGAGGAACAGACAATCGATTATAAGGGAATCAGAAACACTTTGCCTTACGTAACAGAGTTTCATCAGCGTGTTAGTGTACTAAAAGTGATACACATTTATAGCTAGATCTTATTACGTATTAATGATACTGTTTTAACATACCTACACCGTAGTAATGCAGTCTAACGAAGAAATTCAGTTATCTCAGTTAATTAAAAATATCAAGATTAAACATGATAAGTGTATTTATGTGTATATATGCATCACTGGTCGCGGTATTAACACTTTGTTACTATAGAGTTTTAAGCTGTAATGATATTAATCTGATATAAGTGGGAGCAATTGCTCCTTTTGTATGGTTTTCTAAATGTAGTCTTTTACCTACAAAAGCAATACTTAAAATACACAAACTTTTATGCAGAGGATCGTTGTTTATCCGGTAACGCTGACGTTAATATTTAAATTTACGGCGCCATCTCGACTACATTTTCCTGCAGTTCTGCAGGTATTATCAGCGTAGTGGGCTGTCAACACCATTTTTCATAATAATCTTTACAAAGGAATGTGCTTTTTATCCCTTAAGAACGTTATAATAATCGAGAAGGCTTTATTTATCATACCAGAGCATATTGTGGTGCAAACTTTACACTTGTGGCATTGTTGCACTCTCAGACCAAAACACATTGATCCGAAGAGTCGAATCATAACTGAACTGCCGACTCACAACTCACCACCAAATTGCACAGGGCACCGTCCACTGCCCTCCACTCAAATCCCACTCTCGCTGTCTACTGAAAACGATGTCCAGGCGGAACTCGCTACCACCTTATACAGGGCTGGAACACAAGGCGCACTACCTAGAAAGAGAACTTGCAAGAGACAGCTCGAGCGAATCCTTTCGAATTGGAAACTGATATATAATGACTTGTCCTGCATGGACCACAGCTCTGCTGCAGGCTGTCCATTAGCCGCACGTAAGTCCAGGTAGCTGGAAAGGTATATACCAGTTCTCCTCTCCGCAACACTACAAGTAGAATCGGATATATATTCTATTATAGTTTGCAGTAGACATTCAGCAGAACCAGTTTACCTGCCCATCAATAACTAATAGTTCCTGCTGTTTGCTTTTTAGTATTTACATGCTGGTGTGAGTGTGCAAAAATTAAAGCCAACTCCATAAGAATGCTTATACCTATGCATGATTTACGTACAGAGTGGTAACTGTTGGCAACCTGTTAAAGGTGTCAAGGATGAAAGAAAAATGTTTCATCAGTGCATTTATTTCGACAGTAAAATTATACTTTTCATGTAAATGTCCAATTATATTGGAAATTACTGAGCTTTAAATTACATCATTATTTTACAATTATGCAGTAATTGATGGAATTAACATCTGCAATATATCATGCATAGGTACCTTTTTTAAAAAAAATTAAAACTCCTGCTTCTCAATATAAATTTGTATCTAAAAATATAGTGTTATTCTTTCTCATTCCAACCACTTTTTTCAGCAAATATCATAAAGAGTGCATTATTATAATTAGCAAAATTCAGGTAATGATAGTTACAAATTTAAAACCAGGAGGTTTGACGTTCTTTAAACGGTTTGGACATGTCAAAGCGATAATTGAAATGGTTGAGATGATGATCAAATGAACCCAGAGTCAACCGTTGGTAGAGTACTTGACATTCACCTTTTAAGGAAGAAAACCAAAAAAGACGTATCCAGGTAACTCACCCTGATCGAGATTAAAACTCGGAACCTCTTGAATATGAGGCACAAGCGGACAAGCTAACCCCATACTATAGGTGCAGTTAACTTACAATTATTATTCATATAGCAAGTGTTGACTGCATTGCATACTAACTGGGGATATGGCTATGTAGTAAGGTCTAAGGCTCGTAGTGGAAGTTCCCAGATTTAATTCCCGTCGATCGCTGACTTTAATGTTTGGGTTTTGCGTAGTTGCTAGGTGAATGCTGGGATAATTTCGCATCTGCGCGTCTTTCTGATTAGTTCAGATCTTTCACGTTGTGCTTCTAGATTTCGTGGCATATGGCAGCGTCGGACAGATGGTGCAGATGTTTGTTCAAAGTATAGTACTGCCCGTGCACACTAGGGGGCTGCTCGGTCCACAGATCGTTCATGTCCCTATCTACACAGCCCCGGTTCTTGAGCCTGGAACTGTTAGGTACTTCCGCGCATATATGTGGTCTATTTCAGTGGAACTGTAACTCCTGTTCCCTCACTTCATGCCTTCCTCCTGGAAGTTGTTGACACTATAGATATGTTTAGTGTGCTGGGTGTATCCCGTCGATATGTAGCCTAAATATATAATTGCTTATTATGCAGAATGCAAGAAATATGATTAGATTCAGTATAAGTTTCTACAAATTACTGCAGGTAAATTGCATACTAATTTGTTCTAACAAAGATTTAGAGTTGGATTCCCTAACATAAAATTACAGTGATATACGCTCATACCACTGTATATGTAATGACTGCCATAACCAAAGGTAGTATTGCCGCTGTACGAAACGATTTCTACTGATAAGCTAATAAACATACCCAGTGTGTGCGCGAGCGTCAGTTATGTTGCGTTGCCTTCATCAAATAGTACATCATGGTAGTATAAGCATTGACTGCAGAAGTCTCTGCACATCCCTCTATAACTAAGGTTTATAACATGAAATGTGTAAAGCTCATATGACTCCCTCGTAAAGTATCACTAATAGCGTAATCACCGGAATGACTAAATGCTAACGAGGTACAAACTGGTCCATAATTGTGCCTGAAATTTATTCATCGTTTTACAAACTAAAAGCAAACCATTGTACACGTAAATGCAGATCTTGTCTTCCTCACAGAGGTGCCGTTACGTTGCACATTATAGGCAACATCTGAAGTTAGAGCCTCTGACTATAAAGTTACTTATTTCTTCCATGTCATTAGTATGCATGATGAACTATAATTCTCCCCTGGCAAAATTACAGCTACTGCTTAAGTTGTCTTCCCTAAGGAAGCATTGTGGAAACGAGGGTGAAGGTGATTTTGGAAATGGTAGATCATGTATGTATAGGATTTTTCAAATGTTATCAGGCAATGTTAGCCATGCTTCTAATTAGGAACAAATTTCTACCGGAAGGTTTGTTCTGGATATGATGTTCTATTTGGTTTGAAAAATAAAATACAAAAGATGGAGAAATTGTGTAGTAAAATGTCCTGAAATCATGATCTTCTGAATGAACATGCCTGATTACAATATTTTGTTAGATAAAAGGGAAATGTTAAGTTGTCATGGCCATTAATAAACTCGATCCCGATAGAGGACGATTAGAAAGGAAAAATACTAGAACTTGCTTTCACGCAATAGTTGTTTATCTACTGAAGTCATCCCTACCAAATGTCACCTGCGTCACCCCCCTCCCCAAAGTTTTTTTTTTCTTTTGTAATTTACGTTCTCCATCGTTAAGTCATATCGGACGATAAATGAAATGGGTGAAATGATGCTCAAATGAGTCAGGGTTCCATGGAGCTTAGAGTTACCCAACTTTCAGGATAAGGGAAACCCCCGAAAAAACCTTATCCAGGTAACTCACCCTGACCGAGATTCGAACTCTGGACCTCTTGAGCGTGAGGCAGAAACGCTACCATCCATGCTACCGAGGCGGGCCACTCGCCGATGTTTGTGGGTTTGTGGTAATGTATTAAGCAAGTCCTTTCTCATACATAGTGCTATAATTAGGAGAGAAAAGAAACATTATTCATAATATCAGTTTATACTTGAGATCCGAAATTTTTAAAACTTTTATAACCAGAAACCCCGAAGCGACTACATGTATCATGCTGTTCCCTGAGTCGTGTATGGCACATAGACAGCAACAGTGCAGGGGAGCCCGACTGGAGAACGTCTTGCTGCGACACAACCACAAGTGATTCCAAAGAAGCCGTGCTAAGGGATTTAACGATCAAGAAAATTCATCTTTTTTCGATGTCACTTGGCCAAGATCATAACCTGTCTTGCACTTCCTGTCATTTCATTCCAAATTCATCCAGACGTGATCATAACTTACACTCAATGTATAGCGCTGTTGCATGTTCTAGGCAGACTCCTGCGAGTTGTAAGTATTCCACTGTTCTCTGGTACGCACTCAAGCTGAAACAGCCTGTCGTTCATCATTCGTGGACGAACTTATGCTTAAGAAAATTAATGTCTATAGGCCAGTGTACGGAACTTCTTGTAACAGAATAAGATATAACTAGAGACTCCGGAATCATTCATTAAATCCATTTGAGCGTTTTGTTAATTTTGTTAATCGTTTTCTTTCCCTGTCTGTGTGAGAAGGAGATTACTCAAGTTTTAACCACTACATGCGTGCTATATAGTTGCAGTAGTAAAGGTCCATTAGGTCATATATAGATTGAACGTGAGTATTGTCTGTATTGTAGTCTGTATGTAGTATATATTGACATCATAAACATGATTAACCTGGTGCATTGGTACACCCTGATAAAATTCGACAGGTATAACAGATTTCCTGTGTGTTTTGTTTTCACATTGGGTAACATTAACACAACATGGTAAGATAGGAAACAATTCTTGGTTTCACATCAAACCTGTGCGCGTTTAGCAAAAGGTAAACATATCATATATAGCTACGTATGTCGGAAGCGTATACTATTTCGGTATATTCGAGTTAAGCTTAAAGCTTCCCAAAGAATGAAATTAAATGATGCTGTTCTATGCTTTTAAAATTGTCACTAGAAAGCCTGAATGAAAAGGATGATAAAGGTAGATAGAATTCTATGTGTAAAGAATATTTGTATTGTTAATGACCGACTATCCGCACCAAGGTCGTTTAACACTAGTGCGCATTAATATTTTAATCTCAATGCATGAATTTGAGGTAGAAAGTATTTTAGACAGTGCAGCAAAAATATATTCGTAACATGCGTTGATGATGAAAATAAGTGGAAAGTAGTGGATAAATTATGGGTATTTTATAAGGTACTGACTTGAAAATGTGATCCCTAGCATTCGAACCACAAAACATTGTATGTCATTTTTTCAATGCCAGTGCGCTACAATTTCATTAAGGTAATATTACATATAACGTACTCCACATTAAACATTGCCATCTATTTCACATAACCCGGCGTAACTTTAAGGCGAACTCAAATATTCCTAAATACGTACCCTTCTAACACATATACGAGGGTCGGCAGATAAGTCCCGGGCCTTACAATAAAAATAAATATATTTTACTTTTTTTTCTTTATTTCCCAACATAATCTCCCGAAAGGCTAATGCATTTGTCATATAGGTGTTCTAATTTCATTAAGCCATCTTTGTAGTGCAATAACTGTTTACCGCATCAATAGCCTCGTCGTTGCTGTGAAATCTTCCTCCTCCAAGAAATTGTTTGAGGTTTTGGAACAGGTGGTACTCACTGGGTGCTAGATCTGGCAAGTAGGGTGGATATCCAAGCAATTCGAAATTTAACTCGCACATTTTTCCAATTGCAGTTACTCAAAGATGGAATGGGATACTGCCGTGAAGAAACAAAATTCTTTTCTTTTTCCTTTCACCTCATCACTCAAACGTTGCAGTAAGCTTGCATTGTAGTCACCAGTGATACTTTAGCCATTTTCC
Source organism: Mantis religiosa (assembly GCA_030765055.1). NCBI lineage: Eukaryota > Metazoa > Arthropoda > Insecta > Mantodea > Mantidae > Mantis > Mantis religiosa. The sequence continues at coordinate 117,847,439 of CM060950.1, forward strand.
AAGTAATAAACAAAAATAATTCCCTGTGCATCCCAGAAAACACTCGCCATAACCTTACTAGCTGATAAAATTGACTTTTTCTTTTCTGGAGATGGTTCACCTGGCGCAATCCGCCGCTTCGACGCTGATTTACTTTCTGGAGATGTAGAGATGAATCCAAGTTTCATCCATGGTAATAAGCCGTCTCAAAGCTTTACTGGGGTTTTTATGGTAGAGCTCCAAATTCGTAACATAAACAGTTCTTCTTTGCAACTTTTAATCAGGTGTCAACAAACGCGGCACCCATCTTCCACAGACCTGGTGAAAGCACAAAAAATTACATTCTCTTGATATGTTTACAACCTCTTCTATCTCAAAGTACTTAAATCCGCGGTCTTCCAGTAATAAACGATGCTTTTTTTCAATGATCCCTGGAGTTGTGATTTCCACAGGGCCTCCAGAGCGAGACTCAGCTCTAGTGCTTGTACGTCCCATTTTAAACTCTCAACCCAACTTTTAGTTATTGTATATGAAGGGGCAGAGTCTTTCATGCACTGCCCATCTCCTCCTTCTTTAGGCGTTAAGCCTTTCACTGCTCGTTTTTGCAAATCCTCCATTTTCGTGAAACCGCTGCACTTTCCTTGCTTAAAATGTTGTCAATCAAAAACTAAACAAGCTATTGACCTGTAACTAGGATACAAGCTGGTCTAGAGTTAAACTACACATATGCTATCCATCAAACTGGGTCGATGGCGCCCGGGACTTATCAGCCGACCCTCGTATAATGCGATTCTCTTATCCTAAATGCCTAATTGTTTGCTTTGAAAACAAGACACACTCCTGTAGTTATTAATGCTGAACAGCCTGAAAACAACACATTCAGAAAACATCTTATGTCAGTTTAGCTCTTCAAAAGTTTGCAAAGGCTAATTAACGAAAGGTTAATTAACTTCCGGAAGTACTTGATCCGCTTTCTATACCAGACACAGTGTATTGTGAGACCGTAGGAGCAAAAGGTACAAGGTATCCCGACTCCGGAACGCTGATTTCTTGCTGAATATTTATTTTGCTAACCGAAGCAAACCTTGCAAATTTCAGAGGTAACTTCTAGTTAGCTTTTGATAACGTTAAGCACATATTTTATAACTTACACGAGGTTTCAGCTAACGGCAATTGCGCACGAGTGTGTGTGATGATCGGAACTCCTTTTCCGTCCACGCTTCCTATAATTGGGTCGAAGAGTTTTGTATCTCCATACTCTCTACATACGAATTTTTTCTGTTTACCTTCATTTCAATCATATTAACGAAACGCAACGGAATTGCAACATTAAAAGGAACTAACATTAGCTCTTAGTCCTCGTTAACAACCTGACCTTTTGGGTAACGATATACTCAACATTACGATCTGTTCGGCTATTAGAATCAGGATTGCCAACTCTGCATTGGACCCCTAAATGTACAGGGGGATGTTAACTGTCAAATAAGCAAATTAATCACATTAAAATAGTCAACACTTACACTGCATTTTGTTATAATTGTGAGCCATTCTATCTAATAAAAAAGAATAGGGTATGGAGAAACCGTCATTTTCCTTTCACAAAATTCCTGCTTTATCTTTTACTGTTGTATCATAAATTGAAGTTACATTTTTGTCTTGTTAGATATAACAATAGGGAATATTATTAAAGTGTAACCATGTTAATGACTGGCGGAACTTAAAACTGTACATCTTATATGTGTTAACGAGAAATGAAACAAACATGAAAATATGTTGCAAGCGACATGTTGAAGCTGTGATAGAAAGCGGCATATGGTACCAAAGGGAAAGGGATTAAGCGTGGAGAAATAGCTTGACGTCGTACTCGTATATGAACGCCCCATAAAGTGGAAGCAAACAGTAGTAGTCTTGTTGCAATCCTTTTGCTACTTGTCCTGCAGTCATCATCAGCACCATCTGTCATTGAAGAACATCAACAATCCAAGTTCACCTAAAACGCTTTGACTTCAGTATGTACTGTAGTGACGTACATAAGAGTTACGACTTGTCCTATATACAACTTTACTAGCCAAAGGGGAATACGCTCAGGGAGTCCAGAGTAGAGGATAAGTTTGTGACCACGGGACTATGAATATCTTTCAAAGGAATCACAGCAAAAGGGGTGGTTTCCGTTCTACGAAGTGGCTGGGAGAAGCAGACTTTTATTCACGCCACTATGGATGTCTTATCAGAAACGGTCAAAAGAAATATAAACACAGTACAGCATACACCAAATTGTATCTCTCAACATTTGTAGAAGATAAAGGGCATACTGCGCTTCTAAAGTGAGGGCACCTCCTTTTATGTGATATGAAAAACCACGTTGTATATAAGAAGAACTGAAAGGAAAGAACATAAAGCCTTCCATTAAACACGGTTTTGCTTCTTAAATGTACAATTATACATATACACGCATATAATTGATAACAATATTGCAGCCATTCCAGAAAGCTCAGCATTACATAATTACAATAGGTACTTTTGTCAGTGTAACATGTATAAAATATTTCATTTTGATTTTCTACTTCACATTTCAAACTAAAAATGCTATATAATAGTTGCTTGTGTTGGTTAATGCAATTTATCCTGAATTTGTTATCATATATTTGTTGATTTCGGCCCAGTCACTACTTATACAGGTTGATCAAAAAACAAAATTAAAATAAACCCAGACAACACTAAGTATGTTGCGCAGTACAGCAAACTGATCATTTTCTAAGCAGGAACCCATGTCCGGAAACGCACGGTTTGGGCGCAGTAGACCATCAAAGAGTCCATATCGTCAGTACAATGAAAAAACTGTATGCAGCACGAAGTAGTTTAAAATTACAAACTGGGTACCTCCAACGTTAATACAGAGCCTATATCGGCGGCGCTGAGCTTCACGTATATGCTCCAATAAGTGTGGTTGACCTGAAAGAATTGCAATCGCTCCATGTACTCATGTAATGAGGTCCTCATCTGACGTTACAGGAGTGGCATACACCATGGTTTTCATACAACCCCAGAGAAAATAGTCCAGTGGTGTCAGATCTGGTGATCTAGCTGGCCATGGAACTGGTCAGCCTCTACCAATCCAATGATTTGGGTATGTAACGACTAGGTGATTCCGCATATTTCTATCAAAGTGTGCTGGAGCTCCGTCGTGTTGTAGCCACATTACCAGCCGAATATTTAGTGGGATGTCCTCCAATAAGGTAGGCCAAATATTTCTAAGAAATGCGAGGCAGATCAGCCCCGTTAGTCTGTTTGGGAGTAGATGTGGACCATTAATATGGTCAGCAATTAATCCACCCCATATGTTGACACTAAACATGTGTTGGTGACTGTGAACGACTTGCACATGTGGATTTTCGTCCGCTCAGCTCTCTAACTTTGACGCTCTACAGCATCCAAACGTTGCATTTCCGTACACTGGGTCCTTCTCAAGAAATGATCACTTTGCTGTCTTGTGCAACATACTTATTTCTGTCGGTGTTTTTTGGATCATCCTGTATATGTTGCGCACTCATCAACAGCGTAATGAATACTCATTTGCCTCGAGATTGTTTGCTCTACGCTAAATGTTTTCCTCGCGATTTGAAATGTTGTACGAATATTACTTGTCCTGTTTACGTTCGACGATAAGTACCTTAGACCGCGAGCACTGTTGAACATTGAGATGACTCCCGTTTACGGTTTATGTGTTTGAACGGAATATGAAGGTTGTGAACGGGTTCTGCTGTGCCCGTTCTGTTTGTTCCGTCCTACATTCCCAGAAAAAAATTGGATCATTTCAATATTCACCAAAACTAGCACGCTTATCGGCAAACTAGGAGATAAGTAATGTCCTTAAAATGATTCATACATAAAACGTTTATTGTGAAAAAGGCAGAAAACAAAGCTCTATGTGTATCCAAATAAAAGTATATTCTAAACCACAAATATATACCATTCAGAGGACAGAGTGCATATTCGAAGTCTTCATGAAAATACAAACCAAACGAAAACACTAGAGACAATTTGAAGGAGCATAGCACTCTGGCAGATATGTACAAAACAGGATAGGAATAAGGAACAGTGAGACAAGAAAGCATCCAGTAACTATACCACAGCACTTCACGTAGGCCATAACGAGTCCTTTTTCCCCTTGTAATTTAGTCTTCCAACGTTAAGCATAAAGGACGATGAATGGAATGCGTGAAATTATGCTCAAATGAGCCCAGGGCCCATAGAGCTTAGAGTTAACCGACATTCGCCTCTCGAGATAAGGGAAAACTCCGGAACAAATCTTTTTCAGGTAACTCACCCTGACCGAGACTTGAACTCGAGACCTCTTGAACGTGAGGCAAACAAGCTACCGAGGCAGGCAACGAGTCATGTGTGCTTCCAACTTGCACATGGGAGGAAGGCAAGAAGGAGAGATCTCAAGTGTGACCAGAATCGGACTACTAATTGCGTTAAGCAAGACGGGCTCTCTGAAAGTACCAACACCTTGCCTCCGGTCCCAAAGTCTGCCACAACATACCAACCACCATTGCTTGAACTTACCCTGAAAAAGATGAAAGGATATGTTGGGACAGCAAGTTCGTCGTAGAAGAAAAACAATCTATGCATTAGCCCACCGATCCGGAGAACCATCAACAAAACATTATGGTGACGTCGGTCGTTACGACAGTTATTGAAACTGGGATTGTGCAAGTATGAGCCTCACACGTTCATGTGGAGCCAACTTAGTCGGCACGCGAAGGGGCAAATTGTGCGTTTCTACATATTTTCTGTTCATTAGTACTGGTTTCTAGCCATTATTTCGCCATACTTAGTTACAGTTTTTATTTTACTTTACTTGATAAATTAATTTGAAAAAATAGATTTCCCGCTACAAATGGTAAGATGCCGTTTGTCTGTCCGCCTACCCATCCGTTGTGCTGGCAGACTTCAATCAGCACGAAGAATTTTGCTGCGTGCCCATTCAAGATTGGGTTTTACCATAGGATGTGCTTTTTACTTCAGGATTGCAAATATATAAGAGTCGTCATTTATACCAATAAATCTTACTTGTCGTTTCCTTTAAAACAGCTTCTGCATCCCATTTCCTTTAGTTTTCATTGTAGTTACATAACGCATCAACAAGTTTGTAGCTGCAAAGGGACCGTGAAAACTTTCGCACTGAATTTGGATTAACTCCTTTATATTTTAATTTATCATATGTACCTCTCTCGTGCAGCTGTTGACTGATCTGAAGAACTTCATTTCAGCCGTGTTTCTATGAGATTAATGCGAATTTTGCATCAATCATAGAAGACGTGAAAGTATAACCACTATTAGAAGAAATAGAAACAAAACGGTTAAATACCTTCACCACATACCACATGAAAGAATACCCAGAAAGTACTTTTATTACAAACTTATAGGACAAGGATCCCTTGGACGACCCCCTAAAACTTAGTAGGCTTCAACTAATATGAGACTGAAGCAGCAATGAAGTGGCTCCTAAGTTATGGAGTTTTTTTTTTAAATTGAGAACTGCGTGCAAATTAATTAAGCAAGCTTCTGAGACTTTGGCACCTCGATTAAACGCAAAAATCAGAAACGGCCGATATTTCTTTTTTTCCATTTGTTCCATATATACTCCGCGTTTAACTGCAATGGTCATATCGGCGGCCGTTCTCCTTTGGAACAGATCGAAGGTGTTAACTCGTATTCGTTGGGTTGTATCATTAGATCACGCACATATTCGCACTCTCATTCATACTTCCAGACTCTGGGGAAGATGAGGAATTATCTTGGTCGGAGAAAAATCCTCACCCTCATCGCAGGGAATCGAACCCGGGAGCCCTAGCACGGCAGGCAGGTTCTCTACCGACTAAGCTACGGGGCCAGCCAAAGTGCTGATAATGTTATTTGTTGTTGGCTTGATATTCCTGTTTATTGACCTGAAAAGGGCAACCAGTGCATACAATACACAAACAGAACAATTTTTAAATAACATAAAAGGAATTTGCAAAATATTTTGTTTTGTACACAAAGCTTTCGCATTAGAATAAAATGACCAGAACTTAAGAGTCAACCCATTAAATGTTAAGAAGAAAAGGAAAATATATTGTAAAACGATATACATAATCATATGCTATACTTCGTCAACTGTTAAAGCATCCTTCACCACTTTATCTAACATTTCAGAAATACCAAATCCTATAATATGATGCAATCTCCAATAGCCATAATAGAGCGAGAAAGATTCGTTTTGATACTGCTACATTAACAAAGAAACTTGCGACTATTGTGTTGTTGGATCCTCTAAGCAACTTTAGAAGCTCCGCCGGATTCCCTTCACTGTGTCTTCTTCTTTAAACGGCATACATACAAAGAAACGGATCGACTCGCAGACTCAAAGAAAAGAAATAAAGAACGCAAGAAAACAACCTTTCATGCGTGCAAACGTTAAGAAGGAAAATTCGGAACAGACCTGCGAGAGGGATTTAACCTTAAGCAGACGTTGAGGAGAGAGTTTATTTTTCTTGGCAATATCCGTAATTGGACATCTTGTGTTTGTAATATGTTAGTTATTAAACGGCAGAAAGAAGGAGTTTCTGTATTTACTGCTTTGTACGAATAGATGGAAGCTCAAGTGGCCCAGAGTAACCTGAAATAATTAAGTGGTGAAAGGTCTTCTGCATCAGTGCATTACATATGGGCTATAATCGCTTTGCATACTGCGACCTAACTATTTTGACTACGAACCCCATCCAGAAAGAAGCTTAAGAGACTACAGGTAGCAGACATTAGGGATGCTGAATTCCCTAAACGTTCCAGGCTAGAAAACTGAATACACTACTGGAGTAAAGAGGGTGATGAGTCATCCATAGAGACAGCGGGCCTCCAATGTTCACAGGAAGTACGTAGCCTTCCTTTGAGCAAGCATCCCCACCATCTGCCTAACAGAATCAGACGACACGGAACCTAAAAGCGTGTTTGAAAGATGAGAAGGAAATGGAATGCAAGGGAAATAATTGAAAGAAAAACGTGGCAATTGCCTATCGACCAGAGTTGTTCGCAGTGGGGTTCAAAAGGAATCGAACTTTGAGCCTCCAGAATACAAGCTCAGGCAATTTGGTTTGTTTTTATATTTACAAGATTACTGTATGTTAAGCAGTGCAATTTTTGAGCTACCTAGTATACCCTGTGCTACCATTTTGCGTTTCAGACCTTTATAGGTAAATTTTCTATTTTTTACTGCCATATCTTCACAGTTAAGACCTCTTCCCTTTGGGGAAATTTTGCTCTAAAAAGATACCTGTCCGCCTCGGTAGCGTAGGTGGTAGCGTGCCTGCCTCACGTTCAAGAGGTCCCGAGTTCGAATCTCGGTTAGGGCGAGCTACCTTGATAAGGTTTTTCTGGGTTTTCTCTTATTCTGAAATACGAATGTCGGGAAACTCTAAGCTCCATGGACCCCGGACTCATTTGAGCATCATTTCAGCCATTTCATTCATGAAGAACGTAAATTACAAAAATAAATAAATAAATAAATAAATAAATAAATAAATAAATAAATAAATAAATAAATAAATAAATAAATAAATACATAAATACGTAAATAAAAACAGATACCACTATTAAGCATAACAGTTTGTCTGTCAAAGCCCCGTGGTTTCTTTCATTGCAAATGCAATCAAGTTTGCTATCAGTTTAATTCAAACAAATGTTTCTGTGAATTACATTTTCCTTTATGAACGACTCGTTTTTGTTTTTTCGAGAAACTATTGGGCTAAGTTTAATGATGAAAACCTCCTATAAATGCTGTTGTGCATCCACTTGGGTGTTAATAAGATGATTATTAAAAAGAAGTTTATTATAAGTGTAAGTAAAATGAAGGCGTAATTGTATTAAAGATCACATTTTGCTCGATTAATAAAAACGTATTATATAAGGATAGAAGGCTGCTCTAAAAGTCATGCATATACATCCTGTAGTAATTCCTGTCTGATAACATAATTAGTTTCTGATACAGTTGAATATGAATTTAACAGATTTCATATTAGTAGAATAGCACGTGCTTTCATTAAAATGAGCTAATGATTTGAAACCCGTGAGAACATTTTTTTTATATTCATGTAATTTAAAAACACAGCAACTTCGTTAGTATTGAACGTACAGGCACATGAAAATAAGTAATCAAAATTACCGAAAGTATTCATTTTAATATATGGGTGGCACATTTAATATTATAATTCAGAGCAGACTTAAACATATCTAAAATACAACGGGTTATATAATTTTAAATAAGAGCTTTTAGAAAATTACTCACTAAAAGCATTTTTAGGTTCCTATAATAACAATTGCAACATCCAATAGCATTTAATACAAAACCTTTAAGAGAAATTTAATACAATTACAAGATCTTCAGCGTCCTGGAACTCTATAAGTATAAAGCATATAAATTTATCTTTGATAATATAAATAACACATCCAAAAGGGAATTTTCCATATATTAGGCGTATTTTACACATAATAATTAGGAGTTTTGAAAGGACAATATTTAGTGGGAAGTTTTCTAATTACATATTTATGGAATAATATATGGCAAATATGGTTTCAATAACTATACTTAGTATTAAAGAAAATATCATCTCTTTTATTTACAACGGCCATAAACAGCATATAAGCGTAGTTCGTTAGCGTTCACTGGCCTCGATAGTTACCTCTACCAAACTAATCACTGAACACGTTTGAGCCTGTAAACCTCAATGTTTCCATTATAATGTTATGGCCTGCTTATGCTGTCAGACAATGTTAAAGGGAGCATTAAAATAAGGTGGTACAGGCTTAACTGTATGCTTATTTATTTATTTTTTTATATTATTTACGTCCTCCAACGTTAAGTCATATCGGACGATGAAAGAAATTGGTGAAATGATGCTCAAATGAGTCCAGGGTCCATGGAGCTTTGAGCTACCCGACATTCGTCTATCAGGATAAGGGAAAATTCCGGAAAAACCCTTATCCAGGTAATTCACCCTAACCGAGATTCGAACTTGGGACCTCTTGAACGTGAGGCAGACATGCTACCATCTACGCTACCGAAACGGGCCTTATTTCTTAAGTTTAATAATTATTGTGGATGGCTTCTAAAATTATGCAAACTACAAATATATATTGATATTATCAGTCACGTCTGTTATATTTTTATAATTTCGATGACATGTTATCTAAATAAATTCAGTTATATTTAAATCAATTAGCTATGTAGATTCTTAAATCTCAAGACAGTGAGACTTTTCCGATTAACGAAGTATCCTAAGTCACGTTAATTACTCGTAAGAATATGTTTATTAACTTCTGTAGTGATTGATTATATATAGTTAAGTCCATTTCCTGTGTTGAGATAGAAAACTAGTTAACGCACTTCGTGTGCTGTAATTTTAATTCGATGCGTCCTTGGCATGGAATCTCATTTGGTACACAATCTAACTGCACATAAGATTGCATTAAGGTTTTTGCCGTTATCGACAGCTGTAATCTCTGTTACCACGATGGGGGAAGTTCCTCGTCGTGAGCAACAATCGCATGCCAGTTGGCCATGTATCTTAGGACTGCCCCCAACACCGCGGACTCGAACCACGCGACCATGTAGACTACGTGTGCTAGTCCTGTTGCGGTTTGTTTTGTACCTTCAAGTAAACATAGTATTTCACCATACCAAGTGTCACTGATGTTCCATGCCCGGACATTTATAGCGAGGAGCCTCTAAGCCGCTACCGCTCAGCCTATGACTCTTTGCGCTGTATGCGGGTTATCTTCCAGGTGCTAGGCAGTTTATTTGACTGCAAATAAGGTGTTCACAGCAGTAAAGAGGAACCAGCACCTATCATGTAATTCACTCCACGTGAATAACATATTCTGATGTATCTGAGCCGCTATATTTAGATATGAATTGATTACTACTGCATGGAAACAGGCATCAACGAACTCTGCACCAGCCAATGAAGGATGCAACGGCCCCACAGTTATATATCTACCCGAGTTTTATAAAAGTATATGTTATTCCATAATATATGAGATCACAACGTGGCAATGATCGTGAGATAAATTATCCAACAGTATTGGTCCCTCAAAAGTTAAAATAACGAAACTTTGGATTAAAAATATAATCCGCTGATATTTCTCATATTTATTTGTGGCAGCAAATATGTTATGAATATAACGCATATATCACATTTGAGCATTCACTTGCATGTATTAAATAACTGCACATATTCCTGTCATATTCGTGATGACATATCCGTGCATGAATTGGAACGTAGTTACAATGCGTTTAATATTTACATTCCGTGAGGTAGCTTGCTGATAACTAGATAGTACCATGCTTGTGAGGAGTAATGCAATACTACTTGATAAAACTTGGTTAACGTATGGATCCTAATAGACTTGGGAATTTGTAATGGATATAGCTATTGTCCCCAGTAAATCTTAATCGTTATGGAGTAACTAATTTATTTTGTAACATTGTTATAAATGTTTTAACAGTACCGTTAAATGCAATTTAGTATTGAGTATGCTTCAGGAGTTGTGAATAATTAAAAATGTTATTAAAGAATTATGGTAAGTTTAAAAGAATTTTACTCTAAGGCTTTAAAACATGGACATTTTACTCGGCTCGGTCCAATAAATGTAGTATTTCTAGCAGTAGCATATCTTTTATACCAGAAATAAGCGTAACATAACTTTAATTTGTAGGCACGTAAACATCTAAGTTATTTTAAATAGTAGAGCCTGTAGTTCTACTCGAGTTATAGGGTTATGTAACTATGGAGTTTCTTCTGTTCTTTCTATGTTCAAACATTCTCGTTCCCCATACTCTTTCCCCCTCTGTCTTCCCTTATGAATCTCTGGCACATCCCCGTCCTTCCCTTTCTCTAACTATTCTCTCTCTACCTATTTGTCCCATCTCTATCACTTTCTTCTTACTTCCCCTTAAATCGATCCCTCTATCTTATCTGTGCCTCTTATATGCCATACGTCACTTCATCATTTTTATAATAAAATTATATTTTCAAAGGAGTGCATAACAGAAATTGTATACCTGACATATTTAACAGCACACAAACATTTGATCATTCTTTGTACATATTACGCAATCTACGATATGGACCAATAACTTTGAGAAGGCCCTGGATATCAACTAGAGTTTGTTGATTACGCGACATTTATCTGATCTAATGGGATGATACTGACTTAGTAACAGTATTTTCTGTGTTCAACAACTTTCATTTGGGACGTGTAATTAATTAGTTAAAAACATTTAATTATTAGAGTAGTGTTTTAGACTTTACTTTGTTACTGCAAATTTTACCGTTGCTTTGGAGGATATTGCTTCTTTCTTAATCCTGCAAACAGGTATCGCAAACTGTGTCCAACATTTGATTTGGTTTTATTTATTAAGGACAGTCTTGTGGGATACCAATATCTTGAAAGTGCCACTGGCACAAAACAAGACCATTCTTATCATTGTGGCACTGTTCTCTACTATTTGCTCCCGCCAGCGATGAGAGCCCGAGTGCGATTCAAGAGCTATCCAGATGCGAATCTCAACGACCATGGAACCAGGCAGCCGTACAGAAGAACTTCTGTTGACACGTCACTTACTTCCACTTTGCGGGTTGAACCCATCTCGATGACCCTTATTGGTCACCCGAGCGCTATTCACCTTCAATTGATGGTTACTACTGTTAAAGGGTGACTGCTGTGTTTTAGAAATGTCCTTAAATTATTGTTTTGGATTGTGCATCTTCCCATAAATGTAAGATATCACCCTAATGAAGCAGCAAGCCTCCGCAAAGACATTGCGAATGTGATATTCAAATATTTTATTTATATTTGTTTATATATTTGTTTACTTCCATTTTACCCTTTCAACATGGTGTTAATTAGCCCAGTTATTGACCATGCCCTAATTCTTTTGTTTCCTACTGTTCTCTTGTATACTTTAGTGGTACAAAGCAGCACATGTCTGCCCAGTAATCGGGAGAGTTTGAGTTTCAAAATTTGTCAAATTGGCTGGATTATATTTTCCAACTGCTGAAATCATTAGATGATTAAACAAAGCTTTTATGCATGTCTTTCCTTTCTTTAATTTAGAATTTTGTAATTATAAGCTAATTGTAATTAAATTGCCTCAAAATATATTGAGTATTCATTGTTTATGAATAAGTTGCACCTCTTGAATGTTATGCGACTGAACCTATCTTGCCCGCCTTGGTAGCGTGGTGGCAGCATGTCTGCCTCACGTTCAATAGGTCCCGAGTTCGAATCTCGGTCAGGATGAGTTACTTGGGTAAGGTTTTTCCGGGGTTTTCCCTTATCCTGAAAGACGAATGTCAGGTAACTCTAAGCTCTATGGACCCTGGGCTCATTTGAGCAACATTTCACTCATTTCATTCATCGTACGATATGACTTAACGTTGGAGGACGTAAATTTAAACAAAAAAAAAAACTATCTTAACTATGAACTTTTTCGGCAGAATAAACACTGCGGTGGTCGCGCAGTAGCCTAGTAGTTACGGCACTAAACTGCAAGCCAGGAGGTCGCGGACTCGATTCCTGATGGTACCACTGGAATTTATTCCCTAGTATAATCCTTCTAGTCTCTAACAGAAATGAGTATCAGGGTAATTCGCGGGGTTGATGGCGGCTGCCTCAGGGGGAGGGGCTGACAACCTCACAAGCCTTGTATGCCGATATCTATATACATGGGTGCTGCATTCACCCGTCGTCTCAACCTAGGCCACTTAAGGCCTCTCATGGGGTATATTTTCCTTTTATTCCTTAAATACTTTACACAGATATTGTTTCTGTATTATTTGCACAGTTGTGCTGTGATTATGCAAACGTTTATTAACATTTTAAATGAAATTTAGTATCAATCACAGTTATACTTGTAAATTTCTCTTCAGATGTTTTCTTCCAGAACAGATCTGTTGAATATGATTCAGACAAGTTTATCTTGTCTGTTTGGATAATGTTTCCTTCTTTACTCCGGACACACTTCGAGTATATTTAGGCAATTTAAGACCAGGGCTGACCAGCCTCTTCTCTGTCACTTCTGTCACACTTCTCTATCAAGAGTGTTACCAGCTCTTACATTTCTAATAAGAGAAGTACTTATCCGTATAGTTCACACAGTTTAGTGTCGGTAGCCGTAAAATTTGCTAACCATTTTATAAGTTTGGTCTACCATGCATAATTCATGTATTTATTTATACTTCTTAGTATTGTCTAGTTGAAGCTTTTTTAAAATTTCGACTTGTTCTGAGATCAAAATAAGTGATAATCCTCTAATTTATAATTAGAATTCGAAAGCTGAAAACCTATAAATTGGCTAAATACACCAATAAAGTTACATAAAATATCCTCAATGTCACCCCCTTAATGGAAAAAAATGTAAATGTTTTAACAATATGATAAAAATTAACAAAAAATGCCACTAGGCGTGCACTTAATTTACAATGTAATGCCCAAAAGTAATTCTTTGAAACGGAGTTCAGAATGTTTGCTTAAGAAATAAAAAATACTTGTATGAAGTCTACGTGCAAACACTGTTTTAAGTAAAACGCTTTATCTTTCATTCGGCATTCAAATTGTTATATAATAAACAAATCATTGTTGTTTCTCTGAATTAAGAATAATCAGTAAAGTTTAGTCCCAATAAGCGGAAGAGTTAATTGCGATAAAATAATCAATACGATAAAAATTCAGAAAAAGATAAAAAAGGAGATGTAGAACCCACCATTTTCTGGCCTCTAGAGACCCAAAAATGAACCTAATTATTTTGAGCCTCGTCTTCAGGCACTCTAAAAGAAAAGCACTGTTCCTCACATTTTGAGTCTTAGTTGCCCCTGGGATAGGAATTTCTAAGTCTTAAAGCCAGGACGGAAGGAAATGAAGTTGAACTATTACTGAACTGACACCGAACGAGTATATAGAATTAGTTGCTCAGCTTCTATGTGACACGTATAGATAGTTTTTATCACCAATATAGCCGCATTAAAAGAAGCTCCAGAATGAGTGTGGGTTACACAGTGATAGGAGCAACGCCGCGTGCCTCATGCTATCGAAGATATCGCAGGTAGGTGACACACCGTGCCGCCTGCTGTAACTGTAAACATACGGGCATACTCTACGGTAGCTTGCCACTATTAAGGATTTCTTTAAAATAAACACGCTATTCCTTAGATATTTGTATATTGATGTTTAACGTGTTCAAACATTACGTTATAACAGTCCATATCGGTAAATAAGCTGTGGACATATGCAACTTAAACATTTTAGAGGGAAGTTGATGTTAGTGAGGTTGAGGATAGAATCATTAAATGATAAAAGGAACAGAGAGCAATATCAAAGAACTGCAGACAAATTTAACCAAAAGAAACTGCCTTATGCAATGAGACAAGCATTTTATTTCACTGCGTTTAATAATACTAAATAAAGAATTTGTAAATGAAGCATTTGTAACTTAAAAGGAAGCTGCTGATTTGCTCCAATTAAGATCATAGCAAAATGAGCAACCTTGGAACTGTCCGAGTCACTATTCGACTTATTCAGAAATAACTGCCCTTTGTCCAATTGCCTGAAAGCGACACTAGGGACACTGATAACGAGCAAGGAGCAATGCTTTTGTTTTCGTGGCCGGTGCGTCCCAATAACAACTTTTGAGGTTCGCACACCAATGATTCCTGCGCTGCCTTATCACAAAATAATGTAATATTTAATGCTGCATAAAATTATACCTATGAGAATTTAGAAGACGCGACACCGAAACTCGGACTTGTTAAGTTATAAACTACGAAACAGCTAAATTCGTTTGGTGTCGTTTCGAAACAACCTATATAAGCATAGACGTTGCAGGTAACAAACCAACCCGGCGCGCGCGAGAATGTAATTGATGTAATTATCATCTTGTGGTTCAGTCCTTGCTTTGAGAGTAGATATTCTGAAGCCAACTACGTATGACTGGCTATCAGAATCCACAGACTTATTTTACCTAGCAAGCGGCCATCAAGTTTCTGCTTCCTCTTCTTACGTCCAGAACATTTCTGCGGCTGTTCTACTTCTCTTTAACAATGAATTTGTTTTCATGTAGAATTTCAGTGGTCTTATTCCAATGCTATACGCATATTCTTTGAATGGTTCTGAATCTCCAATCATAGTACACAATCTTACAACCTAATGGTTGCATTGGCCCTTTCCAATTAAGCAAAAATAGAAAAAAGGAAACAGCAACACAGCGCCTCCATGAGGGCCCTTCCCGATAATTTCCTAGCAGATAAGTTGTACAAATTAAAAATCAGATATGTAATTTTCTTCCCGAAGGACCTTAGCGAAACTCACATGCAAGTATAGTTTAATGAGCTATACATTGTGTAATTTACTGGCAGAGAAACCCTAGGCATAAAATGTAAAAGCTCCATTTTTTCCATGTTTAATTTCCCTCTGGTTTTGTCTGTAGCCACCACGTTCCCCTTGCCTTCTGGAAAGAATTAGGACCACGCACACTTTCATTTTTCCCTATACTCGTCTCCCGCCAAGTAAAGCCGAATGTTGCCGATAACACACGAGTCCTTGGGAACGCCAGAAATCCGTTGTATGTCTCTAAACTTGCGGAGTACAGAAATGCAATGTTTACCTGGAAATAACACGGGCTGAATCAATTATCCGCTCGACAATTATCTAGCAATGTTTGCACAGAGCTTTGTTGTTGATGTAACCTCGCTAGCATTATCACCTAATATTCTTTTAGGTATACACTGAGTCTTTAAACAGCTGCAATCTATCAGTAATAATACTTTTATATAATGTTTTATTCCAGAGATCTAACTTATCAGTTCCTAAATACATTTTTAGATTTATCCCCTTCAATTTGTAAGCTTATATTACAAAGTTATCAATTTTCCCAGTATGTGCTAAATATGATCACAAAATTGTGTACGTATAACTCGTGAGATTGAAAATTTTACTTGATAAGCGTAAGAATATACTTACTATAAATACATTATGTTTTACATTCCTTCTATTGCTATTACATTTTCTAATACCCGTTTACCTATGGTATTCTGGTCAAAAGTTTCAATATCCATACTTCTGAGGAAATGCACATTTTGAGATCCATTAAATGCGTTTATCAGAGAGGTTTGCATCGCATGTGTCTCTCTGTGAATAACATAATCAAAATTGTCAGAAAGTACCAATTTTCGCGTGCACACGATCACGGATACATTTATAAGAAATTTCCACACCGTAAGCACTTCAAATAAAAATAATAATTATATTTTTTGGTTTTCTCCAAACTAATGTAGTTACTTAAAATAAAATATGAGATATTCTTGTATAAAAGTTTACGTGTATCTGTGATTCACCTGCAAATTGATCCCTTATGCTTTTTTTTAGCTGCGAGATCATAAAGGATGACAAAAAAATTAGTATAAGAAATACTAGACTTCAATAAACCACACAATCAGACTTTTCCGAAATAAATCTGATGTTATGTTTACACTTTACCAAGTATGTCATATGAAGACAGGCTTAAAAATTAGATTGGCATATTTTCTCTCTGTTTCCATTGAATGGGCTGGTTGCAACGGTTAAACATATCTCTGCTGTATTTTATGTTGCATTATTAAACACTAATTTATCGATTTAAAATTAACATGCGTGAAAATGATATGAGAATAACATAATCCAAGACTTTGTACTACATCGGTATATTTAGAAACAGTAAAGAGATTTCACAAAAAATTATTATTATTATTATTATTATTATTATTATTATTATTATTATTATTATTATTATTATTATTATTATTATTATTATTATTATTATTATTATTATTATTATTATTATTATTATTATTATTATTATTATTATTATTATTATTATTATTATTATTATTATTATTATTATTATTATTATTATTATTATTATTATTATTATTATTATTATTATTATTATTATTATTATTATTATTATTATTATTATTATTATTATTATTATTATTATTATTATTATTATTATTATTATTATTATTATTATTATTATTATTATTATTATTATTATTATTATTATTATTATTATTATTATTATTATTATTATTATTATTATTATTATTATTATTATGATGATTATTATGATTATTATTATTATTATTATTATTATTATTATTATTATTATTATTATTATTATTATTATTATTATTATTATTATTATTATTATTATTATTATTATTATTATTATCATCATCATCATCATCATCATCATCATCATCATCATCATCATCATCATCATTTGGAAAAATGAGAATGCCGTCCAAAATTGCCATTCCTCTCCTTCACGAACCCAGATGACTAATGAAAATCCTGGCTTTCATCTGCAGATCTGCTGTGGATTGTACACCAACCAACGTGTTTCTACATCTAAGACATCAGGTAACCTTCAGATGATTACAGTAGCATCTGAATTTACTGGGGGAATTTTGGGGTAGTGTGATGCCTGCATTTCCATATATTTTTAGGCTAAAAGTTTAGATATTGTAGAAAACTTGAGTAAAATATTCTCACGCTGGCGCTCGAGAGACCCTGTTCTTGTAATTGCGAGACTTAACACTTATTAAATCCTCATTTAACTCTTGCCATTGCCAGCAATACGTTTATCATATACAGGTAATGCAGAGCAATGGAAACGTAGTACATGAATAACTTCACTTTTTCTTAATTTACGTTCTCCAACGTTAAGTTATATCGGACGCTGAATGAAATAGGTAAAATGACACTCAAATGAGCCTAGGTTCCACAGAGTTACCTGAGTTACCTGACATTCAACTTTCAAGATAAGGGAACACCGCGGAAGTAAACCTTATCCAGATAACTCACCATGACCGAGATTCAAACCTGGAATCTCTTGAACGTGAGACAGACACACTACCATCTACACGCTACCATTTATTTGTTAACCTTATAATGATTAGAAATTCTGAATGGACCTAAAAGTAGTAGCAAAAACACGGTTGTAATCTAACTGAATATATATATAAAATTCCTACAATTTTTGAAAATGAAGACTCGTTCTGAGATTAATATTTCCGGTATTGCAATAAGTGGTGTGCTTACTGTAGAGAGAACAGAAATAAGCGAGTGTAGTGAAGAGATAAGACTACTATAGCTGTTTAAGGATACGACGAAGTGGAATCCGCGACAACAACATTTTTCTTCTCGGATTGTCTCTTCATTGTGGGCTCGGTAAGTATGTAATATCAAGTAACACTCCTGACAACAAATAAATAATTTGAAATAAAGAACAGAAGTCTTTCGTAACCCAAGTGGCACTTTCAAGAGCGACCGCTCTAGCTCGGGGACCTGGACAAGAGAGATGGAGGGAGGTGATGAAACATGGCAGAGTTAAAGGGGAAGTAAAAAAAGTCAGATGTAAACTTAACAAGAAAGACGAGAAGAAGATAAAAAAACAACTTTGTCCCGCAATTTTCGCGCTTGAGTGACAGTTGTAGTTTCTCAAAAACCTCTCTCCGTCCTCTTCCCTCTCCCGTCTTGAATTTCCTCTCATCCCCTTAAGATCTCTCTCTGTCACACATAGAGCGCTTACTTTATTACTCGGGCTACAGAAGTAAGGAAACTTTTATCAACTTCTGTCCTAGTCCCACCAACAAACATCTCTTTCCATTCCCTTTCAATACCATGTCCCTGCTCTTAAACATGGGGATGCAAGAGAGCGGCAATGAAGAATGCGAAAGGTGAGGCTAAACGAAAAATGGAAAATGAGGGACGAAGAAAAAAGGACAGGCGAAGAAAATGAGGCACTCCAAGTTGAAAGCAGGCATCTTCACTTGAGTAATGCTCATAAAGGCGATTCCTCCATTAGAAGAACAGTTTCAACTCGTCGACAAAGTAAACATGCGACGGATATTGAATGTTCGGTACTGTAAAGTTTGTCTTCATGTTGTTCTCACCTCATCAGATGGTATTGACCTTCTTTCTCCTAGCAGCTTTTGCATGGCGGTGGTCTAAGCACAAAGGTAGCAAAAGAAGGCCTCCTTTAAGTCAGTTTACATTGGAATAGAAATCAAGACTACGATTTATATTCGTCCCAGTTTAATCCCAACCAATCTTCAATGTTAAACTTAGGTTTTTCAGAACAGATTCTGCGTTAACTTTTCCTTACATTATAACATTATATCGTTGTTATTGAAAGGCACCCAGATTATATATTTACTCACTTAGATGATGATGCTACAAGCAAACACCGTAGGGGTTCTGCATTACTACATGAATACTTCTACATCTTTTGCCTACCTCATTTTGAATACTAATTAATTATGCATAATGTTTCATACGTAACATATATCGAGCTACTTCGGCCAGAAATATGTACTCACAAAATTACCATCTAATTTTTTATTACTTGCGTCAGTTGAACTGCATTTAATATTAATTCACAGAATATCAGCAAAATAAAGAAGAAAATACAATAATTGGCTGTGATATTGGCGAACATTTTATGCACTAGCCTTCCTAATCTGAGAAGAACATTTACACCGTTGTGTAGTTGTTAGTTCTGAACGTACGATTTCCATCTGGAAAGAAAACATTATAGCCATTTTAAGTAGCAAATTTTAATTAATGGAGAAGAACATTTTATACAGTAAATATCTGATACTTTAAAATACAAAAAATATTTCAAATAAACGTTCGTGTTTTCGTCCACTTTTGAGGGATTTCCTATATTTAGTTTGAATTTTTCGGGTCATCGAAAAGTCACTCCACACCTCCCGTGTAACCAAGATTACCCTAGTCGGGAATTCCGGTGGCAACACTGGAACACAAGCACGTACATGAAACTGACCAGCACAATGACTCACTGGCAGCTAGTGAGTACGTGCCGGAAACAATAACAACTGGTTTGGAATGGAATACGGAAAACTGTGGATAACAACCTTTTCTCGAGCGGTAGGCGAGTGCCTAGTGCAGAGGGAGTTGATGAACCGTTAGTACTGCGGCTTCCCTGTTGTTTATCGAGATGTAATGAAAAGAACATACTGTGATCCACTTTTAAACATCTGCCCTCGATTATGTTACATCTAATTCCTTTGTAAATGTCCCTTGTATCCTGTTTCCGCCATTGAGGCGTGATCCCGCTGGACCGAAATGCTATCACTCCCCCGATTAATACTAGCGTAATATTACGTTAAGCCAAAGCCTGCCTAATACATTTAAATGCTCTTAAGGAGCCACGAACTCACCTAAATCACTAAAACAGATTCTTGTCTTTGTTTTCGACACATGTCTGGTATTCTTTCATGGAATTACCAACCACGTTTCTTAGTTATTACTGAGAAATTAAGTTCATGTCTTGGTGACAAAAGTGTGTGTGTTCATCTTATACGCTTCATCTTTTAATGATACACAGAGACAGTAGTCATACCCTTCAAATAAACTCGTGAGAGTACGAATGGATTCTGTACCGACATACAAGTCAAAAACAGACAGCCGGAATAGAATAAATAGTCTCTTTGCCATTATCCTCACTTTACTGCACTTTAAACTTCATGGAAACTGCGTTATGAGATCTTGAATGAAACAGTTATCGCTGTAGACGGCAACTCATGCACAAAAACTTCTGTTGTTCAGCGAAAACCCATCTCTGTTGTTGACCAAGGAGCTACAACAAAATGTATAATACAATTATTTTGCAAGGGTTCATCTCCATAAACATGGTGGGAACATAAGTAAAGCTTTCGGAAGAACACCTTTGATGAGATGTATAAGTAAGAATAGAGTTAGTGGGTAGAAATAGTAGTACAAGAATAAAGCTTCCTTTTCTTTTTCTAAAATTTATTTTCGTCTGTGATTGTGGATATAAGAAAAATGTTCTATCCGTTCAGCAGTAAACGTCAACTCTGTACGCAGTCGTGTCCAAGTCAGATTTTAAAAGTTCCATTATCTAAGTATTTCTGCCTGCAAGTCATGGCCTTCCTGATATTTAGGCATGTCGTTAGTTCTAGACAAATAATTGTAACACCAAAATTGTAGCCAAATATGCTTCATGTGCAAGTGACACAGAGTATCAAAGTTTTCATGCTGAGATACCTCACTTTCAGCCAAAGTGATAAAATAAGTGGAGGTATTCCCTCGTTAAGGTGAGGTGGGCTTACCTCTAATACCTTTGTTCATCCTATAAAAACGTGCTTAACGTAGACAAAATCCCTGACATCATTTGTCACGGAGAGAGGGAATACAAAGCTGTGTTCCAGTACTGTAGTGCATAACGAACATGATTAACGACTACATTAACGACGGTTAACAACGTTACCTCAACACGGCTACTTCGTTACAAAACCATCCATATAGACGACCCATTTACTGTCAACAGTGACCCTCAAAGCACGTCGTCAATATGTTGACAATCTGTAATTAGTCGATAATGTCTGTGTGCGTATCCAACTGTATCCTTTATCGTTCGATTACACTCATTATTTTGGTTGGAGGAACAGGGTTGAAACCTAGTTTAAAGCAAAGTTGCATGCTTCCAGTTGCGATTAGGTTCTGCTGATATTTGTGTTTCACCAATAAATTAGCTTATGAGTGTCAAAAAATTGTCATATTTAATGAAAAACTATATACACATTTGATTTAAGGCAACTTAAAAATTCTAAATGGCAAACAGTCACACTCCATCCTCACCATATATCTTCGCAACTGGAAAATAATAAGAAGGCGATTTTGAAAAGTTTCTAAGAACAGACCAACTTTTTTATACTTGCCATCCACTTTCTGATTTTTTGCGATTTGATTTCCAATTAGTTTGTTCGATTTGCTGTAATACTGAATTATCATCATTTTGAACGCTGTATACACCCCAATATGAACTTCGCAGGAGATTATTTCGGAGCTGTGACTTTCTACAGTTTTACACTTTAAGAACTTGAAAATCTGCTTGGAATTGCACTTGGTTAAGAAGCCTCACGTAAGGTGATAATTTATAATTGGTAGAGAAAATTTAAAGGTGGTCAGTTTTCTTCTTAGGGGTGAATTTCATGAAGGGCGTCTGAGAACTTCTGTCAGCGATTGAAATATTGCAGCTATTCAAGAAATGCTTGAAGAAAAGTGAAGGAAGACTTGTGAACTTTTTGGGTGACATTGGGTAACGGTATGAGTCCAATTCGAAACACTTTACATCAACTGTTACACTAAGAAAACTGCTGTTCATGAATCCACATAAACTGACTCCCAGTCAAATATAATGTACTTATTGGTGAATAAAAGCTCGGGAGCATTTCCAACGCGGCATTTAAAATTTGGATTGATCATAGTTAATTATAATTAACGTTAGCTCTATTATTGTGTTCATTATTGAAAAACCCGATCGGCTCAGAGTCTTTCGCACAGAAACTGAGCAAACAGATCTGACGAATTCGCATAAGGAGATCGTGCTAGCCATTTTTCTCAATAGGGCTATCGGTATTGCTACTTTAGCTTATATGACGGAATTTTTAGTGCCGATTATCTTTCGCAGCAACATTTTCGAAAAGTTATAGAAAAACGCCCAAACAGGGTGACATCATTTTGAATCGTGACAGTGAATCTTTACATGTAGCAAAACTAACAATTAAGTGTCTGAATACCATGGTGTCAGTACCATGAGCCGTCCGGCATACCATCCTACCCTAGATTCTTTTAATTTCTTTCTTTTTCTAAAAATCTAAGGATAAAAGGCGTGTAATCACTTCCTCGTCATCAGATGAAATAGTGGAACATTATAAAATCTTCAATTTTGAACTGCCTCAGGAAGGGTGATGTCATTACTTTAAGGACTGGTTTCATCGAGTGCTAAAATATATTAATGTTAAAGGCGAGTATTTAAAGAAAACTACAAAATATGTTGAATTTTTTAAACATATTTTCTGGTTGATTTTGTAAAAATTTTCTAGATGCCCCTCGTATCCACATCTATGGTTAAGTGAAATAAACTATTGAAATAAATCTGTAAGTTCATAAATAAATAAAAAAATGTTCAATAAACATTTTCGCATATATTTACACATGTTATATAAATCAAAATGTATATATAAGTTTGGATATTAGGATGAGTCCGTTAACTCCATTGTTGCAATTTAGTGGTCTTCCCGAAATGTCTATAACTTTTTGTATTTAGTACTATGACGAAAAATGTTCTACCTCATCAACTGAAATTTAGAAGCGTTGTAGCTAATTATGAGTAATAAAATCACATATTATCACTACAATATCTGTGATAAATAACATAATATTATTCGTAGAGGATATTAGGTATGGTCTTCTTTACCAATAGCTAGAACAACATTCTTAAAAGTTATTTTTCTAACTGATGTAAATGGAGATAAAATTTAGAAGGAATAATTCCGTTACACATTTCTTAATAAGTACAAGGGGAATAAAGTAGGCTGAGTGATGGTCAAATATTTAACAAAGCAGCCCACTCTTAGAAATTCCATAATCTTTGCAAGACGACGCGAAAAAAGCGAACGACAACTTACAAAAGTAGCGAGTATCTCAGAAATTGTTAATGATATAAATATTTATACTAAACATAAGCATGTCTTAACATTCCATTTTTTAAAATATAACACTTCGTCTATCTCTTACAATTCACTGTCTATACTCAAGTACAAACAATTCATTTTTAATAAAGTACGCTACACATGCTATCTCTAGAAATCTCAAGATATTTATTTTATTTTACAAATAATATCTCAAATACACAGAATTATAATCAATGTCGTTGGAAATATTTTAGAAGGTGAAACACAACAAAAATCACTATAAAAGAGTTAATCTAGAATGAACAGATTTGCTTAAAATCATTTGCGGCACATGTTTGGAAAACACTGGAGTATAATTCAAACCCCTGGTCTTCTACTAAAATACTTTTAATGTATTGAGGGTTCTCAAAATATTTAACTCCGGTGAAACCTCGATATAAACATTTTTAGTATAACGTAGATATGTAATACTTTTACCTACTATGTACGTATTAGGGAAAGTAAAATATCTATCCAGGTTGGGTTACGAGGGAGGGGTCCCATGGTAGTGTATGTTTCTTTCGAGAGATCCTCCCTCGGAAACATGGATTTTGGGTAGTAGGCAAGTGCTAGGGTGGTTCCTGTTCTGCCATAACTTTCCTGTTGTTCATTTACGGTATCCATTTCCTTCACTGTCATTTATTTCAGGGTTGTTAGGAACTTACAGCTGGGCCATGGAGTTGCGCTTTGCATGGGCCGTTCGAAGTTGCTTGTGTTGGACTTGTTGGGAATTAGAGGTTTATGGTCAGGATTCGGAGAAGTTAGATGCGTTCGAACTGGAAACATAAGAGACCCTTACCATGCCAGTGCACGTCGTCATCCGGACCTGACCGCCCATCGCGTCTCTCTCCCCATCCCATGCTCCCAGTTGTCACGGTAGAAGTACAAAGGGCCTGGGGCCTAGTGCCGTGCTTTGCCCTGGTTGCGGGTAGGCGTCCCTTCGTCCATGCAGATTAGGTGAAATCTAATACACCGGGGCCATTGTTTTTATTTTACTTTTTCTGTGTTTTTGTATCCGTCAAGAATTACAGAACTTGCAGTGAAGCCACTGGAAGCACATTAGGAGATACAAAAGTTGCTTCTACTCCGTTTAACAGTACTATGCATGCGACAGTTGCTCAAGTGTAGGTGCCAGCGTATCTAAAGAAGGGATCATCATCATCATCATCATCATCATCATCATCATCATCATCATTAACATCATCATTATCACCATTATTCACTATGCAGTTTTATAATGCAGAAAATGAGAGCGTGAATCCTTTGTCCAGGTTGTGGTTTATTTTTGGTTTTGAGAGTCTATAAGGTGCCTCTATACAGGAAAACGCAACATGTGGTATGCGTTTAAATTACTGTTAATAGAGTTGGTTTAATATCGATATTCCTTCTGTCGTTTCGTAACTAGAAGAAAACTACCTTAGAAACGAAATATAGAAGCTTAGTTTTGATTTTTTCAGTTATATATGGGTTTTAGCATGAAATATAAGCAAAATGTCATGTCTTGTGCTTTTTGACGAAATAATGTGCCAATAAAATATTTCTGAAGTCACTCTTTTCCTTAAATTTCTAGCAGCTTACTCATACACTGCAATTGATGTAATGCTTTCAGCAGTAAATGTAAAACAGAGTTGTCAAAAAGGTTAAAACATACACTGCTGTATGTATAAAAACTGCCTGTGGCACTAATAAACTAAGCTCACTCTGAGAAAACAATTTTGTAAAAATGTAAACGCTTATTGTAAAGCGAGAGGTATGCGTCAAGCTGTAGTCTTAAATCTGCTAAACAATTACGGAAGTAGCATAACAATCTACTGCTTTAAACAATAGGAATGCTGTGTAAGTAATACAGAGACATGTATATCATTATTTTTCATTAAGAAATTAGGGCGGGGTTTATGTAATTTCCACAATATGCCTAGGGCTTTGTGCTTCTGTTAGAGTGTTTCACCGGTGAGATAGCATTGTTATGTGTGTTTTGTATACCGAAAAGCTGTTGCTGATGTCTAAATTAAAAGAGTCTCTGACTTGGAGGTTTGTTGTTTCTGTCGTAATTAACGCCCCCTCTTTTACCAGTTACTGAAATGCGATCCTTCATGACCCAAGAAATTTATTCTGAAGCGTCTAGTAATCGCCAAAAATTCCATTGCTTTGCAATTACAGTACAGTGGTTCATTCAGGAATAGACACAGTAAACTAGTACAGGACTCGAAGCACTTTACTTCAAGCCGATCTATATTGATAAACTTTTCACATACACTGGCAATCTTTTTTGTTCTATCAGGATACAAAAATGACGAAAGAAAGTAAAACTTACAGCATGCATGTGAAAAGCCTTACGGCCTTCATGCAAAATTCATATCATACTGTAACTTAAGGGTTCTGGAAAAACGATCAAGCTATTTCCTTCGTTTTGTTAATTGAGCTAAGTCTTTGGTTCCAGCGGGAAATCAGAAATATGTTCAAGAATAACCAGAATAAAAGTTTGTTGAAATTCGGAATAAATTCATACATTGATAGATAAGATTAGGGGTATTAAGTAAACGAAATAATATTAGTTAAAATTTGTAAAACTAAGCAAAATGGGCTGAAAATATAACAGAAGCTTATTTTTAAAATATAATAATGTATTTTAGTTAATTGATGGAAATTAATCATTTCTCCACACTAGCCGTATATAGGCTAAGGTATTTGATGGATAGAGTCAACATGAAACATTCAATGCCATGGCCGGGATTTGAACCACAGATGTCCTGGTTTCAGTGCAGTCGCTCTTAACCTTTGAGCTACCATGGTCAACGTGCCGTCCTGACATTAAATTCTCCATTTGACTCGTATATTTCCCCGGTAGACCACTAGGGGCTCTCGCATCCGAGATACACCATTTGTGGCGACTTACGATTGTAAGTACTTAACTCCCAGGCTTCATCATTTAACACTTATTATTTTAGTTAATTGATGGAAATTAATCATTTCTCCATCAAATACCTTAGCCTATATACGGCTAGTGTGGAGAAATTATTAATTTCCATCAAATAACTAAAATAATAGGAGTTAAATGATGAAGCCTGGAACTTAAGTGCTTACAATAGTAAGTCGCCACAAACGGTGTATCTCGGATGCGAGAGCCCCTAGTGGTCTACCGGGGAAATATACGAGTCAACTGGAGAATTTAATGGCAGGACGGCACGTTGGCCATGGTAGCTCAAAGGTTAATAGCGACTGGACGGAAACCAGGAGATTCGTGGTTCAAATCCCGGCCATGGCATTGAATTTTTCATGTTGACTCGATCCATAATAATGTATGTTCAACAATTAGCTATTCTGTGATTCACAAACATTCAACAATTATTAAATGGTTACCCCTGGGTTTAAATTTAGTAATGTTATTTTCTATCTGTTTAATTGTTATAGAGACACCAGAGTGGATTATCACTAAGTACACAACCTTATTTACCGGCAGGATATGGGAATAAACACATTATTCTTTGTTTTGTTGGCCGATGTCGAGTACCTGAGATAGCCAACTCCTATAACGTGTGTGAGGCACACTGACACAGTTAAAGGTATACTTGCTCCTTACGCTTTGCTAATCTCATTTGGAAATGCTATGCTGCGTCTCCTGATATTGAAATTAAAGGATTGCAATAACTAAAGAATCGCGATGGATTTCAAAGAAATCTTGTATCTTTGTGAAAGGCATGCACGTGCAGTTGAGTGACAAAAGACACGGGAGAAAAGGGTTTTCTTAGCAAAAATTATAAAGGAGTAACACATGACTCTGTTTGAATAGGTATTCTTCGGACGCTTAATAATGGCATGACCGAGACTGATAATCACAATGCACAAAATAGTCACAAAGGGAATCTTTGTGTGAAAAGACAGGTCTTCCAGAGGTGAAAGTGACACTCACACGCACGCAGCTATGTGGGAAGACAGTTCGCGGATGGCGGCCGAGGAGAAGTTCCTCTGTTTTAGTCGAAGGCAGATCAGAACCGAAGAGAAGATATTTGTCGGTTCATATGCACGCGGAGAACGAATTAAGTTTTATCAAGTAATAAGCATTCTACATACGGTCATCCTGAGCAGTGAAATATTGATAACCTTGGTCGGCAACTTCGAGCTTGATGTGATGATAAAAGGGAGCAGTCATTAAACCAGTTTGAAACTTGCATTCCAGTTTAGTTAATTGATGGAAATTAATTATTTCTCCACACTAGCCGTCTATAGGCTAAGATATTTGATGGATAGAGTCAACATGAAATATTCAATGCCATGGCCGGGATTTGAACCACGGATCTCCTGGTTTCCGTCCAGTCGCTCTTAACCTTTGAGCTACCATGGCCAACGTGCCTTCCTGACATTAAATTCTCCAGTTGACTCGTATATTTCCCCGGTAGACCACTAGGGGTTCTCGCATCCGAGATACACCGTTTGTGGTGACTTACTATTGTAAGTAGTTAAGTCCCAGGCTTCATCATTTAACTCATATTAGTTTAGTTAATTGATGGAAATTAATTATTTCTCCACACTAGCCGTCTATAGGCTAAGATATTTGATGGATAGAGTCAACATGAAAAATTCAATGCCATGGCCGGGATTTGAACCACGGATCTCCTGGTTTCCGTCCAGTCGCTCTTAACCTTTGAGCTACCATGGCCAACGTGCCTTCCTGACATTAAATTCTCCAGTTGACTCGTATATTTCCCCGGTAGACCACTAGGGGTTCTCGCATCCGAGATACACCGTTTGTGGCGACTTACTATTGTAAGTACTTAAGTCCCAGGCTTCATCATTTAACTCATATTAGTTTAGTTAATTGATGGAAATTAATTATTTCTCCACACTAGCCGTCTATAGGCTAAGATATTTGATGGATAGAGTCAACATCAAAAATTCAATGCCATGGCCGGGATTTGAACCACGGATCTCCTGGTTTCCGTCCAGTCGCTCTTAACCTTTGAGCTACCATGACCAACGTGCCTTCCTGACATTAAATTAAGAGCGACTGGACGGAAACCAGGAGATCCGTGGTTCAAATCCCGGCCATGGCATTGAATTTTTCATGTTGACTCTATCCATCAAATATCTTAGCCTATATACGGCTAGTGTGAAGAAATGATTAATTTCCATCAATTAACTAAACTAATTTGAGTTAAATGATGAAGCCTGGGACTTAAGTACTTACAATAGTAAGTCGCCACAAACGGTGTATCTCGGATGCGAGAACCCCTAGTGGTCTACCGGGGAAATATACGAGTCAACTGGAGAATTTAGTGTCAGGAAGGCACGTTGGCCATGGTAGCTCAAAGGTTAAGAGCGACTGGACGGAAACCAGGAGATCCGTGGTTCAAATCCCGGCCATGGCATTGAATTTTTCATGTTGACTCTATCCATCATTGTATTCCAGTGTTATTAGAACCATCCTTACTCATACATATCCACGCATAACCTGAGAGTATCTCATTGCTTTACCCTGCGCTAACCACTATTTGCTTCAAACTGTTGCGTCAACGTTGAACTCCTTTGCTCCACTCATCTTATTGCTTCACTCCCAAACTGCAGCATATAGTTTTGGCATAGGCTATTCTGAATTATAGAAATGTTATACTTTCGCTACTGATGTTTGATGTTTCGTTACTGATGTTTGTTTCTTCTTGGTCCTTATGTGTCCATTAATCCACAATTAGATTTCGCGCTCTCCTTCAACTCCTTCAGTTGCACCTTATTGATGACATTCGTATCAAACCTCATTATATCTTTTAATTTGAGATAAGGAATAGAGTAATTTTACAGTTTTAGATAAATGGAATGCATCATAAGCAATAATATTAACCACTGTAAGAAAATAAAACAGGATAATAGAGCAAATATGATTTTACTGGAAAGGTTGTGAAAAATCTTTAAAATTATTAGAGGACGCATTTTCAGTGTAGGTCTAGAGAAGAAATACGTTGCTAAAGGGAGAAAGAAAATAAGCAATTAAGCTGTTTTAAAATGGGGTTCAAAGAAACGTAGAGGAAAGTGATCAGGAATGGTAACAAATGAAAATGTGTTCCGTCTGCACTTATATCTGTTGAATTAATTTCCACCTGCAGTTCGGGTCACACCTTGCCGAATGTATTGGTTTTCTGTGAACTAGCGGAAATCCCCCTTCAACCTCTTCGAACGCTCACCACTTTGAACTCTTGCCTGTATTTTATTTCACTAATAGGCCATCTGGTATGATGATTTGATTACTGTAGGAGGAGTGACTGCTAGTTAAGAGGGCGCTAAAATACTGTTTTGGACATTTTGGTGAGATACCTGTCTTTGTATTTTTTATGCAAAATGCGCCTTTAAACTACGTAAGTATGTACGAAGTTTTAACTCTCTAGCCTTAGCTAGCACGTCAATGTTAACACACTGCGTTGTTTATATTAGTCTCCAAGTAAAATATGCGTACTTATTCATTTTTTGTTTTCATTATAAAAACTTATATTTAGCTACAGAAATGTACTTAGAGCTCTCAACATTTTCCAAAGTGCACTTAAGGACATCTTTAACAAGATTTTACACTGTAATTTTTTATATAAGTCATAGTTTCCTTTCAAAATATTATAATCATGGTTCTTTATGGCCTTTCAACATGTTGTTCAGTAAGACTTTTTGAAGGAAAGCTATACACTAAACACGATATTTAAAAATGCAAATATAAAAACCATATTTCATTTTTTGGATAAGATAAATTTATTAATCCTTAAGATTGCAATTGGCGTTGCACTGACATTATATATAGTATTTTATTTAATTGCTAGCAATGCATGTGTAAAATTAAATGTATATGTCTAATACTTTAGAAAGAACATTTTTTGTTGTTGTAATTTACGTCCTCCAAAGTTAAGTCATATCGGACGATGAATGGAAGGGCGAAATGATGCTCAAATGAGTCCAGGGACCATGGAGCTGAGAGTTACCCGACATTCGCCTTTTAGGATAAGGAAAAACCCCAGTATAAACCTTATCCAGTTAACTCGCCCTGACCGAGATTCGAACTCGGTACCTCTTGAACGTGAGGCAGACATGCTACCATCTACGCTACCAAGGCGGGTTTAGAAAAAACGTTTATTACTACGGTGTCCTCTTAAGGGATTGGCTGGAAGTAGCGGTAAATGTGGTAAAAGTGTTCGGATATAAGAATATTAAGATCAATGATTAATATATGGAGACAAAGAAGACGACAGAAGAGAGAATAGAGTATGGGCGGCTCAGCGGCACTGAGGAAACATTTATGAAAAAAAGAATTGATTAATGCTTCCCTGCTTCACAAAAGTTACACAAAATACTTTTTGTTTCACTCCTGATTCATAAATACAACATGAAAACGGACTAATTGAAATACTGTTATGTTAAATATGAAAGTTTGCAAAATTGAACAACTTTCAACTTACTTTCAAATGCATGTAATGTATTCTTATGGATCATGTTGTACATGCCAGATAGCTTCACACTAAACCACGAGGCTGGCGTTTGAAATGTTTCTAGTTCAATTCCTGATAGCCCCCACTTTAAGATGATTTTCTTCCGGTTTTTAATACCTGGTCGACAAGGTGAATGCCAGGGTGGTGTCTTACATCCAGATTTGTTGACCGCTTTTTCTCTCATTTCATCTCCTTTCGCTTTACAGCTTGACTCCGGGACTGTGTGCCGATAGACGGTGTGTAGATGACGCAGAGGCTTGCGATTTGGAATTCCTCGGCTCCGTTAGCTAATGGCCACTCGATCCTCTACTGCTGGACCGTGCTTTCTCCGGTTCCCGCTGAAGGAGAACCTATGAGCCATTCTCCACTTAATTTGTGCGCTTCGATGGGCCACGAGCGCACCTCACCAGGTCATCAACTTTTAGGGAAATATTAACGGTTCTGTGCTCTGTATTGGCCGGTCTTGCAGCCCATACATCTCCTAAGGTTTTTTTCATATCATTCCTTCTTCCCGATGGTATATGCATAAAAATTCCAAAGGCCGATCCATATGCTAGGTATCCCATCCGTTTCCTAATCTATCCAATACTACTGATTATTTTTCCTTGGAAATACAATTTACACGATTACATGCCTTTAACATGTTTTATTCATTTTTGCAGCTGTATTCGACTTCTAAGAGAACAACTTCGCACGCTATATCAACTTAAACCCCTCTTAGTAACAGACTATATGGCATCTTAGAGGGAACCAAAGTTCACCATAATTAGCTTCATTTAAAGTAACATCTACACAGTGACGATGGGTAAAAGAGTACACATCATCTTCCAGTGGGTTCTTGCAACTGCAGACTAGAGATGTGATTTGCGATGCCATATGCATTTGTTCAAATTGATAAGTAGACACATCATTCACCGGAACTATACTTAGATTCAACTCATTTCTCACGATATTACTTTCAAGAAAACAATAGGAAAATGGGTATTTTTGTTGAACCTTATTCCATGTGCGGTGGACTTTGACTCACCCTGTACCTTCCATAAGATGGAAGAGAAGCTAGAAGGCTGAAATCGTTCGTTACTCAGTACTTAGTGTTTAATAAGGGTTTATAAGCATAACACATATGAGAAATTCACTTAAACCAATATTTAAGTGTAGTTAATCTTCATCACTATTAGACCTGCTGATTTCCATTTTTGGCATAGTATCCACAAACTAGTTTACATTAATGAGAGACACTACTGTGAAATTGAGTTATAATACCCCATTAAGCCTGTTTTCAAAATATTGCACGACCCAAAGAGGAGAGTGTTGCACTTGCTAAAGGTGAGAGAATGGAAAGCGAGAGGGGAAATGGGGGTTCAAGAAAAATGAAAGAGGAGAGAGAGCAGCAAAGAGATCTGGGTGAACGTGTGGGAACGAGAGACAGTATATAATTATGAGAGGGAGAAGCAGAATATTAGTAATTTAATGCAAAAATTCGAGTAGAACTGCGGGCTCTGCTGATTCAACCTAAGGAAATAACAATGCCAGATTTGTATTTGACAGTGACATAGTTTTATGATCAAAACTTGTAGACGTATTTTGCAGGTCAAGGAGAAAATGTACGTTTTACTTAACGATTTCCAATGCAAGAGTCGCGCGCACGGGAGGAAGAGCCAGGCCGTCACGTGTGCGAAAACGAAGAAACCATTATTTTGCACCAGTCCACCGCAATGTTTCCTTCTGTATTCCCTAAGCAGATGTCTTGTTTATGCCTTGGCATACACTAGCCTTCATTCCGGATTGGTGGCCACAGAATCGGGAAATGGAGGCGAATGCTTTTAAAAACCTCCCAATACTAGAAGCGGAACGAAATGATGCGGAAACCGGCCCCACAGGAAAGAGAGTGTGGTGGGATTGGAAAAGGAAGTGAAAAGAAAAGGAATAGGGACCTGGGTGATCCATACCAAGAGGGGAAAAAAGGAGTAGCCATCATTCGAGGACACCCACAAAGGATAGCACCTAACACCATCTAACCATCTTCCCTTCAACTGGTGCGGGACACAGCAAACATCCATAAGAGTCAAGTCGAGGCGAATCATTTGTTACGGACTACTTCCATTTTTTGCCCCTATAGATGTCATCTTGCACTTCTGTATATTTTTCGAGGCAGTCACCCCAAAGTCTAAATGCTTAGTCAGGAAGAAGTACACGGCTTATGGACGTGTGAATGTGTTTTACCCTCCCCTCGTGCACATCGTTAACTTGGTGATATATGGACTCATGATATCTATGTATTATCAAGACTTCTATTTAGAGCAGTAAACAAAGACACGTTAAAGCCTGCCTTTCGGATATTTCTCCTTCTATTGTAAATGATGATGCTAGAGGTTGGTGTTGATGGAAAATTCCTATCCATTGAACCCCGTTCCTTGCCACATGCATGCAGTATAACACTATACCATCTAGCTTACCTCATGCCAAACATATTAAACGATATTCTGCCAAAACAAAACTAACAGGATTTCTCTCACACTTTTATATCCTCCATGCGTACACACTTCCACACCAGAGTACATTAAAAGCGCGTGCGCTAGTTTAACGGCCTATTTCGACACATTTCCTTGTTGAG
Organism: Mantis religiosa; assembly: GCA_030765055.1. NCBI lineage: Eukaryota > Metazoa > Arthropoda > Insecta > Mantodea > Mantidae > Mantis > Mantis religiosa. The sequence goes on from CM060950.1 coordinate 117,881,128, forward strand.
GTGTCCGCTCTATCATTGACAGGCGTGCCAATAGGAAATCGTTGAATGAAACGGTATCGAAATATAGTGAAAACTCGTCAAACCTGGGATACAGTTATCGAATAGAAATTCTAAGGACGTATATTTTACTGTGCTGACGCAAATGGGCGGAAACAAAAATGATTCTGTTATTACAATACAGCATTCCGGAGTTTGAAAAAAAAAAAAAATGTACTACGTTCGTTACATCGGAGGACAGAATAGCAATGAATTTATCGCGCGCCTTTACTGAAGTTCTGAAGGTACCCGACAAAGTAGGTATTTCCAATGTACTTAAGAGAGCAGCGGAGGAAAGAGATGGCGGGGGAGTCCGGAGATCCCGGAGAAAGCCTGCCCCAGTGCCGTGCTGTCCCCCACAAATCTTACTTTCGGTCACCTGGAATCGAATACGGGAGGCCTTGGTGAGAGTCAAGCGGTCTAACCACTCAGCCACGGTGCGGCCTTACTGTGCATATTTCACCAAGACAAATAAGGCTGCGTAGTTTTCTGCCACGAAGAAACAGATCTTACTAAACTCTACTAAAGTAATCACATATCTAACTTTCTGGTACAGTCAATTCTTAACTTCGTTTTGCCAAAATTTGGCACTTGGTTTTTGTAAAAATCATAATTTCACATCCGGTCCCTGGGGAGTTAAACTCACACTTGCGTTAGATTGTTGCTGTATACTCGTCCCTGCGGCTCATACGGTTTTTGACCATTACTAACCCAGCAGTTGACGTTTATGTTTTTAAACCTGGGCCCATTTTTTATACCTGATCTATTTTTTAATTGTTGACTCCCTTATATACCGTTAGAATTTTAAATACAAGCATTTCGTAGTTTGATTTCGCCGAGTTTCGACATGTGTATACATTTACGTATCTGATAGTTGTAAACTAATATACCTTTGTGTATTTGTATTGATTACCAACAAATACACCTTTATATTTAAATAAGTATTTTATTTGCTTTTCTCATTCAGTGCCACACAGTTTCATGGTGCAGAGTGTGTATTCTATAGGCTGTGGTTTTCTCCAATTGCTTTTCTCACCCTCTACAAGAGGAATGGAACATTATTAAGTTTCTTGGTATTTCAAAGTATTTTCTTTTAAATATTGAACAGCTGCAAAGGAAGCTACTATAAACGTTTTCAAATATCATTGAGAACTGTTTCTGAATTCCGAATTACATCTGTATCCCTTTCATCAAGTATAGATATGTATATGTTGAGAAAATTAAGGTGAAGTGCATTAAGGGATAACTGGGTCAACGGAGGAAGATTACACTGCTAATTGGATATGTTTGTTGTTACTGCACATTACTGTTGAATATATATATTTTATTATGTTACAATGGTTTCCCCGTTGAATTCCATTTAAACTTAGTTGTGTGGAGCTGATATTTCTTGTGAAATTTATGTTGGAAAGTACGAAGTTGACATCAGTTCCATTCCACTGTGTCTATTCTGTGCATTTTGAGACTTCATCTTAAAAGAAAGGAGGCATTATACGCATGGTTAAGCGCAACTTGAACATTGTCATTCCACTACCGATCTGACAGTCTAGAACATCTGTTTACAGCTCAGGAATATCAACATGCAGTAACGCACTGCAAGGGAGAAAGCAGATGTAAAGCAGAAGCAACAGACTAGTCGTACAACCTGTGAATGCTATGTTTATATCTTAGAATTCACTTAGCTCTTGGGTACCGCGTGTTTTTATTTTTATGGGCTTCTCCAGAAATGTATTTCCGCAACAGGGGACTGTTTTTCTTCAAAGCGTGCGCTGTATATATCTATACTAATATTATAAGGAGAGAGAAACTGCGGTGTGCGTGTATATATGTGTAGTTTTCAGCTTTTCAGAGCAAACTACGGAACAATTTTAGCAATTGTGGTTATACTTCACCTTGACCAAATTTTGCACCTTTTGATTGATACTACCAGAATACAAAGCATTTCCAAAAACGTTTAGGTTGTAGATAGGAGTGTCATTCAACATTCCTATAGTAAAATTGCACTTATTTCAATAGATATTCATATCGAGATATAGCGTGGTAATTTGTTACGAAAATGTCGTATAATTTTGCGACATTCCGCCCCTAAGAGTTAAAAGTGGTGATAACAATGCAACTAGTTTTAGTCTTCCCTTCAGATATTTTCATAATATTTTAAGCATTTAGTATATAGGATTTTATAAACATTACAGATTTTTTATGGCCTTCAACAGCACTTGTTACTTAATTTCAAATAATTATTGAACAATTTTTATATATTGTACCTCAGTATTACTCACAATTTAAAAACTGCAGAGGTTTTTTTGTAGTTCTAAAAGAAATTTCAGAAATGATAGTCTACCACCATTATAGATTTAAAAGCTTGAAAAAGAACTAGGTTATTTAAATTCTTTGGTTTGTAACCGCAGTATCAGGCAACGATTAGGAAGCGGCGAATTATTCGAAATCAGATAATTAAAAATAATAGAAGATAGATTAATAAAAATGCTTTGCTAAACTAATATAAAAATCTTGTTATAATAATATGAAATTAGAAGGGATATAGTAATGATTAAAATAGCGGTTGACTTAAAGAATATGAAGGGAAGAATATAATTTAATATAGCATACATACTAGCATCCAGGAAAGGAAGAGAAAATATACTTGTAAAAATCTGTACACGTCGGAGAGACAGGAAGGAAGGACCGTTACCTTCTTTGTGCTAGGCAAATTTAAATGTCTGAGAACTGCAAGGGATGTGTTGGGACAAAAATGGTTTCATATTGCAGTTAAGCATGAACGCTAAAGGGATTTACTTCGCTGATTTGATAACGATGTATACCGTTACAAACAACTCAGGGTAGGCGTTCCCCTACTCAGGGTGGGCTGAACGTCAGCGAGTTAGATGAGTTTTGCAAACCAATGTGAAAATTCGAAATAAATGAGAAACCAATAATAATGTAACATTTGACAAAGATGAGCTAGTTTGGTCATGTGATAAAGTTAGAGAGGGAGTCAGAATAAGGTTCGAACTGAATAGTGAAGTAAGAAAAACTTACTTAAAAGGTTATACTACGACAGGAAGGTCGGGTTCATGCGCGTTAAGAAGAGAAGCGAAGATATATAAGTCTGACGGAAGTTAAGAATAGCGCAACCAGCGTAAGTGGAAGTAGCATTAGAAGTTTATTAGAGAAAAGTAGTCGCCGTATAAGGAAGAAATAGAAACCGCGCGGAGTAACTTTAAACAAGTAATCCAGGGATTCAAGTAAATTGAAATTATGTTAGGAATTTTACTAACAGATGGTCACCGATCCAAGTCGATAAACAAACTTAGTAGGAATTAAACCAAATAATTCTGCAACAAACAAAGTGTTATTAATATGACTGAGTAGCCAACAACCACCAAAACCCATTTTCTACAACCATTCACCTGAGGAAAAAAAAACTCATAGCTCCAATTAGAACCCAAGCAATTTAAAACTGGTATGGGGTTTTGCTGCAGGTTCTAAATCTAATGTGTCCATTCGGGACTATGTTTTGCTCTAGAACTACTGTCCTACAAAATGTATATATTTATTTTCTGGAAAATGGCGCATAAGAATTTTTCGTAGATCTTAAAGGTTATACATGTAATACTCCATACAGGGTTTTCTTAGATCTCTACTAAACGGCAGGTTGATATTTAAAAGCTGCATGATCTCTGATCTTTCAATTTGTTAATTTGTAGGATATTATTCAGACTAGGAGTATAGGGAAGTCACAGTATATCTTTTTAATGCGCAAGAAGCTTTGAAATAAATTTACAAGATATTCAGATAATTTAAACTTTGCATATTTCGGCGATTACAATGCAAGTTCTTAGTCATGATGTTTGCTCCAAAAGTAAAGCAACACAATTCCATTTATATGTTAAGAAACATTTTCTCTCACAAATTCGAAATATATTCCAATATTGCTTTTTAAATCTTAATGACACTCATTTTCGTACATTAGGGAATCCTAAACCCTAAATTACATTTGGCTGAATATACAGAAGAACGGATGTAAGATAAAATGCATTGGGGGTAAGCCTGGATTTATGAACTGTTGCTTTATGATTTGTTTACATTTTCGTATTAGACGTGGGAAACGATATTCGAGTACACATACGTATATAATTATTTCATGGCAATATTGCATAAGCAAAGGTCTTTATATCACTATATTCTGGTAACGAGTTTCTGTTAGAAGATAACGTGCTCAGATTAAGCTTGCAAAATAGTTTATGATACACACAGAGTTCTTATTTTCATTACTAACTTGTCAAACACATAGTTTCATAAATTACTGCAATTTTAAAATTGAGAACCTATACCAAACGCCATTTCCTTGTGTGGTTTGCATAAAACCTCTCTCCAAAATGGTTTTTGATTACAGTTTTGCTTGCGGTTATCTCAGTGGTTCTCTGTTTGCTCGGCAATCATTGGTGATGTACACATCGCTCGCTCCCCCCCCCCCCCCCTGTTAAACCTGGTGTACATGAGGAAACGAATGGGTAACCCGAACAATGTAAGACTGAAACCTGTGTCAATTTCGTCTATTATAAATAACCAGTAGATTGTGAAGTTTAAATGTATCGATCTATCATTTGTCCTCTATAGTTTCTTATAGGCATACGCCTCTTGGTAATTCGAATACTACCAATGGGTATTTGGCACCCAGTCCATGTGGCCTTTTGTACCTGTTCCTCATAAGGGACACCTCGGTAAGGACAGTAGAGGTGAGAGGAGACAGTGAACTGCTGATCCAATAGCCCCGGGAGAGCAGAGAGCAGGGTCCCTAACAGTTCTAGATCAATGCTACTCGGTGACGTCTAGTACAACCGGCACCTTTCCCTCTCAAGGAGGGCGTATCCCCTTGACAATCTACCTAGCCTAGCGTCGATATGCGGTGGATTACACAGAGTGTCCTTTACTTATTTATTTTTATTCATTCATTCATTTATTTTTGCCATACAGCACTTGAGAAACCATTCAACTTGGATCAACCCTAAAAGAAATGAGTGAATGAAGGACCACGTGAAACGGGAAGACAGTTGAAATGGAGGGGGGAGAAAAAACTCTTTACAGCATCTGTCTAGCAACCGGAGAAACCTCCTGTAAAAAGACTGTGACTTAGGAAAGTCGGCCACGGAAAACGAACTCATGACCTAGGGAGTGCAGGCTACAGACGTTACCGCCTGATCCATTCAGCTCGGTGATACCTTGGAAAATTTAAAGTGTAGTTAATTTTGATCTATAAACCTGCTAATCTATAATTACGTACTTGTTCCTGTATTCTGTTTACTTTTTGACTTTGCATTTGTTGGACGCTCCATTAAATGCTGCAATAAGGTTATTTAAAATTTGGCAACTGGAGAATATGCTATGAGAAAGTATCTCCCCCTAGTTTGGCTTTCTTCTTTACAGTACTTCGATTAGTCGATTCCAATTCTGCGATTATATATCAGCGAACTAGATTTTCTCTCCGTTCCCACCCCTCGTATGTAAGATTTACAACCTATCACATTACTATATAGATAAAGTTCTAATTTGACTTCCTCTCTGATTGCGCCACCATACTAGAGGCCAAACTATGGTAAAGTCAGTCACACAGTTATACGACGAAGAGGGGGAGTGTGGGAGAGAGATGTCAGGAGACTTCAACTTCCGCGCATGGTGCAGGAAAGAGCAAGGAATTCCCCGATTCCCTTTAAGACTATCCGTCTCCGTCTGTCCTCCCCCACCCCCACCGAATGTCGCTAATATCGCAAGGGCGGCTAGGGAGAGGGGATGATTGACCGCGTTCATCGCCTGACCTGGACCCTCAAGCCGCTTCCTTATCTTCCCATTTGGGAGCCCGCAAAGGCATCCCACAAACACTGCGCCTAGGCAGTGGCGGCAAGGTTTCCTCTTCGCTAACCCCGTGACGGATGGCATGCGATTACAAGCCCCAGTTCCTAAACTAACCACCACCAGCCAGCCTGCAAGCCAAATACTCTTTCTCCCGGCTCCTGAGGTTCCAAATAAGCTATCTCCATAAGACGCACCTCCACTATATAAACTCTGCTCTTGTTCATTCCCCTCCCTCGCCATGGAAACTAATATTTAAACATAACCGTGATATAAGCAATAATCTCTCACCGTCGGAGCTTTACTTTCCAACATTAAAATTGTAGAGTAAACTCCAGTCCCTCGTTTAGTACAATACCGGCGAAACAATGCTATAGATGTATGAAACACAAATACATATTTTACAAGCCAAGAACATCTCTAGAGGCTTCCATCAGCAGAATGAGATTACAGCGCGAGTACGCTAAGCGTGGTTAAAATACCACAAATCCTTATGAGCTGCATAAATTAGGCGCAATCCTTCCACGAGGTTTTATTTTTTCAACCAATAATAGTTATTTAACTACCTCAACTAAATTTCACACACTTTAGTATTTTCTAAGAGTTTATTTTACGAAGATACATGGGCAAAAGTATTCAATTCACTCACAGAATGTTATGTATCAGATATTAACCATTGCTTGTAAATTCAAGTTTCCGTTGTCACAGGGCAATTTCGTGGTAAATTACAATCCAAAGTTACACCATATTTGCACAAAAGAATTAAAAGGAACCAAGGATGTATTAATACTTTCACTTTTACGAGTGTTACAGCAATTATCTTTGCTTCGGGAACAAAATACAAATTTTTAAAAGATAGTTCTCTTTGTGTACTACTTTTTTTTTTGTAATGTACGTCCTCCAACGTTAAGTCATATTGGACGATGAATGAAATGAATGAAATGATGCTCAAATGAGCCCAGGGTCCATAGAGCTTATGTGTAGAGTGTAGTGTTTAACGCCCGCTTTTACTACATACGGCACCGCAGGCGGTGACACTGATGATACATGAGATGAAGATGGAGCTTCGGTGGAATGAGATGGCGGGGGAAACCGGAGGTCCCGGAGAAAACCCGCCCCAGCGCCGTGTTGTCCACCACAAATCTCATTTTGCGGTCACCTGGGATCGAACCCGGACCGTCTTGGTGAGAGCCAAGCAGTCTAACCACTGAGCCACGGCGCGGCCGCTCCATAGAGCTTAGTGTTACCCGACATTCATCTTACAGTATAAGGGAAACACCCGGAAAAACCTTATCCAGGTAACTCACCCTGACCGAGATTCGAACTAGGGACCTCTTGAACGTGAGGCAGACTTGCTACCATCCACGCTACCGAGGCGGGCTGTATACTAGAATGCATACACACCAAACAAAAATAGCTTCAAGGTTTCAATACTTAAAGACAAGCCATTTAGAGTTTGCAGGTTGATTATAATTTTCTTCTTGTCAACCAAATGTCCTTCCAGTTTTTAAAAGCTATAAGAAGAAGAATATGTTGCACAACGCCCAATGAATATCTAAGGCCCATAAAATCTAGGCGGCCTCCCGCTCACATGCTTGAATGAATTATTGTGGTTTAGGGCGCTCAACAGCGTGGTCATCAGCGCCCCTAAAACACTAATCATGCTAAAACTAGATTAAAAGAACTAAGTTGTGTCCAGCATAAATAAAACACAAACATCTCGTGCGTCAAAACTAAAACACACTTAAAAACATACAACAGTTAACACGGATAAAAAGTTGAAAGCTAAATTATAAAATTGAGAGTTAAAAAGAACTTAAAAGCTTTGGCCACCACTTTTTGGTCGTCCGCCAATACCTCTGGCAAGCTAGTCGGCAGCTGGAGGGACCGGCGAAGACGAGCCAGCTTAAAACAGTTTATCAAAACATGGCGGACCGAGAGGGCATCCCCGCAAAACGGGCAAACTAGAGCAGGGTTCTTCTTAAAACGATAACAATGCGTGAAACAACAGTGGCCAATGCGCAACCGAGCCAATTGCACTTCTCTACGCGATGGACGGCAGCTCACATACTTGAGGCGGAGGTGGTCAATCATTTAACCGGTAAAACATCATGCGAAATTGCTGTATTATGAATCGCTATCAAGTGTGGCTGCTATACACGAGCCGAATAACTCGCACCCCTGATGGGTGGTTTCAAATGCCGGTATATTTAGTTGCCGAGTACCGAAGCACCGCGGCCTAAATCACTGTGCCACTGCGTAGAACGTCAGTAAACAGTAGCATTATACATTTACTGGAGATAAAACTTAAGTCGCTGTTTCATCTCAGAAAGTAATATTCACATATCTTATTGTGTAATTTTAATCAGTAGATTACTTTCTCTTATTTGACATGAAATACAACCTGACTCTTTGCAAAACCACCAGTTGCATCAAACGGTTCCTTACATTGGAGTTATCGAATTGACAACCTTTCGTATTTACTCCAAAATTTACTTGAACGAAACTCACCACAGATAAGCTTACATTTTCGACTAATAGTTCACCTACTGACTAGGGAATTCTACATATAACCCGTGGTGAGATGGAAGGTCAAACATGAGACCCCTGAATCCGAGCCTTGCAGTTATTACGAAGCCAAGGAACTTGTCTATTTTTTTTTCTTTTTCAACACTAAACAGTTAACTGTTGAACCTGTTCTTCATGCTAAAATTTCTTATCATTACAGCTAATTTAATATTCAAAATATAAAGAAAATGTAGAAGGATAAATTCAGTAGCGGAAAATATGCTTATATAATGCCATGGGGGAAGGGAGCTCAGTTTCAAAATATAAGAAATAATTTTGAAAACATATAAATAAACTCAGTTTACACTGGTTTTTTAGATCATGAATGCTTAATTTTTTAACTTAGCTATCTTCTAAATACGCTGGAAAATTGTGAAATATAATCCTAAAGTTTTCAGTAGTTTGCTCTGGTAAATATTAGCACAAGTTCCAAACAGCTGTAAATGTTTTCATGATAAGGGATGTTAAAGACCTCGGCCCAGAGAAAAGGTTGGTGATATTAGGGGCTGCAGGTGGGGGATTCATCAGGTCTCGTGTTTGTGTGGGACACTGGCGTTCTATGCATCCCTCAACTGGCACGTTCTCATTTATCATTCAGCTCACACACAATGATTTATCGCTCTGCACCTGATGGGGATGTGCTTATCGTCCCTCCCAGCCTTCCTGCGTATTACTTGTAATCGATTCCAACTCGGAAAGATTTAATTACTCCCTTTTCTTGCTATCAAACTGTTTACGATGCAGTCTGAATAGGAACAGCAAACCTTGGTGTCGATAGTTTTCGGTTCCCAATTTTCGATCACAACTTAAACGTCATACAGTTATATTTGTTTTTAAAAGCATTACACTCATATCTAAATATTTTGGGGCCTATCACTATTAATCATAATACATTTTAATAAATATATACATAAATGCACATATTTGTATGATAATTGCGTATACTTAGGGAAAGCTTAATATACTGCGGAATATTATTAAATGATTAGCACATACTTATTGGTCCTTATTTATGCGTATTTTTGACATCAGTGCATATTCAGAGCTTTGCTTCACCTTGGTAAAAGTTTTATAATTTCGCTACGGAATGCTGTGTTTGTTGTCCTTTAAATTTTGCAAAATATGTAACTAGATATTATGTTCATGAAGACCTCATTGTTTCTGGAATGTTCAGAAATTAATGAAGTTCACATTATCGTCGATGGCCAATAGCTTAGAGCGGTTGTTTTGTGCCTGTCCCTAAACGCAAAGTCGGCCCGGCGGCTGATATAAATATAATATTAATAAGTGATCCAGCAAAACATAAAGGTTGAATTTAATGAGCAAAACAAGTCTATTTCTTCGGTAAAATTGCTCTCATTTGAGATATGAACACAAAATCTCATCAATTTGTCGGATTATAAGATGTGTCATTCCATAACCAAACGTAATGTTTGAAGATATACTTCTATATTCAAGTATACAGTTCTAGACATACGACTGCGGGTTCTGAAAATAGAGACACTCGTACCTGCGTCACTCATTCTTAATTAAATAAACGGTAAAATACTAAACCTTTACGTTTGAGATTTCCTTTCTTGTTAGTTCATATTTGATTTTCGTGCTGTCGTATGCAGCCCAAACATTATTGTAGGTGACAGTTGACTCATGGGGTTTGTCAAGAGAAGTCGTAATAAAAGTGCCAGTTTTGATTTTTCAGGCTAATAAATAAACAATTTTTCATTTTATCACATACCTTGCAACTGCAGGCAATACGAGACATTGAGAAGTAGGGGAATGTCTTTTATGAAATGAATATAAATTTCCTTAATGTCCGAAACCATTTAGAAACTAAATTGCATCGCCAAAAAGCGAGGTAAATGATATCCACTATCCGATGTGAGATGGAAACAGTGCAGGGTGGAATCTGGTTAGATACCAACATTCTAAGGACGAAATAAGTTGCATTCGACCCAGTCATTATTTTCTTTCCTGCCATGTACTTATTTTGGTTATCCCTCAATATAGCGGCCGCGCCGTGGCTCAGTGGTTAGACCGCTTGGCTCTCACCAGGGCGGCCCGGGTTCGATCCCAAGCGACCGCAAAGTGAGATTTGTGGTGGACAACACGGCGCTGGGGCGGGTTTTCTCCGGGACCTCCGGTTTCCCCCGCCATCTCATTTCACCGGTACTCCATCTTCATCTCATGTATCATCAGTGTCACCGCCTGCGGTGCCGTATGTAGTAAAAGCGGGCGTTATACACAACACATTTTATTTCATTTCCTCAATATAGAAAGGAAAAATTTGCAGCCTGAATATATATCTAAATCAAAATCAGAGAAATGCAATGAAACGCAGAAAAACAAAATAAAGCATTTCTTGGTAAACCAGATAGCTTTAGAACTGAGACACGAGGACTTTTTACCACTATTGTCTAAATCCCACACAAATCTCTTCTCGGCTGAAACAAAAAGTATCATCAAACTATCGTTTTGAGAGAGAGAGAGAGAGAGAGAGAGAGAGAGAGAGAGAGAGAGAGAGAGAGAGAGAAACATAGTGTCATTGAAGTACATCATATAATAAGGATCTGAGCAATCAGAAACAGTGATGATAATAAACTTGGTCCAATTACAAAAAGAACCTGGGAAAAATGGTGTAAGAAAGGTGAACAATGAAAGAGCAAAGTCAAGCTAAAGCACTGAACAACATGGTAGAAGTGAAAATAAAATACTCCGTTTCCTCTCCTCTGCAGGAGAGGACTACCCAGTCTGAAAGAGTTTTGAAATACACGATTTCTAATAATAACTTTACCATGTTTTACATGGCGTGTAACCTTACCAAATAACACTTTCATATATAGTTTAGAGAAACCACTAAAGTTATCTCACCAAATTAAATATCTAAAGTAAGAGAACGTTGTATCGTAGCTTCTATGTGAATCAACTAATACCTAAATGATCAAACTAGGATGAAATAACACGTTCTTAGCACAACAACTGGAATTGATGAGCATACTTTTAAATGCTAGCTACTGTAAAAGCTTTTCGGTTTGATGCTACCTTCCAGCATAAGATCGGCAGCACATCCAAGTTGAAGTTTTGGTTTTCCATGTTAAACCTCCGGCAGTGCACCGGTAATTATAATGAATATTTAGATAGGTGGCTAAACATGCTTCACAAGAGGTCGTTTTTGTGTTGTTTTAGGGAAGAACCGCCATTTAACAAAAATTGGATATCCGCTGCCCTCTGCAGAAGCAGTTTGCATTGCATGCAATTACAAACTATAACTCAAGGCCGAGCTTATTAACTATTGATTTCAACACAACTGAATTGCACAGTTAATTAAAGTTCACACTAGACTTTCTAATATGATGTTAGATGTTTACGAGGCTGTCATGCTGGCTTTTATACATACTACGCTGAAAGAATGAAATAGTTTCACATAACTTAAAATATTTATAATTTGTTACACGATTTAAAATAAGATTTGCTTTCATTCTATATCCTTCGGTGAGGGCTCCTACTAACATTAGGAAGTAATATCCAGAAAAATTAGGTGTCCGCCTTTGTCCGAACATACCGTTTTGGATTGGCCATTCTCTGTGTTCTTCGCTTCACCTCTTCTCCTGGAAGTCTCCAGAAGCTCAACAGACTACTGTGTATATTGGTACAGAAAATCTGCTCCAGTTTCTGATAACCATAAACAGGAATGGACGTCGATTTCATTCCACTAAATACGTCTTAAGCAAAAGAAGGTAAGTGATATTTGTTAGTGTCTGTAAGTGTTGAATGAAAGTTTTTTCATTTGTTTAGTGTTTCCAATATTCACATAGCACCCTGTCATTGTTTTTGTTTGTTTTCATGGAGTGCAATTATATTTGATTTTATATCTGAAAAAAATAAAATTGAAGTCCTATAATTCCTACTAATATGTGTGTAAATAAATATTTATTTAAAGCAGCCTATCCTTTTTCTTAGTTTTGGTCCTAAAAGTTAAAAACACCGTTACAGTTTCAATTGCTTTTATTAAACACTGAACATAAGTCTAATCTATTGCATTGTGGAGCAGTCGTTACCGTGTCCCTAAAGTGGAAAGTCTGTCACCCGCCTCCGAGCAGAAGCGTGCGGTTACCTAATATCTGTATTTTTTAAATTTGTCTACAGATTTATGCAGGAATGGAAAGCATTTTCATAGAACCTATGCCTCTCCTTTTCTTATTCAAAATATTCAAACCTCATAGCAATTACGATTTAATGGATGCATTTCTTTCTATTCACTTAGAAACTGCTTAAATAATGCAACGTGTTGGCCAGAGTACAACGTTTTCTATAGTAGTATATAACGTGATATCATCTACTGCATTATCAGCAAAGAAGGAATTTCGATTCAGTAAACACCGACAGCCAACTTACAGTTTAAAACAACTTTTCGGTAGTATCAGAGAAATTCGTCTAAATAGATCTCTTTGATCTGATCTGAAAATGCACTTTCTAAACAGTTTCTTATGACGTGCTAGCCAGCTAAAGCAATGCAGACGTTCATAAGTTGGAGAAGAGTATACAAAGAGTAACATTGTTTGGGGAAAAAATGGGTAAAGTTTAGACACTGGTAAGCTCATATTCACATTGAATTAACCATAAATGAAAGTTAATGATGCATAAGTGAAGAGCGATAGTTTTTATAAAGTCATTACCCTATGACGTTCCTGGCAGAATGAGATAGGAATAATAAATTAGTAGTTGAGTAACCATTTCCGCTGAAGGCATTATATTGGAGCGCCGTATAGAACTACTAGATGTACAGTCTTATTTCCTCATTTTTGTTGTGCTTTATAAAGAGAGAATAGTTCTGCAACTTGTACTTTATAGAACGTATTGCATTTATAATAGTATGCAGGTATTGTAACTGATAATTAAACAGTAAACGAAGTGTTGTTATTTGAAATGAACACCTCTAGTCTGTTACAAGCTGTATTGTAGGTTTCTGTCTTAATAACGTCATTGTTGTTTCATTTCTGCTCTATTTTGTCGATATTATTCTGGTTACGATTAACAACATTCTTAACCTTAAAGAAGTGGATGCGACACTTTGCAAGGACATACCCGTGTAATAACGCTACGAACTACTAAGAAATACATCGAAATTCCCAACACATTAATTTTATGGTTTCATGAAATAAAAGCATATGTACGTTTTCCTTAGTTTTCAAGTTTTCGATTTACTTCAGCATGTTAATTAACGAATCTATATGCTTTATATAGAAATTTATCTTATTGTTTGCATTAATATAAAATTAATGATCTAAGTGGAATACGAAAATTTCTTTTATTTACCTTTTGTCTATTTATATTTTTACAAAACCTGAAGGTTTCCGCTTATTGAAAACAGCATACAAGTGGAACATAACTTAAGAAACATTTCTTGCGGGATCGACCACTCCACTGCTGTGAATCAAATTTATGAAAGCGGTGAATTAGGAACGGTTGTGGAACATGCAAACTTACTGAAATATTATACAGATAAGTTTATAATATGGCACCATAATGCATAAGCCAAACAAAGGGCTATGAAATAAAGCGAGAGTACACGAGGAAAATATTCTATTCATAAGCAGCAAAAAAAAAAAAAAAAAAAAAAAAAAAAGATCTGTAGTGTAAGTTATAGTTTCAGGGAAATACACCCTGCACACTGGTCTTTAACTGTTTTAGATGTATTCATTTCTAGACGGAGAATTATCTGCTTAGGATGTTACAACAACAACAAAAACAAAAACAACAACAAAAACAATAATAATAATAATAATAATAATAATAATAATAATAATAATAATAATAATAATAATAATAATAATAATAATAATAATAATAATAATAATAATAATAATAATAATAATAATAATAATAATAATAATAATAATAATAATAATAATAATAATAATAATAATAATAATAATAATAATAATAATAATAATAATAATAATAATAATAATAATAATAATAATAATAATAATAATAATAATAATAATAATAATAATAATAATAATAATAATGATAATAATAATAATAATGATAGTGATAGTGATAGTGATAGTGATAGTGATAGTGATAGTGATAGTGATAGTGATAGTGATAGTGATAGTGATAGTGATAATGATAGTGATAATGATAATGATAATGATAATGATAATGATAATGATAATGATAATGATAATGATAATGATAATGATAATGATAATGATAATGATAATGATAATGATAATGATAATGATAATGATAATGATAATGATAATGATAATGATAATGATAATGATAATGATAATGATAATGATAATGATAATGATAATGATAATGATAATAATAATAATAAATTTAATAATAATAATAATAATAATAATAATAATAATAATAATAATAATAATAATAATAATAATAATAATAATAATAATAATAATAATAATAATAATAATAATAATAATAATAATAATAATAATAATAATAATAATAATAATAATAATAATAATAATAATAATAATAATAATAATAATAATAATAATAATAATAATAATAATAATAATAATAATAATAATAATAATAATAATAATAATAATAATAATAATAATAATAATAATAATAATAATAATAATAATAATAATAATAATAATAATAATAATAATAATAATAATAATAATAATAATAATAATAATAATAATAATAATAATAATAATAATAATAATAATAATAATAATAATAATAATAATAATAATAATAATAATAATAATAATAATAATAATAATAATAATAATAATAATAATAATAATAATAATAATAATAATAATAATAATAATAATAATAATAATAATAATAATAATAATAATAATAATAATAATAATAATAATAATAATAATAATAATAATAATAATAATAATAATAATAATAATAATAATAATAATAATAATAATAATAATAATAATAATAATAATAATAATAATAATAATAATAATAATAATAATAATAATAATAATAATAATAATAATAATAATAATAATAATAATAATAATAATAATAATAATAATAATAATAATAATAATAATAATAATAATAATAATAAAAACAATAATAATAATTATACCCTAAATACTGTGGATTATAGCCATAGCGAATATAGACTGGGAAATTATCAAAAAAGCTCAGTGGCACCTCTAGGATTTATTAAATAATTATATTAATTATTATATTATTATACATTTATTTATAAATTATAGATGCAATAGTAATTACTATATTTATGACACGAAAAAATAAATCACTTACTAGTGACATTTGAAAACAATGCAAGAATACAGGAGGTTAAATTAAAAAAGCAGTAATAACAATTGGAGAAAAACCTAAGATCATAAATAGGTACAGTGGTTTGGCAAAAGTAAGCTTTGAAGCCATTTATATAACTTCATAGTTTTTACTTATCTTCAAAGTTTCTTATGCAGATTGGAAAACTGTTGAACTATAAGATACATACTCTTCCTACAAAGAAGTTAATACAGAATGTTCATGTACTCAAGTACAAAGCGTCGATTGGTACTAAAAACTGACTTATGATTATTCCTTTATTTAAATACATAAATATTGACTGTTCTAAACCTAAATGATGCTGTGCATGGCCAATTGAGTTGGCATTGCACTGTGATTTATAACGAAGCTATATATAGAAATATATAGGTTAACTCCCTTTGATGTCTTTCTTTGGGAATGCACGGGAATTTTAATGTCCACATTCGTTCTCAGACTTCGAGATGAATCTCGTTACAAAAACTGTTTTGCTCTAACCATTCCGCAGAAACACAACTTTGAACCTTTCTGATATGTCTGTAGTACATAAAAGTAAATTGGAAACGACCTCTTTGAACAATTTGCTTTTGTAACAGGAATATTTCTGTGTAATGAACGCTGATCTTGTAATGGAATCAGGATGGTGTTACAAAGATGCAATCCATTATTGCTTTTATCTTCCCATTCAGAAACTAGGATTATTTCACAAAAGGTTTAGTTTGAGTATGCTCTATTGCTCTTAGAAGTTTAATTGTTCATTCCCCTAATATTCTTTATGAAAGTACTTCCGTGTATGGTTTACGTCATATTGGTTACGCAAACGTGATTGGAAAGATTTATTAAACACGCTTTATACGAGGGTTGTTCAATAAAGAAAGATCACAATTCTTTTTTGACAAAGTATCTTTACTCATCCTCATAATTTTAATGGTCCTTCTCAAAATAGTCTCCCTTGAATGCGATGGCTCCAGCGTTTCTGCCAGTCTTCAAAGACACGCTGAAAACCATTTTTGAGAGATCCTTGAAAATTGCCTCCGCAGCCTTCACCACTGTTTCTGATGATGGATAACGCCTCCCACGAAGGCGTTTCTTCAAGTTAGGGAATAGAAAAAATCACACGGGGCTAAATCTGGACTATAGGGAGAGTGAGGGATGCACTTCACGTTGATTTTTGCACGATATTCAGCAAAAACATTGGCAATGTGCGGCCGCACATTATCGTGGTGCAACATCCAGCCTGCTTCATGGAAATGTGGTCTTTTGCGCCTGATATGGACTTGCAATTTTTTCAGGACATCCCTGTAGTATTGTCCAGTTACTGATGTGTGTGAAGGTACAACATTCTGATAAACCATTCCATGAGTATTAAAGAATGAGTTGACCATAACTTTCCCAGCAGAAGCAACCACTTTTTTTTTTTTTGGGTGGGGGGGGGGTGTTGGTGATGAAGGAGATTTCCACACTGAGCTTTGCTGTTTGCTCTCAGAATCAAAATGATGTAGCCAAGTTTTATCAGTAGTAATTACGTTTGAAAGAAGCTCCGGATCTTCCTCTAACATCAACATTAACTGCGTGTTACCTCCATTGCAGCGGTAGGCAATACTGAATATGTCTGAAATTACCTGGTTCTCACAGGCGGGAAGCAACAGTACCAACAATGAAACTTCTACGGCGAGTTTGTTTCACATTAAGCTGACAGAATATAACAAGGTTGAATTTTAGTGCGAAAAGTTATGACCGTAAAAATTATGATCATTCTTTACTGAACAGCCACCGTATAACCCCACTTTCTAAATTACCCATACATTGAATATTCAACCTGTAGATCACTGAAACGCACTCAATAAACAATGGCCCGCCTCGGTAGGATATATGGTAGCGTCTCTGCCTCACGTTCAAGAGGTCCCGAGTTCGAATCTTGGTCAGGGAGAGTTACCTGGATATGGTTTTTCCGGGGTTTCCCTTATCCTGATAGACGAGTTGGGTAACTCTAAGCTCCATGGACCCCGTGCTCATTTGAGCATCATCTCACCCATTTCATTCATAGTCCGATATGACTTAACGTTGGAGGACGTAAATTGAAAGAAAAAATAAATAAAAATAAACACCGCTCATGCCTTGAATACACTGACACGTGGTGCACGCATTTTTCTGTATCTCATAGATATCTGTTATGACGTCATGATAGTAGGCTATATGCTGAGAATTCTTTGTAGGTATTGAAACTGCCGTATACAACCCTCGAGAGATCTGAAAGCTCAAAAAGTGTGGTATTAGGAAGGGTTGTTGTCGTCTTTTCCCATTAGGGAGTTTTGGATTAGTCTTAAAACAGTTGGAAACCGTCACTATAACTCCATACCGATTTTATGTTTGCCAGAGGGAAAAGGATCGGAACGAAAGGGGCTAGTACCAGTGTTTGCGATGCTGGGGTTAATGCCTTCCATTAGCTATCCTTTGAGGACTAAGTGAATTGGTTTGTATAGTATCGCAAGTACTTGCATTGAAAAGGTCTCGGATTCGATCTTCCCTGACCGACCAATCTGACTAAGGCTTTCTCCTTGGTCGTTTGGTGAATGCTGGGGTGGTTACTTTCCTTGACTCAAATGTCACCATTATTCAATACAGTCTTTTCGGATCGGAAATATCACCGAAGGTGCGAGAGCCGTAGGAAGGTGCCTGATTGAATTTGCGCTAACTACTGTTCTCGACGTAGGGGCAGTGGTATGGTCATCTGTCACCGCAGGGGCGATGTTGTCGAAACCCGTGAGACTGGTTGATGCGCGAAGACACCTGGCACCTAAAAGAATCTTCAGTACACGTTAGTAATCCGTTGCTTTCTCGCGGCCCTTGACCGTGTTCAGGCAAACCCAAAGGGCACTACATCTCCTCCCTTTTTCTCAAGGTCTGACATACAGCAGCCTGAAAACTGACTAAGTGTGAAATCCCCTCAGTTTGTACTGTACCTATATGTAGTTTGTTAGCAATTTAAAAAAAGGAATATGTTAAATGGGGAACTTAATTCTAGAATTAAAGTACAGTTAGAAAGTTTTTTCAGCCATGTAATCAACACGTGGGAAAGACTGTACTCTGTGCCAGTTTCTGTGAGCACGCCATTAGAGCTGGTTTTAATTTTTCGTATCTCACACTTGCAGGAGATTCTAATCTGTGTGCTGTTTTCTGATGAACGAGAGCAAATAACCAATAATTTACTGATAACAGTCGCATTGATTTATTTCGTTTGCATACTACAGAAGGGGAATAAACGCACTGATGACTATTTGTTCCGTGTACTTTCAGTAGGTGTTCGCTGCGGCCAAGTAAATGGGTTTTCTCTTGCAGTCCAACGAGAGAGAAAGAGAGAGGCATAGAGAAGAGGGAATATTAATTCCACCTTGTCACTATTCTGTATAGAAAGGATTTTTAAAGCAGAGGTCTGCTCTAAACACAGAGTTTTGCAACTTTAAATTGAATTAATTTACAATTGCTTCTATATTTGTATTACTGCATTAAAACTAAAATGTGCATGTTTTATTTCATTGTGTCAAGAGAAGTTATAAAGCATTATTAAATATCTACGCTACAAGGCTTAAGCAAGCTATGTTTTTTCTCAAATAAGTTGAATCCAACCACCTTTATTTGTTTGCGGAGGAGTTGTACCAAATTTAATAAATGTTCATTAAAGTATCTTAAATAATTAGCCGGTAAATTTGTTTACAAGCTGTTGGTTGCCTCATTTATAATAAACTGGTATCATTTGTCTTCAATAAAATAGTTACAAATTTATTAAACAAGCTTTTGTATTGAAGTCCTAATAAAACATTCAACTCTAGTTATACAAATATAATGTAGCTTTTTTATAAATATGTTCAAAGAGAAACGAATTGATTAATCATAATATTATATAAACCATAATTAGTTTCAGATTGTTATAAAACTAAACTGATTTTTTAAATTCTCCTCTGATCACAACAGCCTTTAAAAGATGAGCAGGATGTAGAGGAAGAATTGGCACTTTAAAGACGAAAATAATTTTACATTAATTGACATTTCGAAAACCATATATTCAAAGGTGGCTGGCTACATATGAAAATTATGCTATTTATCTATTCAACAAACTTATTGTATAAAAGTAGATCACTTTGCTAACCGGACTCGCACCATTATCGTCTCAAACGACTCATAAATGTAGCAGTTTTAACATTTGGATAGGTCTTTTAATTTCACTTCCTTAGATTTGTTTAAATTCGGATATTGGCAAAACCACAATAGCTTTCAGTACGAACGGAATAGCTAATCTTTACTCTTTCTCTTGGTAGCAAGAAGAATTTAGAACATTATCAAGTTTTGCAGGGCTTGAATTTTTTTCTGCCCTTCTTCTGGCTTGGTCCTATAAGTCGTTAAGTTCTATCGCATTCCCTTGAGAGCAGAGCTTGTGTTGTAAGATGCTTGGTTTGTGATGGAGGGAGGAAGACAGATCGACATCCCTCTTGTTTATGGTGCACAACAGTCTTGTCATTTCTGAACGGCCTCCGGGGAGCTTCGAAGTAGCGTGAGCTTCTAAACGTGTGCAGAAATATATGTGATTTTGCGGCATATTTTAAACATTTCAAGGATTATTTACGGTGGGACGAATATATCATCAATATTTGCTAACGAAAAGTAAATGCAGCCCAGTGCAGCATTCTAACCTTTTGTTGTTTACCTATCGTTTGTCCTGGTGTTTATAAATAGCCAAGAGTTCAATGAAAACTATAGTTACTTATTGGAGGTGTAGGCTGAGGTTTCTGCATCCAATATTACATGTTAGCTGTAAAGATTTATGAATTTGAAGTTAGGGAAAATGATTGTGATCATTAAAATGCCTGGTAAAAAGGGGATATTAAATTTCACCAATATTGAAGCTGTAATTTCACAAAAGTTCAGAAACTATTTAAGATATCGTTCTAAAAATGTTACATTGATATATAGTTTTCAGACTCAGCTTTTATCTGAGTTTCTTTGTCTTTTTTAAAGGAAGATTCTACTCAATTCTTGGTCAGACCATCTTCTGACTAAATTAGTCGTTAAACAAATATTGTTATTAAAAGCAAAGTAGATCAGAACAGCACTTAAACGTTAATTTTATAACGCTACAATTGAATTTAAATAATGTTAATGCTTTCTGAGGAAACGAGTCACTGATGCAAGGAAATGTTGTTCACAGAAAAAGCGGATCAAATCCAAAATAGAGAACACAAGGGTGCATATATTTGAAAAGGAAACAACATGGCTTGAGCATAGTGAAGCCGTCACAATTCACAGACTTCCAATTCCTAGAGTAAAACCTCCCCTAAAAGATGAATTAAAGCTTAAATCTCTAATCTCACTATTGTGACTATAGTAAATATACCACATAAATCTTAAAGTAAATATCAGTTAATAAGGCTACAGAACAAAAATAAATAGATAATTTTTAGGAAATTATATTAGTTTAGTCTCCACCTAAACCATATTTTAGGAAGGCTGTTTATTTTAACCAACCAAAATTAATGCTTATTTCACTTTACTAATGTTTAAGACCTTTGAATGAATTATGCTAGAAGGAAAAGAAAGAAATACTTTGTGTAAAGGGTAGCGGGTAGAAAACGGAGGGAGACTCAGTGAGACATCCACAAATATATTTCGGCTAACAGCATTCAGCAGAAAGGGCTGAAGTAAGGGAATCGCGGGAGATTGTTGGGTAGTAAGCAGACAGACCACAGAGATGTGCAGAAGTCCCTAAATCTGGCCTAGACTTCATCCTGAAGTCAGGACCCGCTACTACGGATCTGATGTCGACCCCCCCCCCCCCCCAAGTGGAGTCAGCGACTACACAACGCAGCCCAGCGTTGATAACAGCATTTAAAATACGCAAAGATCTCCGTCATCTGTCCGGCACCGCCATACATCACAGGCATGGAAGCATTAATTGACTGTATTCCTGCCGATTCCATGGAAGCTTAGTGATATGATTTATATTCAAATTTGAAAGTACCTGCTCAACTAGTCCAGGTCGTAAGTCACGTCTCATCGGTTTAAATCTCCACAGACTACACTTACTGACTTCAAGATTTTTGACTTCTTTACTACCACATAGATTTATAGAATCTATGATGGGATACTTCCAGAGAGATGACTACTGGCATAAGTGGTTGGAAAGATCTTATGGACATATTTACTTGCTCTTCACTCTGTCGAATGCTGGCTACCCTAATTCACTTGAAAATGAGTGCTTTTTTTTAAAAAAAATTTACGTCCTCCAATGTTAAGTCATATCGGACGATGAATGAAATGGGTGAAATGATGCTCAAATGAGCCCAGGCTCCACAGAACTTACAGTTATCTAACATTAGTTATTCAGGATAAGGGAAAATCCGGAAAAATCTTATCCAGATAACTCACCCTGACCGAGATTTGAACTCGGGGCCTCTTGAACGAGAGGCGCACACGCTACTATCTACACTACCAAGGCGGGCATAATGGGTGTGCAGATGCAATGTCACTTATCCCTATTCAAAGATATGTTCAGTAGACATAATTACCATCTAATAATTACTGAATCCATTGTTGAGCTTGGGTTCAATATTTATGTTCGCCTTAGTGAGCAACAGCTTCTATATAATTAGGTGTGGCGTAGTTACACATGTAGCATAGTCTTAACGGTCAGAGTATATCGGGTTTGGGGAACAGTATTTACAAGGTGTCAAGTGATTTCTCTACTTCCCCTACCTTCGTAAGCATTAAAGTAGAAAACCGAGATAAAGTAAATGGAAAACCGGTTTCGCCTAATACGTGGTACGTACATGAACAAGTAGCTACTGTAGGTAAGGAGGAAAGGGACTACACTGTTTCGCAGTACTCTTACCCAAGTCTGATCTATAAGAATCCTGTAAAATTCTTCTTTTCGAGACATAAAAAGATATTATGGTCTATGATTACGTGGCTCAGTGCTACAAAATTTTCAAACACAGCTAGGATGCCTGAAAGGATTTGCATACCTTGAGTTTATACAATTCTGAACACATATCCATTGAATCATTGTTAATGCTTGTTATACATGCAATCATTCTGCAACGATTGTTGTCAAAACTTATTCATTCCACAAATCATTTGCAAGTAGCTAATATTAGAATTCTGATGTGTTTTTAGACACATTCTAAGTTATTCATGAGGCTCTCAGATGTTTTTGCCATGCACAAGGTGTGCTAGAGTGGATATTTTCATGTTTAGCTAGTCACCTATAATGCTGGCCTGCTACATGAACTTGCGAAGGGTTTTTTACTAGCATAAGTCAAGTGAGATAAAAGGTGGGAGTAGCAGGCAAAAAGAGTGTTAGGAATCGCTCAGCAATTCAATTCCCTTAGCGTTCAATCCATGCACTTCCATTTAATGAAGCAGCCTGCCTGCCCGACCCATATCCAACCGGGTGTGCGTATCCGGACACCCAAACATAATCCTGCAGATTGCATGTACGAGCTCTCAACGTTCGTGTTTGTATGCACGTCGATTTTCATAAAGACGAACCAACCAACAGATCTACTAGCTCGGGGTCAGGGAGGAGAGGGTTTGAGGCTATTCACAAAATTAACTTTACTGATCCGTGAACTTTCAACTCCCTCTTCTATCAAGTACTTTTCATCAGTCAATGCTATTTCACAGAAACCTGGTGCACCTACTCCCTAGAGTGCAGTTTCTACCCTTTTAGATCTCTGAAAATAGTCATCACAGCAATTTTATCAGCATAAATATTATAAAGAATAATAAATAAAGAATTTGTATCTGTTGTATATAGTGTCAGACTATAAAAAACCCAGTGTAGAAGTAATTCTTTAAAGAGTGCAGGGCTAGATATAACTTTGCACGTAAAAATCCAAATGAATCGCATAAATGTATTGCATAATATGTATTACATAAGTTATGCTAGAACATTTATAATATAGATATAGTGTAAAAACCTATTTAAAGGTGCTTACGTACTTAAAGGCATCCAGTGAATTTTGATTAAACGCACCGAAAAATAAAAATATTTTTCGAAGTCCGAAGCAATCAATATTAACGAAAATTACGCAGTGTAAAGTTATTCAGTAAGACGTGGTGAGATTCAAACGTTAAACCACTAGTTCATTCTTAATCGTTTCCTGAAGTTTTACCTTAATACCAAGAATCTGCAGTGCTGAGAGCCCAAACCAGCATAACATAGAGATCGTGAGAACAACATTCTCTGCCTTCATCCTCAGAAGACATCACAGCGGCATCTGGGGTGGCATTTTCTCAGCATGCAGAGCAACTAGCCTTTATTAGATTTATTTATTTATTTATTTATTTATTTTTGTCCTATTGGATGTAAACTGATTTTAAATTAAGTAGCTCCTTATTTGATTCAAAAGTATTTAGTCAGCCTGAGTACACCCTTTCTATGCATCCCAGCATGAAAAAAGTCACATAATACTATCAGGGTTTTCAACTCAGGAGGTTAGTATAGCTGAGTTTGTCTTTTAATTTACTAAAGCTGTAAGGAATTAAACAAAAAGGTACGGCCAAACTTTCAGTAAATATTCCTCACACACAAAGAAATAAAATATGTTATGTGGACATGTGACCGGAAACGCTAAATTTCCATGTTAGAGCTCATTTTAGTCTTTCTCTTAAAATATAAATTGAAATCATTCGTGCAGACAATTGTCAAAATACCCCATTGTGGCACGATGGAACTCCTGCACATTTAAGTCGAAGTGTTCGTACGCTTCTCAACAACAGATTCGGTGTCCAATAGATTGGTAGATGCGGACCAATTCCATGGCCTCCACGCTCTCCTGACCTCAACCCTCTTGACTTACATTTATGGGGGCATTTGAAAGCTCTTGTCTACACAACCCAGGTACCAAATGTAGAGACTCTTCGTGCTCGTATTGTGGACGGCTGTGATACAATACGCCATTCTCCAGGGCTGCATCAGCGCATCAGGGATTCCATGCGACGGAGGATGGATGCATGTAACCTCGCTAACGGAGGACATTTTGAAAATTTCCTGTAATAAAGTGTTTGAAGTCCCGCTGGTACGTTCTGTTGTCGTGTGTTTCCATTCCATGATTAATGTGATTTGAAGAGAAGTAATAAAATGAGCTCTAACATGGAAATTAAGCGTTTCCGGACACATGTCCGCATAACATATTTTCTTTCTTTGTGTGTGAGGAATGTTTCCTGAAAGTTTGACCGTAACTTTTTGTAACAGCCTGTATGTAATGAATTGTTTATAAAGTGAACAAAATATTCGTGTTGATTTTGTTTAGCCTGTAACTTGATGTGCTGAATGGAAGGAATATCGATTCCAAGCTTTAAACCAAGAGAAATCTCAATGAGTGTATTAAAGAAGTTTACGAGCACTTTACTTCTATCTGATAGATTTTTAGAAAGAAAAAAAAACGCTCTACAAAGAAGAGACGTTTGGAAACCTTAAGCTTCATCTTGCGGTTGAGTGAGAATTCGCGTTGGTGTGGTAGGTCACGTTTGCCTCACAATAGAAACTGCGCTGAGGTTCTAAAAGCGAGTGGGAATGCATTACGGGAATTGTATTCACTTTTGTTTGTAGTATTAAGTTCTCGAGGCAGCTCTTTCGTGCATTTGAAGCGATTTAAGGAAAGGACTAAAGCCTAAACACTTGCTTTAAGTTTGAACGAAGAAACGAAAGAAAACAAATTCTCTAGCTTAAATATTTATTTATACGCAACTAAAACAAAAAAGAAATAGTTGCTGTATTTTTACTATCACAAACAAAATAAATTAAAATATAACCTTCTTACCCAGGTTTCAACAAAGCCCAACAAATATCAAAATGAATGTTTTGTTTAGCACAGTAACAGCTACGTCATTTTACTTTCATTTTAAAATATATAAAAAATACAAAATTATGACTTGAATTATTACTTATGTTATTTACAGAGTAGTTAATGTCACAAGTATTTAAACTGTGCTAGTCAAGGTATCTAAACGCCTGTTGCATCCTGTTTATTCTGGAGAAAATTCCATAAAATAAAAGTGGTAAATTGTGACGAAACTAGGTACTTAGGAGAAATAGTTTAACAAAAAATGTAAATCAGTTGCTCATGTGTAACATAATTCAGAAACAACTGCCTTAATCTTTGTCCATTTATTTTAGGGCTACGTGAAAATAGCGCCAAAGCTTGTTTTCCTTTCAGCTGAAATAAATGCTGAAAACGAAAATAAAAAAGTATTATAATTTTTGTTAATATCTACACATAAAGGTACCTAAGAGAATAGAATCCACACTTCTCTCAACTGTTACAATAAAATAAATATTTCGTTTCAAATCATCCCGAATTATGGGATTATGGGAACAATTACTACGTCTCATAAGCGCTTCTCCACATTGTAATAGCATATTTAGATTAATGGTGAATGTACATCATATTACTGTGGAGTCTTCCAGTACTGAAACATTTGCCTGTGTCAACCAATTTCTAAAAAGCCGAGTTTCATTCACATTTGAAACTCTTCATCAACTACCAGGTTTATTATTAACTGGCAGAAACCCCCCGGACTTCCCCGGGGGCATTGTCGGTTTTGGTAGAAGTTCAATTTTTAAAACCTTTATTCATTTACACTTAAATGGAGTAGAGCAATGACAATATTTCTGGTATTAAATCCTTAATTCTGTCACTTCATGTTTATTGTTTCAAATTTCCTATTCCTACTAAAACCCTTCCAAATTGCTTCCTTTACAGTGTTTCACAACACCATCTCCCATGAAGAGTGGTATCCCGTTTATGTTCACCAAACATAAAAGAATAAAGAAAGCAGTAAATAGGTGAATTCATGCCGAATATCCACAAAAATTTCCCCCCGCCGAAGATTTTGCATTCCCTCTTCTGTTAAGAGTAGTTTTTTTGTGATTGCACCCTCACGTTAAGTCTACCCTTGTGCTAAAGAATGGGTGTGTGAAATTTTCTATTTTGCCTAATAATCCTCCAATGTGCATTCCATCAAGCACTTTTCAACCCCATCACCTATTATGGTTTTGTTTTACTTCACTACTCCTAAAATAATGGAGCAGTCTTTATCTTTCAATTTCG
This sequence comes from Mantis religiosa, assembly GCA_030765055.1. NCBI lineage: Eukaryota > Metazoa > Arthropoda > Insecta > Mantodea > Mantidae > Mantis > Mantis religiosa. The sequence goes on from CM060950.1 coordinate 117,907,995, forward strand.
TAGTGGTATTGAGATAAATGCCACTTTCCACTACGTATGTTCAAAATTAATTTCCTGCCGAATAATTTTTTTTAACAGTCCAGTTTACCATTTTGTTTTATGGTAACCACACAATTTGTTTTCACTTATATTAAAGAACATGTGCATGTAGTTTGGTTCGAAATCGGTGTTACAGTGCAGCATCTTATTATGAAACTAACATAGGTACGGACACTTCCAAATATGACTTCATTTTGTGTTTAAACGGTTCCTACCACCTGTGGTGCCATATACATTAAGAACGGGTGTTAAACACTATTAACAGCACACATACAACTTTCACAAACTTACAAATTTCCATCTTCCGCACTAGAACCTGCACTTAAATTGTAAGTTCTAATTCTAGGTAAATAAATTCCTTCTTGCCGCATTGAAAACACTGAAGATATTCGAAATATGTTCAGAACGCAAATCCTAACGTCAAATGCAAATTTATTTCTGCCTCTAAATAAGCCTGTGCTTAACTGTACATAAATTACACAAGGGTCAGTAAAGGCAAGGCAAATCTGGAATGTCTTTAATAACGGAGAAGGATGGTGTAAGATGTAGCTTATTCATTTTTCCATTTGCTTTGATATGGCTCAAAAGGAAGCGGGAACTCTGTGAAAGCAGTAGTTCTTGTTCTACATTGGTATTCGTTGACTTATTAGACGCAGACTTCTTAGCATTTCTGCTTCCGGCTCGAATACTTTCGCTGAAGAATGAAGCCAGAAAATGTTATATTCCCTGATAACATAGAAAGTCCTATTTAAAGAGTGAAAACAGGACTCTGAAATGTTTATAAAAGAGAGGAGGAACGCTTTTCAGATGTTACAACCCCGAACCTAAGGCAGAACAGAAGAACCATGTGCTGTCAAGGAAAATATGCGGATGGATAGTATATGTCCTCTTAAGAGAAGAGATGCAAAAGTTCTAAAGTTCTCTCTGTATTTATTATTCGTAGGAAGAGTTTCCTTTAAAGGTATTTTTTTAATGCTCGTCTAGCTCCAATAAAATTCTGGGTGGAGGGAGTCCAGTTCTTAACTCATAGAATTATTGAAATAGAAAAATTGCAATTGTACTTTTATCTTTAAGCAGGTATTTTTGAAAATAAAAAACAAATTCTTTTTGTTCAAAGCTAGATGTTTTATTGAACAAGAGTATATTAGGACAACAGTTGGCTACTTTTAAGATGATTAATCTATATCGGACAAAGGTTCGGTGATAGGTATCTGACATAATAGAGGATTTTAAAATTACTGATCACTTAAAGGAAAACTCTGAGGAAGTTTATGCAGAATTAACGTGGCTGTATATCTTGGCAAAATTTGAAATAGGTTGAGGTAAGGCACGCATTTTGAACCAGTTTCCGGACTGAAAACTTAGCCACCTTATTCCTCTCCTATGCCTAAAGTGTGATTATGGAGATTTTATTTTCCACACTTTCTTAATCAAAACAAATACGATGAAAGACTAATGTAACCTTTTGGCGAAATAACAAGAATAATCCACCTATAACTAAAGAACACTGTAAAGTGGAAGGAGTGCCTTCAGCGTCAAATAACGGCCCGTTTTTTTATGTTTACCTTTAGAAAGTTGCTTGGGCTAATTTCTAAGGCCTGGATTTTTAGGTTTTAATCTTATTTTACTTAAAATATCTAAATGAGTATTTTACAACTAAAATGTTCTAAATAGCTGCTTTCCATTTTTGAAATGAAGAATGATATCTTCCGATTTCCAAATTTAATTTAGGAGGTCATATTCGAGAGTAAATTAATAAAACAAGTGAAATTAACCCTTAGATGATATTCATTCCAATAAAGAAAAGCTGTACGGATAAATCAGTCCGACCGAGCATCGAATTCTGCTCCTCAGGAATATCAGGCGGAAGCACACAATGGAACACAACGGAAACAGGTGAAATGTTTCCCTGTAGTAGTTACTTGCAGCTATGAGATATATGTATTTTAGTACTCCACGTAATAGAATTTATTGTTTAGTTTTATAAGAACATAAAAAAGTCATATGCGTTTTGGCCTACTGCACTGACATCAATGGTCCAAGCTCCAATGACGTCATGTTTTGTTGAAAGAAAGTTACCGTCATATAAGAATGTGTTGCGTGACAAGAGGAAACCGTTTACCCCAGAACATTTGCGCATGTATCTAACTATTTACTGTAATGCAAAAAATAAGCTACAAAGCAAACAGTAAACTCTATTTTGTGCGTTCTTTGATAAATATATTTGACAGTGTATTTTTTGTGTAATAAGTAATTTTTTGCGAAATGCTTGTGAAATAAGTTAATGAATAAATCTTACAAATAAGTAGCATGAAAGGAAAATTATATATACATGTTCTGATACACAAACAAAACATTAATAAACGTATTTTAATAAAGAAAAGCCTAAAAATCCTATTTAAAGCCAATTAAAAACCTAAAATGAACGAATATTCTACCTAAAAATGTGGGCCCTACTCATTACATTCCTAATAACAAGAGCGTCTCCGGCCATTACAGCGCCGTAAAGAGGGAGTATATACAATTTTAAATTGTATTTTTAACGTAATATGCTTATTACTGTTCAAGACGCATTGACATGCCTTGCTTAACAACAGAAAACCACAAACGATGAAGGAAGCGACAACAAGTTTGCAGTTTGCAACACTAATCTTACTATTCTATGGATCCCTGCCAATTCGAGTTTAGCATGAAATGTCGTTGTCCACAAGAGTCTATATATGCTATTAAATTGAATTTGCTAAGAGGGACTGAGGCAGTTTTAGTCCAGGCCGATATATCATCTTTGATCTGTAGGTTGCGAGTAGAGAAATGTATACCTGTTATAATGAACGCTATAAGTAATTTCATTATCTCCGTTACCAATGATAAACAGTTGATACAAGATGAATTAATTTGAAAACACTGCATAACCTTAATGCTCTGAATTATGAGCTAAGAATATTTTTGATTGCCAAAAAGTAAATACATTCTTCACTAATTTTCTGCTATTTAAAATCATGTTCTTTTAGATGTGAAATTAAGGTTTCAAAACGACAGTTGAAAACTCAAAATGTGGTTGCCAGATATTCGAAAAATAAAAGGCGTATTAAGCAGAATTAATACTTTCTAACTGGATTCGGATTTTGCTTTTAAAGTTCCCTCCACTTCCCTTCCTGCCTACATCCTACTTCTCAATGCTATCTCACATTCCTCTTTGGGTTTTCCAAGCAGAAAATCGAAAGTCTTGTGCCCTGTGTACCTCATTGTGATAAAAAAGAAGAAAACCTCTTGGGAGGTCGAAATGGGTGGGCGTTGCGGAGGCGACATTACCCCTCAATAGAAGGGGCAATAGGAGAGGGAGTGAGAAACATAGAAAGGGATAAAGTGAAGGAGAGAGAGAGAGAGACAGAGAATAGGAGGGCTGTTGAAATATAGCAAACGACATTTCTCCTCTTCTTTGCAACCCTGCCAAATCTTTCGTCAATATACTCAACAACACAGAAGGAAAAAAAGTGGGGTGCTGTGAAGAAAGAGGATGAGTGGGGGTAAGAAAAAAGTCGTAGCAACAAAATGGGCCGAATTCCTTGTGTTCAAAAAGAAACCAAAACCTTGTCACTTTAGAAACATCTTACTTCTGCTTCAGAAACGAAAAACGATCGGCTTTGCCGGGGTTTTCAATCCTAGGTGTGTGTCCGCCGACAGAATGTGAAAGGAACGCAAGGTTGCACTTACGAGATGTTCTCATCGCGTATTTCCCGCAACCAACAACTGTATGGTGTTGACTCGGCCGCTCTATCCCGAATGCTTTCCACGCGATTTAGATCTCACAGTACGAACCATTTCTAACGTGCCGGCGTTCTAGGGGCTCTACTGGGGAACTGCGACCGTCCACTCGCGAGATAAGAAAATGATTGTGTGGTATCGTCGTATGCAAATAATGCGCCTGGAGAAGAATATAAGAGAATATAAACGCAAAGAGTAATACAATGACAAAACAATGATGCGAAATTGCAATACAGGTGCTAATAGTAGATATGACATGAAGTACCATAGACATTGCAACATAAATATACCTACATTTTCAGCAATCTGGTAGAACTAAGCAGGATGAATAATGTCTGTGATATAGCAATTAATATCATTAGAACTCGGGTAGTGGTGATCACATCTCTAATAGTATTTTAGTAAACATAAATATTATTAGAAGAATAAATTCATAATCCCAATCCATGAAGCCCTTGTTTGAATTGCAGGCTGACCTAATTCCAAAATAAAAATCCACAACAAATACTTTTTCTACATTTCTGACGGGCACAAACATACACTTGAAACCATTGGTTAGATTTGTAAATAAAATAGACTTTGAAAAATTACAGTTAATATAGGAACATAAATTGTAAATATGTGCATATTAACAACTTACACATAAGCATAGAATTATATAATCCATATAATATTACCTTAGTAATCGGGCATGGTGCATTACAGCTAATATTAAAAAAAAAAAGCATTACAGTATGAATTTTTTCCTGACGTGGGGCCCAATGTTTTCGATCCCATCTTTATCTGTACATGTGTTTATGAGTAAGGGAAAGAAAACATCAGAATAAGCAAAAAGTAAAACCTTTTCTTTTGTGTCACAGAAATAGCTGGTTCTTGCAAACTATCCATCATAATATTCACTGGGAAATACCCATCGATGGAATTAGACCATGAATCATGGAGGCTAAGCATTATTTACAAGACTATTCTGTTTTCTAACAAAAATAAAACATAGATAAACAAACAGACAAACAAACAAATAAATAAATAATGAAACAGATAAATAAATAGATAACTAAATAGATAAATAAACAAATAAATAAATAGAGAGAGAAATAAATAAAGGAATAAATAAAGAAAGAAAGCAAGAAAAGAAAGAAAGAAAGAAAGAAAGAAAGAAAGAAAGAAAGAAAGAAAGAAAGAAAGAAAGAAAGAAAGAAAGAATGAAAGAAAGAAAGAAAGAAAGAAAGAAAGAAAGAAAGAAAGAAAGAAAGAAAGAAAGAAAGAAAGAAAGAAAGAAAGAAAGAAAGAGGGACAGGAAGATAGAAAGCAGGGAAGGAAGAAAGCAGGAAAAAGAGAAAGGAAAGGAAGGAAGGAGGATAGGAAGGAAGAAAGAAAGAAAGAAAGAAAGAAAGAAAGAAAGAAAGAAAGAAAGAAAGAAAGAAAGAAAGAAAGAAAGAAAGAAAGAAGAGAGAGCAAGAAAGAAAAAGAATGAAAGGAGAAGAAACGAAGCATTTGCTAGCAGTATGTAGTCGTGGGGTATGTAGTTTGTGAATTCTTATATAATACAGTCAATCAGCAATACCCAAGGGTTTAGCTAATCAATCTTCATCCAAATTTCTGTATTTAGGGTATGTAACTCGGTTTCTGTTTATATAAGAGAATCGGATCCAACGACCTACCGAAAGTTTGTGTAGTGTAAGTAATTTTAAGTTTCAGAGAATGTGTTCTCGAATTAAGTTTTTCACAGCGCTCAACTGTGTAAGGCAGTCTCAGCTCTCGTGTCGTCCACGAAGCAAGTTGTCTTTTCTGCCAGTTCACAACAAGAAACTCAGTGGGAAGCGTAGATCATTTGGGACGCAGAAAAATGCAAACTAGATTGGTGAAGAGAATGTGTGCTTTAGATACTTTTTGATTACGTGGTTATAATTTATATAACCTGCCCTTTAGTTACATCTGCATATATCTTTTGCCCACGAATGGCTCAAACGGCATAATGTCACATGATTGTAATACTTTACACGTAATTGAGCTAGTTGATTGTGTTTGAAGTGTTGGTGCCCACGTTTGGTGAAGGAGAGCTGAATTCAAATCGTAATCAATATTGCATTTAAATGCGGTTCGTGGTGATTTGGAAAGTGGACTCAAAACAACTGCAGCACAGAACGTAAACTCTTTAACTTCGTTAAGAAGGATTGCAATTTACCAAAATAAACAGACTATTCATACTATGCACATATTCTAGTTGCCTAGTTTTAAATACTATTAGAGTTAAACATTAATACACATAAAACCTAGATGAGAGTAAGCACAATATGTTATAAAATTACCACAGCACTATGAAAACCATTCCATAGAGTAGAGGAACAGCACGAGTAGAGATCTTTAAAGCACGAACTCGTGAACGGGTGTTTCGTGATCAAAATCCCGTTAGAATCTTTCTCCCTGAGTTTTAATAACATCTAGAACACTTATTTTTCGTAAGCTTCCTTCCTCAATTGTCATGTAGCATTAGATCACCACCTGTGGTGATGTATGTAGTAAGAACGGACGTTAAACAACATATAAAGTAGAGTACAGAATAATCTCCATTTTCCATTGATATAATTAGACCTGTGTGCACCATTCTGTTTTAAAGTAACTTTAAGAAGGAACATAAAAAGAAGCAATGCACAGGAATATACCTTCGTCTTGAAGGCAATATGACCTACAGGGAACGTGGAGTAGGTACGAAACACGCATGCATGCACGAGCGCTCGCAGGTAATCCTGTTCGCTAGCAGCATTAACGAACCTGGCACGGGTTTCATTGCTTTTAATTTTTAATTATCTAAATGCAAACCAAACCTAGTTATACCCGTCACTGGTATACCTACAAAGGAAATTGTAACTTTGGTTTCGTATCCGATATCACTGCAGCGTGGCAATGATGAGAATAAACGAATTACCACTGTTACACACATAATACTGCAATCAAATTTAAAAACATTAATTTATGAACAATGAAGTTATTGAAATGGAAAACGTCATCAAAAGCGTTGTACTTAACGTTTATCTATGGAAAAAGATAACGAAGCAGCCGTCTATCGGAGCAGAGGAATGAGCACTGCATCCTTAGTGGTTCCACCGGTACCCCTTGGATTATCGCTCAAGCCTGCTATATTCTCCTATTCTATTGTACTTACAAGGAAATACGCAATAAAATATTTATCTCGATTCAGATGAAGTAGATAGAAGAATAAACGTTAGTCTGTGTAGGAATGAGTAGAGAAAGGCCACAGAAGTTTGCTGATACACTACAGTGCCTTACTGTTTATAGCATATCTCCTAAATCCGCATATTAGCTTACCATGACGAAACACAGCGTAGCTGTCAGCTGTCATAAAAGCATCTAATTAGCCGTTATACAACGAACCTTGCCTATTTTGTTGCCAACAATGTAAGATTAGTATCGCAAATATAGCAAATCTGACGTGGTATAATACCTGCCGCTGAATTTTGTTTTAAATTCGCGATAGTTGATAATGGAACAATACTCAACCTACAGGAGAAACACCACCCATCACGTTTGCCCAGACCAGTGGCCGCATTGTATTCCACCAGTCAGTATTCTAATGTAATTACTGCCAGTTAAGTCAGTAAGGGAAGGGGGCAGTAGCAACGCTCGCGGTGGGGACTAAGAGAACCAGCGCGTGGTGATTTGTGAGCCGAAGGGGGCGGCAACTCATTACCCAAAGCCAGTGAATAGGGAGAGGGGGAAGTGGAAAGGAAAATCAGCACAACGTCATTTGCTGGCCAATTTGGGTTCCAACACACACGTACAATAGCTAAAAGTAGTAGTCGCTTGTTATAAACATACAGGCGGCACCAGGAGATTCAGTCAGGTGGGCTCCTCACTCTTAATAGACTTGCTATCCCTTCCCCCTGCATTATTCACTCGGGATTCCCTTAAAAACATTTAAAAGGAGCCAAATGCCAGCTTAATGAGGAGCCCCAAAGCGACCTGGAATGCTGTAGCGGAGTTCGATTAGCAGAGTTCGCATTTTCGAAAACGTATTACAGACAACTCAGTTTCGATGGTCAGAACACAGAATACAATTGGAATATGAACTCTTCTTAAAAGTGCTAAAGTTACAAACAGAACTTGTCGACGTTTTCTTGACATTTTCTTCTATATTGATCTGTAATCGTTTCATATATTGACATAGGTTATTAAGCTGCTGCTAAAATTCTTGTAAGATCGTATAAGTGTTCCTAGCTTAGCTTCCCGCTGACACACTTATGCTGTCACTTAGCTTATGGCGTGAGAATCATGTAGCGTACAATTACAACCAATGATTTAGAGCCTATGTTTTATGGCGAGGCTCTGACTCCGGATGGATACAAGATTAGTTAACAGTCATTAAAGTGCACGTTACCTTTACCTCCTTCATATTTTTAGGTATGGTTTTTTGTTTCGCAACGAAAGGAGTAGCCAGTTTAGTTAAGGGTATGTATGACTGAAATTTCATGAAAATCGTGAAAATAACGACTTTTTTATTTTAATTCTATAAAATAATTTAGATATTCCCGAATGTGAAAAATGCATAATTTGCCTCCGAGCGCCATTTTTAAATGCTTATTTAAATGTCGGTGGCCTTTAAACTCTGTCAGAGTCACGCCCTCTTTTGCCTACATCCACATTCTTGGTCTGTTTTCCGTTCTTAAATTTTCAATTCAAGAAAAGAAAAATAAGGCTTTCAGACAAAATAGTTCCTAAAATGTTGCCAATATATCAGAGGCTGGCTTCTACAACATTACTAGAGAGGTGCAAAACAGGAAAAACACAGAATGCCAATGAATCTTTGCATCATGTCATATGGAATAAGTGCCCAAAGGAAGTTTTCATATCAAAACAAAAATTGGATCTTGCTGTTATTAAAAGCATCAGTGAGTTTAACATGGGTAGTCTTAAGTCATTGGAGCTGCAGCAAAATATCAGAGCTGAAAGTGTAGTAGACTAAGCAAGAAAAACTTCAGTGCAGCCAGATCAGACTCGTATCCTGCAAAGCAAGAAGCCAAGTTGTGCAGAAGAAAAGCAACATCTAAAGAGGAAAAAGGTGGAAAAAGCAGCAACAGAGGAGAGGAAAAAGAAATCTAAGGGTCCAACCTATTGGCCTGGTGGATTTTAATGTGAGTTATGCAATCAAATCTTTAATCGCTGTTTTCTCAATGTTCATATTTTCAGCATTTTTCTTCCTGTAAAATGCTCCTTGCGATGCAGTTTTTGTACTACATTCATGAAATTTCCTACACAGGTTCAGAATATCATGAGGAATAGAAATTGCCCTAGGTTTTGTTGTGAAATGTATATAAGCATATATTTTTAATTTTCAAACACAAAACTTACAGTTTTTTAGACAAAAAAAGAATATTTGTAAATTAAAAAATTTTTGTGACCTAAACTAAAGGAGACACAGAAAAACCCAGAGCAATTTCAAAACGTATGTGTATTATGAACATAGGGTTAAAATATTAGACCAAAATTCAAAATATTTTGTCGCAAGGGACTTTTTTAGTGACGTAACAAAAAACATACAAAATTTATCATAATTTCTAAACTGCTGGAGAAAAATGGTTTAAATTTAGGTTGTAACATGTTTACATTATACTACACCTATGGTGTAAATTTGAAAAAGCTAGCATTATTAGTTCAGAATTTGAAAATTTCAGTCATACATACCCTTAAGATACGACTTGTGAACGGGAGGTCCGTTGTTGAAATTCCGCTAGAACGTCCTTCCTGACATGTTTTCTCCAAATTTTCCTCAATCCTCATAGCTGACAAATACTGGAAGGTAACCTAAGCCTAGTTCAAACATACTTCCCCAAATATTGTTTCATTGGATGCATAATCAGTGTCCACCGCAAGTTTTGCCATAAGTAGTAAGGACGAATATTAAAAACTAATACATTTTTTAGGACTTTATTAAGCCATTTTCCTGCTTTTGATCACATACGGACAGTTGAAAGGAAATTAGAACCGGTATTCCTTTTCACATTTTTACAGAATCAACAGATTTTTCAAAAGTCACCACTGAAATATGTGCAGAATAATATTTCGGGGTATACTATTTTTCATATCGTTGAAGACAGGTCTCTATCTTAAACTGGAGCACACTGCACACACGCTGTATACACGGACATCATACAAGGTGTTTCAAAACGACACGGAACGAACATACAGAAGTAGTTGCTCAGCTACAATGTGACACATATAGATAGTTTTTATCTTCAATAGAGTCACATCAAACATGCTCCAGAATGAGTGTGGATTAGGCATTGACAGGAACAAATAAGCTGGTGGACATATTCAACTTATACCTTTTAGAGGGAAGTTAATGTTAATGTGGTTAAGGATGGAAGCATTAAATGATAAACAGATCAGAAAAAGAATTGTAGATAAATTAACCAAAACTGAATAGCTTACACAATGAGACGAGTATTTTATTTCACACGTTTGATAATAATAAATAAAGCATTTGTAACTGAAAAGGAAGCTGTTGATTTTACAGTAAGTGGCTGAAAGTGCGGTACACTTAAATTCATAACAAAATCCTCTGAAGTTAAAAAAATAAATATTGTCATTAATGTAACTATTTTTACAATTCATATTTTAATGAAACTAAATTAATTGTGCGTTCGTTAAACTCCCTTCACCTCTTCCGTCCATCAAAACCACATGCGTCATTTCGGTTAACGTATAGCGCTCCATATTGCTTGGATTTGCTATATAAATACGCGCAAAATCATCCCTGTTGGTACGGAATGCGTAGTTTTACACTGAAGAGCTACCTTACAATTTTCCGAGTTATTAGTCGACTTTGGCACAAGTAACTGCCCTTTGCCCCATTATCTGAAATGTATGCTAGGTTCACTGATAAAGAGCAGGAAGTAATGCACTTGTTTTCGTGTTTTGCGTTCCAATAACAACTTTTGAGGTTCGCACACCAGTGGATTCCTGAGCAGCCTAATCACAAAACCATGTACTATTTAATGCTGCATAAAATTGTACCTAACAGAACTTCGAAGCTGCGACACCGAAATTCGGACTAGTTAAGCTATAAACTACGCTACGGCTATAATCTTTCGGTGTCGTTTTGAAACAACATGTATAAGAATGGATATGATATCCCGGTACATGAAATGAGACTTGTGAGCCTGCACATACGACAATACTCAGAAATTATTTAATAGAACTGATAGGCGGTTAGAATTTATCATAGCCTATTTATTTCATGGTTCTGATAAGCAACCGCTTCTTGCTGATCATTGAAGGTTTTTGGACATTGTTGCCGAATCAATTTCAGTTGGTAATTGCAATTGTAAAATTTAATGGAATACATCCCCACACAATTATTCTTTGACTAAATCATGAATAGAGTAACTATCGCACATGTCAAAGCTTTAAATATTCTCTAATATTTTTACTATCTTCTCCCAAGCGTCGAACTGCTCCAAAGATTGTAAATCTGCATCCTTCTATATAATTAGATTCCAGAAGGAAGTGTTCGGACAGTTACTGTTCATTGTTTACATTGG
>CM060950.1:117921857-118091857 GCA_030765055.1 Mantis religiosa
AGAGATTAGTTTCAATTTCATTTTATTGGCCCTGTAAAATACTGACATTAATATTAGTTTGTTTTACAACGTACGTTTGGCAGAGAAGCAGTTCACACAATAGTGAACTGACATACCAGTGTATATGTCATTAAAGGCAAACGCTTCATAGACTATTTCTTACAGCAAAAAGTGTTTTTAGTTTATCCATAGAATGGCTAGACTGTCGTAATAATCAGTGCGATACGTGCTCCATTGGCGCTGATTTGAAGAAGATTGTATTTATTTTTATCAAAATGCTTTGGAGTAGACCAATGGTAATGAAGTCTTTTGCTACTTCCAATGGTTTTATTCGGTTTATTGCATTGTATAATAGCATCGGTCGTTCCTGGGTAAAAAGAAGATCTAAACATGCACACCATATTCACGCACGATGCACTTATTCAAACACATTAAAAGGGTTACTAGTTTTGGAATGTAAGTTCAATACAGAAGCTAATTTTTATTATTTTTCCAAACTCAAAATTGGTATATAATCTTTGGGTGGAATTTTTATAGCAGATATACTACTCGTTGGCTAAAGTGGTATCAGTTCATCTGTATTCCATATAGTTTAGCTTAGACTGTATCTGAAGTGAACTCAATGAAACTAGAGAAGGTTCACATGCATTAAATGTTGCCTTTTCCCCGTAGGTGTTCTATTCTAGTAAATACAACATGAATTCTCTTTTCTAGTACTTTGTTTACTGGCCGCAAGCTATGCATAATGTTAATGGTCCATTTGTTGGCGTCCAAGGTGACATACAGTTCCCTGTCGCAGCGACTCTCTAAGGATGGTAAGCATTGCAATAGTGGGTATAAGGTTTTAAAAACAAAAACAAAACTAAAGCAATGAACAACTACAAGAGCTACACCTGTATATCCCTCTCTCAGAAATTACACATGTAGAAGTTTTCCAAAATATCCTACTGGAGGCAAACGTCGATATACAGAATGTGTCAAGTCTAATTATTATCTGCGATATCTCTTATATATATTAGTGAGTTAAATATAAAATGTGTATAACTTTATATAATACAGTCATTATGTTATATCGGTATGTTCTAAAGGACGAATAAACAAGGGAAATCATCGAACACTGTTAGCATACGTTAAGCGTGTATCTATGTATGGAGCCGGTTTGAAATCTATTCCAAAGGGAATAGATAGTGTAGTAGTGTAGTGATGTGTAGTGTTTAACGCCCGCTTTTACTACATACGGCACCGCAGGCGATGACACTGATGATATATGAGATGAAGATGGAGCACCGGTGGAATGAGATGGCGGGGGAAACCGGAGATCCCGGAGAAAATCCGCCCCAGTGCCGTGTTGTCCACCACAAATATCACTTTGCGGTCGCCTGGGAACGAACCCGGGCCGCCTTGGTGAGAGCCAAGCGGTCTAACCACTGAGCCACGGTGCGGCCCAAAGGGTAAGAGTAGTTTATATGGTAGAGTATTAGATACAAACCTTTTGTGGTTGTTTTGTAAAGAGAGAATAAATACCATAATCTAACGTATAAAATGTTTCAAATGCAGCCCAGAATCAAAGCTAAATGAAATTTTGTGTCATGTTATTTATAAGTGAGAGAAAGGAAGGGGTTATGGGAGGAGAGATATCTCGCGTTTTTATTCGGAGGAATATGTATAGGAAACTGCACATGTCATTGCACATATTGCTGGAGTACACTTTTGACTCTGCGTTTTCTATAATTATTCAAAGTGCTGGCAACAACATTTCTTTTAACTTTGTATTTAAAGAATAAAACTTAATTTACTTGGTCAGGAATGGGTGAAGAGGAATTTCGTATTTTCATTCTGTCTAATCCAGCAAATGAATTATATCATTGAATAAAACGATGGATCTTCAACATAGACATCACTGAGATAGAGTTAAGTGGCGTCCACATTTTGTATTTGGATTTGCATTTCAGCACTGCAGTCTAGGCAGTGACATTTGACCACAGGCCTTAGTCTATTGGACCATCTATAGGAGGGGACGTGGTAAGCTAGCATGAAGGACAGTAAACGCAAGGAAGAGGGTCCCTGACATTTGCGGATTAACTATTCCCGGCATATACATTCTAAGCCACTTCTATCCTCATGGACAGATTTGGTTATAATGTTACATACCGGGAATGAAACTAATTCTCTCATCAAAGCTCATCCACCACGTGCTGCGCACACCACTGTCCGCTGTGCTCAACCTTGCAACTCTGTAAGGTAAAATGAAACGAAATGGGAAGAAATGAAGGACAACAGTATATAAAACACCCCAGCATTCGACTACCAAACTTGTGGGGAAAATCCCAAGGTTGGAGGGCTCTGTCACCGGACTAAACTCGAGACCTCGCAAAAGTGAGACTTGTGTTCACTTAGTTGACTTGAATGTACCGAATAACCAGCAGAGCCCACAGCACTATTTGTGATATTGTGTGAACTGCGGAGACTTATTTCTCCCTCTATATAACCCCTCTTTGCCCCTCGCTCTCTCTAATCCTCTCATAAAAATCTCTCCCTCTCTACCCTTTCGTCTCCGTATCTCTGTCTGAGCCTGCAGCTCAAGAGGCAATGTGCATTCGCTTTTTAGGTTTCCAGAAGTACGCTGTTTACCAAGATCACTGGAAGAGAATGGTATCATTCAAACTAAAGGATTGTATTCTTTAAAAGGGATTAAATTATTCTTTAGATACATTATCGCTATATAAATATTTTACATAGTATAATATGAAAAAACTACGTATATAACCTTATACACAAAGCTCAAACAGGTGTGTTAGCAGTTTTTATTGATTTCGTATCTAGTTGTGAAAGGAGGAAGCTGACTATTACAATAAAATTTTGAATAAATCTGAAGAGCTGCTTAAGATGCTTAAACATGTATGCATTTATCTTTTTTCCATTTATTACAACAAAATATCTATATTAACTATAATTTGGCAAAATGGTTGGCATCCCGCTATTGAATAAGTCACACGACAGGTGATGAGCAGTGGTAGTGATATTTAGCATTTTGAAATCAGAAATTTAGCATTTTGATTTTTACACTTAGCATTTTGTAGCATGTTTAAATTCGCAATTTAGCATTTTATAGCATTTTGAAAAGAACAAGTGTTAATTTGAGTAAATTTTGTTAAATAATAAATGCTAATATTAATTTATATGAGGTTTAAAACACATTTATGGAGAGTTATTCATGACAGTGAGTTAAAAGTACATAAAGCGTCGAATTATTTACATAAATATAGGTTAAAGCAATACACAGGGATACAGAACAGGCTGATGCAGAATTAAGTATACTGCATGAAAAAAACATAAATCTATACGGATATAAAACAAGCAAAATAAAAAGAAAATGCACAAAATTAGCCTATGCTAAGTTTATGTTTCAGTAACGCTGTTGAATGAAGGTACTGAACATATTTCAAAATTCTGACTTGTCATTTAAGTCCTCCTGTAACTCACGATCAAATTATATTTACTGAAATATTTCTCAGCATCGACGCTGTTGTTAGGACCCCAAATACATTGCAGAGCTGCTCGGGCAAACTCTGGGTATTTGAGCTTAACAGCCAACAGTATTTAGTATTCTGCATGGTTTGCATCAGTTGTGAATGAAAATATGCATATCCCTAAACAAAACTATCCATTTTAACATCGCGAAAAATGGTATCTTACTTTTACTTTCACTTAAAATTGTGTAATTTATTGAAGTTACTTTATCAACAGTGACAGGATTAAAAAGCTTAGCAACCTCTTGGAAAAAAGATATTTGACACATAATCCGCCATATGGGCTTTCAACTTGTTGCACTTAAACCTACACTCCATAACGTTTTTCATTTTTCTTGTAACATTTTCCGGGACCAAATGACTTCGTTGTCGACGGGCCCTAAAACGCCACTCACTCACTCACTCACTCACTCACTCACTCACTCACTCACTCACTCACTCACTCACTCACTCACTCACTCACTCACTCACTCACTCACTCACTCACTCACTCACTCACTCACTCACTCACTCACTCACTCACTCACTCACTCACTCACTCACTCACTCACTCACTCACTCACTCACTCACTCACTCACTCCCTCCCTCCCTCACTCACTCACTCACTCATTCATTCATTCATTCATTCATTCATTCACTCACTCACTCACTTAATCAATCACTCAATCACTCATTCACTCACTCACTCACTCACGCACGCACTCACTCACAAACTCGCTCACCTTTTACATTTTCATCTGAGAAGGTGCTCACGAATTGTTTTATATCAGTGGGTAACCATCCTCCAGCACACCTTTTCAGCAACGAGTATAGAGTTAACATCTCATCCCATAACTTACGTGCAAAGAATTAGGAAGAGCCCTCCAATTGGGTAATTATTTTACTTATTGATACTGACACCTCGGTTACAAATTTAGCCTGATACTGTACTTCGAAATAATTGCATTCATCAGTGAAAATGTTTAGTAGATATGAAGAGCTGCTGTTTAACCAATTTTCATCCAAAGATTGAAAAGAAATATTTGTATGCAACCTACAGCAAACCCGCATACCAGTGTTAAATTGATTGGGTTCTAATTGGAGCTCTGAGTTCTCTTATCCTCAGGTGAATGGTTGTAGGAAATGGATTTTGGTGGTTGTTGACTACTCAGTCGTATTAATAACACTTTGTTCGTTGCAGAATTATTTGGTTTACCTCCTAGTAAGTTTGCTTATCGACTTGGATCGGTGACCACCTGTTAGTAAAATTCCTAAAATAAATTCAGTTTTACTTGAAACTCTGGATTACTTGTTTAAAGTTACTACCTCGCGGTTTCTATTTCTTCTTTATACGGCGACTACTTTGCTCTACTAAACTTCTAATGCTGCTTCCACTTACACTGGTTGCGCTATTCTTAACTTCCCTACATTTCAGGCTTATAAATCTTCGCTTCTCTTCTTAACGCTCATGAACACGTCCTTCCTGTCGTAGTATCTCCTTTTAAGTAAGGTTTCCTTACTTCACGATTCAGTTCGAACCTTATTCTGACTCCCTCTCCAACTTTATCACATGGCCAAAGTAGCTCACCCTTCTTAAATGTTACATTAGTATTGGTTTCTCATTTATTTCGAATTTTCGTATTGGTTTGCAAAACTCATCTAACTCATTGACGTTCAGCCCACCCTGAGTTGGGGAATGCCTACCCTGAGTTGTTTGTAATGGTATACATCGTTATCAAATCAGCGAAGTAAACCCCTTTAGCGTTCATGCTCAACTGCATTTTGAAAGCCCCTTTGTCCCGACCAATTCCTCGCTGGAAATGTTCTATAGTTCTCAAACATTGAAATTTTCCTAGCACAAAGAAGGTAACGGTCCCTCCTTCCTGTCTCTCCGACGTTGAGCATCAACGTAAATTACAAAATAAAAGAAATTGCCCTATGATGTAGCGAGAGTGATATGGCTATCCTAAACTTAGTTTATAAACAAATGGATTATTAATATAGCAACAAGCCAAGTTCAAAAAAAGACTGTTCGAAACAAAACTAGAGAAAACGAAATCATATTATATCTGTAAAGAAATAAGTCACATGGATCACACCCAGAAGCTTAGGTTTAACTTTCTACTCCGAATTTTGTAGACGTTATAATTCGTTTTCTCTGAAATAATGCAGATACTGCAGTAGACTATTGCTGATGAAGTATCAGTTTTAAAATTATTTATATTTAAAATATAACAATTACATGTAGTATTTAATATACAACATTTAAGAGAAAATTCCCATCTACAGCCGTGCATGTAAAACTAAGAAATAATTTTACCATCTGACCTCCCCTTAATCAGCTCTCTTACAGGAAACACATAATGATGTTTCTGGAGTATTGTTCGCAATGTTCTTAATGTGAGATGGTTTACACAAAGTGATGTAAGTACGCTTCCCTGGCATCTGGAACCTTCGGGGTGATTCACTGAACCGCGATACTTCCAGAAACAGCAATCTTCCTATAAAATGGGGCTGCAGTTGGTGATACATTTCAGTTCTTAGCGAGCAGACGGAGTAGCGCCATTCTAGTGAACGGTTGGAAGACTGTGTACGTGCATCTGAGAGGTTGTACGTAACTGCGAGTGTAGAGTGGACCTGTGACAGACGAACTGGTGAATTGTAATTGTGTACGCTACGCAATTCTATGTAATCGGCAAGTGTTCCAACTGTAATTCGGTGGAAATGAAGAAAATTTTGAGTTTGTGCAATTGGACGTTTAATTTCACGAACCCACAAAGTCACAATATCCATAAACTGAAATTAATCTATCAATGTATCTGACATAACGAGTATTTTCACATTTTATTTATGTCTTGTTTATTCTAATATTCATTGCAACACATAATAAAGTTTTTCACTGTATTTATTGCATTTTAAGTAAGAAGAATTAGGAATGTTTTTATTCCTGCGAGAATATTTCGTTTAACTTTTTTGACATTATTGGCTTCAGAATTAAGCGGTTTTAGGTTCTAATCACTCCTCGTTCCTAAGTAATATTGGCAACTTAAATATCTTCAGTCTTATTGAGTTTTTGACATTCAACTATATATGTGCTAGTTTTAGGCCGATTGTACATTGAACTTTTAGGCTTGGTTGAATAAGAAAGGAAGCACTTAAATCTAAGTTGATACTGTTAATACACGAAAACATTCTTAAAATTAAGTTACAACGTGGTTAATGATGTATTCTCTTGATACATTCTATTAGATATTCAAGGGCTATCTTAGCTGGGCTTCCGTCTTTAAGGCAAGGCTACACTGAAAATTGGCCGAAAATGTTTGTAAAACATGGAGTTTTCTTTTTTGGCATTTTTTGTTAGCTTAGGGTGTGTAGTAATAGTTGGCATGCCACTTTTATTATTTTAACCATTTTAGGTCATCACGTAACAGTTTAAAGAGACCTTTAACAATCGTTAAAAGCAACAATTATTACTTAAAAATTAATTTTCTGAGAAACTCTTTTCTAACACTTTTCAGCATAGAAAATGCCTCACGCTTCAAGTTTTTCATTTAACTTAACAGAATGTTCATGACATGCAAATAAGAAACTTCACATTCCCCTTTTTTATTAATGTTTGTGTTTTGACAATTATATGGTTTGAAGGATTAAAAAAATTCATATAGTCAAAATTTTGAGAGCTAACACATTGAACAAATTTTAGAACAAATGCTACAAGAATATTCCAAAACATAATGTGGGTCTTTTAAAATTACTCTGTACTAGCCGAAAACAAAACTTCAACTTAAAAGCTCAAATTTTTTGACACGTAGAACATATAATATGGCGAGTAATTTTTACAATATTTTCACAAAACATAATTAATAATTAATTAACTATTTGGTATAGCAATATGAAAATTTGCAGGCAAGTTTAAAATCACACTCTAATTATGTGGTTAAATTTTCATACTGATAGGTTTATTATTAGAGATTTTGGAATTTTCAGTGTAGCCTTGCCTTAAAATTTATTATAACTAGAAGCAGTAATTCAGGTGCGATGGATGATCAAAGCAATGTTTGGCGCCACCTTTCCTATTTACTACAGTGTTTACACTTGCAATTTGCAACTCATTAATCGGTTTTCAAACTTGCCTTCTTATCCTTGTGGTAGAAAGAGAGGGGAGATGCTGTCCTTTCTTTCTATTCCATGGAACTACAACGTATACGAAACGTAACATATTCAACAATTGCAACAAAAAAAAAAAAAAATACTGAAGTTATATTAGGAATAATAATAATAATAATAATAATAATAATAATAATAATAATAATAATAATAATAATAATAATAATAATAATAATAATAATAATAATAATAATAATAATAATAATAATAATAATAATAATAATAATAATAATAATAATAATAATAATAATAATAATAATAATAATAATAATAATAATAATAATAATAATAATAATAATAATAATAATAATAATAATAATAATAATAATAATAATAATAATAATAATAATAATAATAATAGTAATAGTAATAATAATAATAGTAATAATAATAATAGTAATAATAATAATAATAATAATAATAATAATAATAATAATAATAATAATAATAATAATAATAATAATAATAATAATAATAATAATAATAATAATAATAATAATAATAATAATAATAATAATAATAATAATAATAATAATAATAATAATAATAATAATAATAATAATAATAATAATAATAATAATAATAATAATAATAATAATAATAATAATAATAATAATAATAATAATAATAATAATAATAATAATAATAATAATAATAATAATAATAATAATAATAATAATAATAATAATAATAATAATAATAATAATAATAATAATAATAATAATAATAATAATAATAATAATAATAATAATAATAATAATAATAATAATAATAATAATAATAATAATAATAATAATAATAATAATAATAATAATAATAATAATAATAATAATAATAATAATAATAATAATAATAATAATAATAATAATAATAATAATAATAATAATAATAATAATAATAATAATAATAATAATAATAATAATAATAATAATAATAATAATAATAATAATAATAATAATAATAATAATAATAATAATAATAATAATAATAATAATAATAATAATAATAATAATAATAATAATAATAATACAAATGAGAAATCGGAGCAGTACACTAAATAAAATATTTTTGTTTCATATGAATATTATTAATAACTCAATTCGATATCGTTATAACTGGTTTAAAACTATGCCTTTGTTTTTCTTTCGCAGCAAATCCATAAAATACTTCGATACATCGTACACATATTAACATCCCAAATATACCGGACCATTCATAGAAATGCAATTTCCCCTTTTTCTCAGGACAGCCTGTTACGCACCGTAACAATGGCTGTTTGTGAGTCTTAACAATGAGTACAATAAGTTTACACTTTTTATATGTGTATAAGAGCTTTATTTAAAGTATAGAGCTAAAAATAATTAAAGTGCTATACACATAATGGCGTGTAAATTGAAAGCTGGTTGAAATAAAGGATTTCAAACATTTTACAGTCCTCATGATGACATTTGTGTCAGCGTCACCGTGAGCTGTAGATCAACCTAAGAATTCTTCTGTACAACTTTCCAAGTAAACTTTTCATAGTAAAAATATACATATTAGGACAGCTTCACATAGTTTGTTTTGACTATAACAGGGCTATTAGGACAAATTTAGGTTGCTCAGTTAGCATAAGCTGCAGAACTAATTTATTCTGTCTTGTGTTACTTAGATATAACTGGAACATTATTCATTGTCAACGGCCAACAGGCACTTTCATCACTACCACCATGTTGGTATCATGTCAAGCTCGCCAGGAGTTATCTGCAGTAGGTCCACAGGTTAATGGACAACAGTGACAGCGAACCTGATAACGTAGTGTCTGGTATTGAGATCCGTGCCCTCGGACCGCTCAATGACACCTCTTCAACATTCCCGGCAGCAATTCCTCCTCAACATAATTATCATGCTTTTTGTTTGCTAATAGTTAACACTGTCGCATGCTTTGAAGAAGTTGAGGCTATGATTTTGATTCTTTGACTGATAGCACATTGCTTTTCAAAATGTATACAGTGTTTAGGAACACACACACACGCGCGCGCGCACACACTAACACACATACACACATATTACACATACATACAGGTTGTTTTGGTGTCGAAGCTTCGAAATTCTCTTAGGTATAAGTTTATGCAGTATTAAATAGTACATTATTTTGAGATTAGGCAGCGCAGAAACCACTGGTGTGCGAACCTCAAAAAGTTGTTATTGGGACGCACCGGCCACGAAAAAAAAAGAAGAATATAGGTGGTTGCTCTTTATGAGTCACTCTAGCCTCGCTTTCAAGGTAATGGGGCAAAGGGCAGTTATTGTAAAAAGAAAAAAGTCGTTAATGACTCCGACAGTTCCAAGGTTGCTCATTTTGCTATGATCTTAATTTTTCAGTGCATTCAAAAAGTTACTGTAAAATCAACAACTTCCTTTTCAGTTACAAATGCTTTATTTAGTATAATTAAACACAGTGAAATAAAATATTTTCTCATTGCGTAAGACAGTTAGTTTTGCTTAACTTTATCTACAATTCTTTGACATGCGTCTCTATTCCTTTTATCATTTAATACTTTCTTCCTCAGTGTCACTTACATCAACTTCCCTCTAAAAGGTATAAGTTGCGTATGTCCAACAGCCTATTTGCCGACATGAAATTTTATAACGGAATGTTGGAACACGTTAAACACTCATAAACAAATAACTACAGAATAGCTTCTTTATTGCGGTTTCATAAGCCAAAGAAATTCTTATAGTAGCAAGCTATCGTGGAGTATTTCGGTATGTTTACAAACAGCTACAGCAGGTGGCACAGTGTTTCACCCACCTGCGAAATTCGATAGCGCAAGGCAGGCGGCGTTGTTCCCATGAGTGCACTCTCATTGTTCCACTCTCACTCTGGAGCCTTTTTTTTATGTGGCTATATTAGCGGTAAAACTATTTATGTGTGTCACATAGAAGCTGAGGAACTACATCTTTATATTCGTTCGGTGTTGTTTCTGAACATTCTGTATATATACAGGAGTAATTTGAGATAGGACACTTATGGCCTGTTGGTTCAAATGTGGAAGTTATGATTATATGTTTCTAAAGTGCCAGTACGCCACTGATAATTGAGTGCACAACACACGAAAATAAAGAGACGTATCGGAGCACTCTCTCTGGCGCAGTGGTTATGACATTACCTTCCAGTCAAAAGATAATCAGTTCAAGTCTTCTTAGTTGTTATGTCCTTTCTTTTTGTTTTGTTTGGTTGATCTTTCTTCCTTTCTTTTTTCAATTTTTGTCTAAGCTCTTAACTGTTTTATAAATCTATGCAGTTTACGGTGTAATACCACCTTGTCAGTGCAATTAATTACAGTTCTTTCTAACAAAGGTTGAAAGACGCTCAATACTTTCACATGCTGTACGTATAAATGGGAAGTGGTTTAAAGGGTGAATGCACTTACATAAAATAAAAAGGAAATGCAACTTTTTTACTTCAGGTTTACAAGAACTACTAGAAATGGCACCTGCGTTTTCAATACAATGTTGACGGTGGCGAAGGAACAACTGTCGTACTCTGTCCAAAATTCCTTGTTTGTGTCGAATAACTTCGCGTGCTGTTATTAATCGGGCAGTTAGGTATTTTTCTGAGGTAAAGGGGTTTCATACACCACAGACTTGAGGTGACCCAAGAAAAACTGTAGTAGCATTATAGCGCTGGCCAATCAGATTCATGTTCTTAGTTACGAATCACCGCCTTTCTTCCTATTAGTATTTATGTATTAAAAGCACGAAGAAGAAAAAATAACTACATGACAGACACCCAACCATTAACCTTTAGAATATCAGATTTTGGCGTTACAGATTGGGCCACCAGTACAAATACAGAAACACCACTAGAGTAGGCTACATGATGCAAGAAAGAGTAAATCGCTGTCCAGTGTCGCACTGAAAAGTGATTAGTTCGAGATCTGAGAAATCTTTGAGGTATTATATCTTGAGAACGCCAATAAAGAGCTTCTAAGATTCGATGTTTCTATACTCGGGAAGCAATTTTAAAGAAATTCTAATCCAATAATTTCACCCAACTTGTTTCAATAGCAATTTTACAACAACTGATGCCAGGTTCAATACAATTAACTGCGCTATGTTTAGCCACAGACCATGCATTGCGTATCTCAACTTGCTTATATCAGTGACGTCTACAATAGCTGAAAGTGTGTAGCTCATTAACAGTCTATATATACAGATGTCGGCACATTGTTCACGCAATGTCTGAAAAATTGAAATTGTAATTCGAAAAACTAATTTTTAGTAATATTTGGTAAAATCCCAATTGAAAAAAAATGGTAGTTCCGAAGTGAGATTCTATTATATCGCATGAGTATTAATTTTTGCACATAAGTGTTACAAAACATGTTCCCGTCCGCATTTACGTGCCTGGCTCAGAATCATTCCTATCAAGCAATGATTCTTCGGCCTGTAGTGAATTTATGAATATTTTCTATGAGAAAGACGATGCTCTCCTTCTTCCCCCACATCCTCTCATTTCTAAACTCAGGCAAATCGCCGTGTTATGTCCCAAATATTTACTATAACAATTCTTCTAATCTAACCCAGCTAAAGGCAAGAAGGAGATGGAGGAAGATCGAAAGAGAGAGAATGAGAAACATGATGATTGTATATTGAAATAAATTAATATCAATAAGTGGGCCCGTCTCGGTAGCGTAGATGGTAGCGTGTCTGCCTCACGTTCAAGAGGTCCCGTGTTCGAATCTTGGTCAGGGTGAGTTACCTGGATATGGTTTTTCCGGGGTTTTCCCTTAAACATAAAGACGAATGTCGGGTAGCTCTAAGCTCAATGGACCCTGGACACATTTGAGCATCATTTCACCCACTTCATTCACCGTCCGATATGACAACGTTGAAGGACGTAATTTTTTTGTGTGTAAAAAAAGAAAGAAACCAATAAGTGGGGTCTGATCATCGCATGAATGGATATTACCTTCAACCTACTTATTTGTGTTATTATAGCATTGCCTGAGCAAGTGCCAGCCAACTAAAACACAGAGATTTTAAAGCCCGTAGACAGCTGCGATAACTCCCTCAATCAGAGACATGATTATATGGTAGCACTGCTGCTTACTAAGCGGGAGACTCGGGTTCGAGCAAAGATCCTGAGGATTTTCTCCCGCTGTTAGAACTGGACCTCGTTAGATCTTTCACGGGTCATTTTTGGAGCTTGTTGATTAAGAAGTAGTGGACCCTGTTTGCGAAAACCGCATATACCCGCCGAGGGTGGCGGTACGCTGACCACGTCCCACCCTCTGGTATCAGGATTACAGTGCAGTGAACTGAGATAGGAGACGCATTATCCGTGTGGTAGACGTTTGAGGAAGAGAAAGAGAGAAGAATATTTCTGGGCGGAAAAGAAAAATTTCCCAGTTAATAGTATTTATTTCATTAATAAATATTACCAGAACAGCGGTATTGGAGAAACAGTGAATACACAATGGAAACAGATAAAGCTCCAACTTTGAGCTTTATACAATTATGTGCCATTTGGCTCCATCATAGGCATTTGTAATTAAATGTATGATCTGTTAGCTTTAATATCTAAACATATTTTAAGGCGACGACATTGGCCCAGTGATTATGTCGCTCGTCTCTTACCAAGGATTACCCAGTTTGATCCTAATGGACCGTATATGGAATTGATGGTAGACAAAGCTCATCTCCGCGGGATTTTTCCAGTTACTCCAGTTTCCACTGCCATTAATTCCAAAAATTCTCCATCATCATATTTTCTTTCACCCATTACATCCTCATTTCATATGATTGTCTTCCTCACTTTCATACCAGGCTTCAGATGCGATGAACACTCCTGGCTACCTTCTCTGGTCTAAAATTTGCTCCTCGATGGGCGTCTAAACCCAAACGTCCACTTTAGGTACTGGGGGACAAGATTGCTCCATACAACGATAGAATATAGAGAAAAGGGAGTAAAAAGCCCTACAGCAATTATTTAACAGCCTTTGTGGTCCGGTTGTTAAGATGCAATATTCCAAAATACAGAAGTCCCGTTTTTGATCCTGACCAGTATACAGAAACTTCCTTGAGCCAAAATTATTCTTTGCGCTTCCAAGAGTCTGTAAGTATTATACAGAATGTATATGTGCACGCAAATTTAATGTTTATAAAGGAAACACAACGTAAACAACCCTAAAGACACAATAGCAAAACAAGTAACCATCAGTGAGGATGTGTAATAGCTTTATAAACAAAGCCACCGATATAAAACTAATGTTAAAGGAGGCATATAAATGACATTTAAAAACCGAAAGTTTAACCTTAAATTTTGCGCGTGGAACTTTGCGTGATCTAATTCCCCCACTTATAATAATTCAAACTTGCTTGCATGTCCAGCTGACACTAAAATAGCATGTAAAATTGTCGCTGCTCCTCTTCAGAATTTTTTTATTCCTAGTGTTAAAATAGAGATAATCCGTTTTGTGTGGGGCACTTTTCTCTTTCTGCAGAAAATAAATAAACATTACATCTCGTAAAACCTGCTGTCATGTATGACAAAAAATGGGAATATTAAAGGTCGAATTATGCCGTTTCTATCATGTGATATTCAAGCTTTCTGGAAGGGCTACA
Source organism: Mantis religiosa (assembly GCA_030765055.1). Lineage (NCBI taxonomy): Eukaryota > Metazoa > Arthropoda > Insecta > Mantodea > Mantidae > Mantis > Mantis religiosa. The sequence continues at coordinate 117,936,147 of CM060950.1, forward strand.
TAACTGACATAAAGTTGGCATTAGATGTAATATGATGTGACTAAAGGCTTAGCGAATGAAGGTGTGAAGCTGTTCTCTTGACAGAGCGGATGTGACTCTAACCCTCAGGGTGTTATCTGTTGCAAGCAGATGGCCTTGATGGCCAACCATCCACCCACTTGATCATCTTTCTCGACGTACGAGTAGCACCGTCGTATATCAGTAATTTCCGCTTTCATGGAGCCACTGGTCTAACGTCCTGCCAGGAAGCAGGAATAGTGAATAGTGGAAACGGACAATGCAGCTTTGATTACGCGTAATAATACGTATTATATTTCTGTCATCCAATTTCAGTATGTATATACTCGCAAGAATATAGCTATTCACAATCCTTAGATACATAGGTGCAACGGTGTTGTTACATCTACGTTTACAATCGGCTGCACTGAAGCGCCTTCACAAAATGCATACAGGGGTATGTTATATTTTCATAGCCTATTTTACTTCTACACGCAATCAGTATTTAAGTAGGTATTGTTCATATCGGTCCATGTGTTCTAAAATTCCTATTAAGTAGTTTCCTTCGGCCGGTGTATAACCAAAAATATTTGGGCACAGATTCTCCAATTGACTTATATATTTCCCCGGTATACCACTTGGGGCTCTCGCATCCGAGATACACCGTTTGTGGCTGCTTACTATTTTAAGTACTTGATCATTTAACTCTTATTATTTAAGTTAATTGAAGGAAATTAATCATTTCTTCACACTAGCCGTATCTAGTCTAAGAATCTTGGAATTTAATGTCATGACGGCAAATGGGCCATGGTAGCTTAATGGGTAACAGCGACTGGACGGAAACCAGTAGATCCGTGGTTCTAATCTTGGCCGTGATATTGAGTTTTTCATGTCAATTCTATCAATCCAAAATCTTAGCCTATATACGGTTAGTGTCAAGAAATGATTAATTTCCATCAATTAACCATAATGGGAGTTAAATGATGAAACCTGGGACTTAAGTACTTACAATAGTAAGTCACCACAAATGGTGTATCTCGGATGCGAGAGCCCCTAGTGGTTCACCGGGGAAATATATGAGTTAATTGGAGACTTTAAGGCCATGATGGACCATGGTAGCTCAATGCGTAAGAGCGACTGGACGGAAACCAGTAGATCCGTGGTTCAAATCCCGGCCATGTCATTGAATTTTTCATGTCGACTCTATGAATCCAAAATCTTAACCTTTATATGGCTAGTGTCAAAAAATGTTTAATTTCCATCAACTAACTCAAATAATAAGAGTTAAATGATGAAACTTGGGACTTAAGTACTTATAACAGTAAGTCGCCACAAACGGTGTATCTCGGATGCGAGAGCCCCTAGTGGTTTACCGGGGAAGTATATGGCATTGGGATTTAACTACGGAGGGGATTCGGTACGTAGGCCACCATGCTGGGTCCATTGTTCCTATGCCAAGTAGAAGGAACTCTCGGGAGGAAGGACGAGGCGGAGGAGCCAAGGGGCCACGACAGTACAGACGGCAGGGTCCCTACAGTTTACCTCGATAGAGACTTCCCCCAACAGGCCAGGACAACGAACTCGCCCTCCCACCGCGGGAGAGCGACGAGCCCAGCAGCCTAATTGTCCCAGGCAGGTAATCCGAGCCCCAAAGATCCCTGACTGGCGGTCACGAATGGTCCAAGCAGAGGAGCGGAGACAGGAAACCGACCTGCCGGGGGAGGAAGTAGTTTTTCCTTATAGCATATCATCTTGCCATGCACCGCCGAGACACCCGCCGACAATTCTACCCTTAAAGAGACCACCATATGAGAAATGATATGAAATGATAATGGAGATAAAATGGAGGGACAGGAAATCCGGAAGATATAATTAACCTATCCAACATTCACATAGGGACCCTCGAAAAAACCCATGGCTCAGGTAGGTCAGCCATAGGAATCGAACCCCGGCCTCCCGAATTCGGGCCACAGACGAAACCGCCTGAGCCAACTCCCTCGGTGCGGAAATATGAGTCAATTGGAGAATTTAATGTAATGACGGCAAATGGGCCATGATAGCTCAATGGGTAAGAGCGACTGGACGGAAACCGGTCGACTCTATCAATCCAAAACCGTAGCCTGTATATGGCTAGTGTGAAGAAATGATTAATTTCCATCAATTAACTTAAATATTTATGGTTACACGTTTGTCTTGTGTGATTTTCTTGTGCATTTGGTTCTCATCATTTTAATGAATGCAGACTTTCGGGTTGCGTTTCACCATGCTCGTAATTGTTCGCCTATTTTTGAATATTTTGTACCACTTGATCTCATTTTCTTTGTTTATTATTGTAGTACCGTTTATGTCTGTGAGTTGCGTTCGTTGCGATAATTTCCGTAGATTTCAACTTTCAAGGTTGAGACATGCAGTTCTGTCACCAAAGGGTCGGCGAGCCTTTGTTTTATAGAGCTCAACTTGAACAATCGCAATGTGCACGACAATTGGTTGTGTCATTTAAATTGAAAAAAGATGTTGAGGAAGCCATTCGATACACAATTGAACGCCTGATGCCCAGTCCAAGAACTCTACATCTTCAGACTAGTTTAACCCAACATATAAACACTGCATGCTTCCAATTTTGGAGACCTGGAGAACCGCTGAGAATAATTTTAGTCCCTTTAAAATCAATTAATGAAGCTGCATCAACAATCAAACCATTCTACTACTTAGATCCATAGTATTTGGAACTGAAATAAGGTGCAGGACATTTTATAGAAGGGAAATGCTGATTTATATGAACTGTAAGAACAATGGCTTTGTGTTATTTTTGTGGGCGTTATGATGCAATGTGTTTGTACTTCTGCGCTTCTAGGTAACATGCTACTATTCAGGTTATTGTAGGGAGAGCTAACATTCAAGCTTAATTAGCAAACAGCACACACTGAACTAAGCAAACCTTTAGCATTCGTCTATTTGTGTTGTAGCGAGTTGTGTTTGAATGGTTACCGTTACAGTGATCTCAGAATGACAAACAAACTCAGGAGTTACCATGGAAGAAAGTAGAGGCAATAATATGTTCAGTTTTATAATAACTGGAATTTTACTAAATTATATGCAGACGTTCCCCAATTATTAATGTTAGATGGGGGTTGGGAGAGGGCAATAATTTGTACCCTAATGGCTATATGTTTATCACTGCCACAGCACAAGTTAATGGAATGTCTTTCAGTTGACTCGTTTTGTAAAAACGGCGTATTCATGAACTGCAATAGCTTCATAATTAGGAAAAGACATTACTAAAACAAAATTTTGTTTAGTGCACTATTTATTTATTTGTTTACGAAACGTATCCACATATTTGGACAGAAATATGATGTAATTTATTTTCATTTTATAGGATTTTTGAGAGTAATATAATATTCAAATGTCGTTCTTTGTTATGTGAGGAGTCAAATTATTTAACAACTTCTAAGCAAATGCGATCCTCTGTTATTTTCCGTCCTATGTATATTTCGTTCTCTTTAACTATAGAAATAAATTATCCTCCTCCCACAAAAACAGCACATTTACCGTTATGGAAGGAGGTTGACGATTTCCTCACACACCATATTTTCCATTTGAAAATGATGTATTGTATCTTTATTAGTTTGATAAGAACTCTACTCCTTTTAAAATTAAATTTTGTACAGACTTTCGACTAACATGACGTCATATACATGTATTTTAGAGGGGGGGGTTACAACTTAAACATTAATGTGAAATGAAATGTGTAGTGTTTAATGCCCACTTTTACTACATACGGCATCGCAGGCGGTGACACTGATAATACATGAGATGAAGATGGAGCACCGGTGGAATGAGATGGCGGGGGAAACCGGAGGTCCCGGAGAAAACCCGCCCCAGCGCTGTTTTGTTCACCACAAATACCACTTTGCCTTAAACATTAACTTTACTTGTAATAAGTTCCAATAAATTTATAATTAATGTAAATTATATCATATTTACCGAGTCCCAAAAATCATAACTAAAATAAAGCATTAAAGAAAGAATGTTTATGATATCATCTAGATCGAAGGATTCTATTCTATTCAGTAAGAAGACATTCTGAAGCAGTGTTTATCTTTACAGGTATTTTAACAAACTTTACAACTATTCTGTATTGTAAAACGTGCATCTAGTGCGCCACAAGTTTCCAGACCAGGAAGCAAAGCGCAGGCTCAAGAATAATTATCACTTATATGCAAATAGAACGAATCATAAAGGGTCTTCGCCGGCATGTGCAGTAAAACATGTGATCGTCAGTATTTTACATTTTAACTATACTAACTAAACTAAACCTACACATAATAGTCGGCAATTTAGCATCAGCACAGTGGATGGTTGAAAACTGAGCTCATAATAAACACAGTTTCTACGCACTTTTTGTTGAGTAAAAGAGCGTTTGGCACCGCATGACTTCAAGTACGCCCATATTATTTGCAGCATATATTCGTAAAAGGAGAGTTTGGTGGTTCAGGGACCGTCCTTCCTAATTGAGGTATCCCTATGTTTCCTGCAGTCGCCATAACCGACAATTGCAAGGAGGGATTGCCTTTTCTTCGGCCTGGAATGATTCCTTGTCAAACTTCCTATTACAGTTATTTATTTATCACCAATGTCAACACCTGGTGTCCTATGTGTTTTGAACTGGTGTTGAGTGCTATTAAAGGTGAGGTGATTCACATGAACCTCTCTAACCATTCAACAAACTATTTCTACAAAGGCTTATTCAAAGACTGCTATCAAGTTAACCGAAGTGCTCAACTACGAAATGGCTATACCACGCCATGCCTTTTAGTTAAAGCGGAAATAGGAGAATAACAGCCTTAAACCATATCAACTCTTTTACAGCTTGAAGCTTTATGTTGTGTTTGCGTGTAAAGGACATAAAATAACGAAAAACTTTTTCTGATTGAGAAAGGTAGAAGTTAAAAACAGTAACAAGGAATAATTTTTAAAATCGTCATATTCAAAAATAAATTCTTTAAAATATATTGCATGGTTTAATAATATCTATATTTTTCTGTATAGTAAAGACTGTTCATTTCATAAGGTTTGCGGCCAGGCCGTGGCTCAGTGGTTAGACTCTTTGGCTCTCACCAAGGCGGCCCGGGTTCGATCCCAGGCGACCGCAAAGTGAGATTTGTGGTGGAAAACACGGCGTTGGGGCGGGTTTTCTCCGGGGCCTCCGGTTTCCCCCGCCATCTCATTCCACCGGTGCTCCATCTTCATCTCATGTATCATCAGTGTCATCGCCTGCGGTGCCGTATGTAGTAAAAGCGGGCGTTAAAGACTACACATTTCATTTCATTTCTTAAGGTTTGCAAGTTTTGCACAAGTCACCCAGAATGAAGAATACTATTCTCAGGAAGTTCAAGATTTACATTGTTACTAATAAAATATCTCAAACATATGGTATTTTAATTAAAATCACTGCAGCATATTTGAGAAAAACATTTTCGGAAAATGTTCCTTGAAGAGGATTGAGGTTTTAATTGAAAATCTTCGTGACATAGATTTGGAGAGTGCTTAACTCCAAATTTTAATTTAGCTATGCTATTCACACACCCATGGACACATAAACGGACCTCTTTTAAAAAAAAAATAATACTTTTCCAAAAATGGTATTTTCGGTGAAATCTCGGTAGCGATTTTTAGATGGCAAGCGTTACCTTCTCTGCCTACTCTGTGAACGGCAGAGAAAGTAAAAGTCACTAGAAAAATAATTATTTTAGAAGGTTTTAAGAAGGCTACATGTAGTTATAAATACTAAATATTATAGTTAAGAGCACACAGGCACCTTCAAACATACAGTTTGTGCCGTTCTAATTTGTGGCAATTTATATTATGTATTTTGTTCTGCAAGCGACTGGTTTAGTTGAAAAAACAGGTCTCTGTCTTATTTTGGAAAAGGTTTCTTTCTGGTGTGTGTGGTCCCACCGGGGATACGTGCTCTAAGACTGCTTTCAACGGAATTATAGTAAAATCTGCTTCCTTGGTTGGCCCAAGATTCTAATTACTGAAAGGGTAACGGGTAGACAACTCACTGTGAGCTCAATACAGATCTATTCCGATAACAGCTCCTGACAGGTAAAGAAAGATGTGAAGGGAGAGCAAAAGGCCACAGCATTGCAGGCAGACAGGTCACAGAGACTCGCGGCGGTCCATAGCAATTGCGAGAGCTCTTCAGGACCTACAGTACAGCCACTATCACTTCAGGCCTGATCGTCCTTCTACGCGGAGACATCGAGCACACAATACTTTCCAACACAGAATACAACATTTACAATGTACTAGCAACCGTATCATCTGTCCGCAACCGCCATACAACACGAGTCTAAAAGCATATCTGAAAGACGATATAGAAATGAAATGTCGGAAATAATATCATGGTATGAAATGTAATTAATAATTTACATTGGGTATCATTGAGGCGTTATTTGACTCAGGGTGAGAACCGCATAACTCAGAAATCAAACTTTGGGAAATACACAATTTTGTAGTTAAGCCCATTCTTATAAGAATTCAGCACTCTGACTTCCACCGACTATAACTAACTTTAATATACAAACATTTCCCACATATGTAACTATCTCGAAAGCCGTTATAACGGTTTTTATTAGTGACATTAAAATAATAACTTCAATGTTTTTACCTTAATTTTTCCTTTATATCCTCGGAATTCCATTTTGAAATAGTTTTGCTTTATCGTGCCTTACTGGCAAGCCATAAAATGTAGTGCTCTGCTTCCTTGGACTCTTAAATACATTCCTCCATACCTACAAGGAAACTATCACTCTGAAAATTTGATTATATAAATCCTGCTGTATCTAAACAATGTGCACCAATAATCTGCTGCTGAGTAGAATTGCAACGCCCAAAACTGAAGCCTGAAAAGTGCCGCATGCGACCACTTGCAAGTAGTTCCTGGACATCCCTAAGCTCATTGTCGGGTGCCGCGCACGACGCCCCCATGTGTAGGCGGCTACTCACAGGTAGTAAACAACCCCTCCCTGGGCTATTATGCCTATATGTTCCTACGTATTCTGGACTCATTTTTGGGCACTTCCAGCTTTACTCCGCACTCGGCTTTTGGCACACAGGCTCCTTATAGAAGAGAGATGATGCCATCAAACTCTCAAGCGAATAAAGGTATAAGCAGAGTGTTAGAATAACATACAGAATCCTGTTTCCGCATGTTGTATACAACTAAGCAGTTGCTGCTTATTATAAACACACTTTAAGACAAAAGTCTATCCTTGGTAGTAAGTTCCAGCATGAACAGTATAGCACTTGTTAGATATATTGACGTTTTCAATGTGTAGAGATGTCACACGAGTTTTCTAATACAAGACTTCATACTTTTATTACACATATACCGAAACTGCAATAAAATTACAATCCAGAATTTCGTGTTACAGGTTTCTACCCTATGCCTTTTATGTTCAACATCACTGTATCATCCTAAATATTTGCACAGCTTTTGGAAGCTTTTATAAAATACAAGTAACATAAGTGAGATAAAGTTCAGGCATTGGAAATCCTAATCCTGGTAACAGTAGGGCTCATCGATATCACAGTTTGTCTAAAAATATTCAAATATAGAAATGTCTTTGCACCGCAACCAATCAAAGGTTTAAATGAGAATTTTACTTTTCAAGTTCTATGATATTGTATGCAAAAACCTTCTGAAACACAGATTCGTTTAAAATGCTAAGAACTTGAAAGTGACAGTCTGCAAGCACGTTGTAGAAAATGACAATTATTATGCCTTGTTTGACAAGCTCACGAAGCTTTTGTAGAACTGCTTTATCTTGCGATGACAGAATTGCGCAGCGCCTTTCATCCGTATCTAATGCTGGTAATTTATCCGTGCTACTGAACTAAATGTAGTGACGTCATCAGATACACAATGAAGACGTTCGAAGCCACGTAGGAGGCTATATAATCTTTATTTCATGATTTGCTTCCACATGTTCTGCTCATATTTATTATACAACGTAATTTTAAATGATTAAAGAAACCATCTGTTCTCTTAATTAGCTACAAACAGTCAAACAGTCAAACAGTCGTATTCTAAATCCCATAGTTACATACTCAGATAATTATTGCAACTATCCATATAGTTGCAGCTATCCATAAAATCCTGTAGATGTCAATGGTAGAAAATATTCGAGAGGTGAGATAACAGTGCCCTTTGGAATTGCTAAGTTTTGTGGAAGCAGACCATAATATGTAATCTTCCTTATACGAGTAAGTATACTGGAAATTAATTTTTCTACAGTGGATATTTGCAGCTTTCCTGAGTATTCTGTAAATTCTATCGTTATGTGCTTCAGGCATGAAAGTCAGCTGTACTGGTTATACACTCTTCCCACATATATTACCATGACGTTGTATAAGGTATGTGTTGGAGGCACCATTTTATGCTATCACATGTTACTTCTTGTGATATTTATCTGTACTTTACAATCAAACTGATTCATATTATGCTGTACGTTTTAACATTGTGCGTTCTCCGTTATATGGGAATGAATTAATTTTAAAGTAATAAAATCAATAGCAGGGTACTACGTGGTTTCTCGTGTACTCGTACACGATAGGTAACTTTCGACTCACCATAAAAGATACTTGTATTTTAAATGATATTGCGATTGCATCTATGATATATTTGTAAGGCACAAGCATTTTGTTCGCCAGGAGTTGTTATGGTGAGGAGTAGTATTTTATACCTGTTGCTTTGGATGCATCATTATTTTATGGAATGCGTGCACTGAGAGAGAGAGAGAGAGAGAGAGAGAGAGAGAGAGAGAGAGAGAGAGAGAGAGAGAGACAGAGAGAGAGAGAGAGAGAGAGAGAGAGAGAGAGAGAGAGAGAGAGAGAGAGAGAGAGAGAGAGAGAGAGAGAGAGAGTACTTCAGAAAGTCAAGAACAAATATAGCGTTTGATATTAAACTCACAACTATGAACTTCGCCCATACAACGAATGAGGCAGTGTTTCGGATGAAAGAGGAACAATAGGTCACATATTGCGTATAAAAGCATCTAATTCATAGTACTTCTTGAAAATTATGAACTCAATTGCTAGCTGGTTGAAATTCATTATAGAGCGTCTTCTACAACGTTGGCACCAACCTTATGCATTTCCTGATAGGCAGGAGTCAACGCAAGCTATCACTGTAATAAGCTACACCCTTTTAGAGGTTGAACCTACGGATCATTTTGAATATGTTTTGTGAATAATATTTGACTCTGCATTTAAAGCAATCCTAATCTAACAATCTCGTGTACTTTCAGATTGAGCAATTGGCCCACCGGCCAATTATTTCCACCTAGCTGCCTGTATTGGAATAAGCATTACTAGCCTCTCGGGTTGTTTATATCGGCTCCACATATCCGATGTCACGTTGTGCGTGCTTGTTCAAATGATGAACTAACTCAATAATATGTATTACTCCGGAGGCAGCTATTAAGCGCTCGTTACCATCAACTCCCAAACAAGAGATTTTATTTAATAACGTTACATTTAAGGTGTAATTGGCTGTTATTACACGCGTGAAGTGTATAAATTAAGGATGAAAGTGTATAATCAGTCTGAAAATTTCATTGCCATAAGGATATCAAAATATCTCCATAGGATAATAAATTTACCAATTTAATCACATTTTGTTCCGTTAAACCACAAGGTGGCTCAAAATTTATTTTTTGAAATTATATAACTCAAAAGCTATTTAAAATCACCCACGTGCTTTTAAGTGTCGGCTTCATGGTTTACCAATTATTGGGAAAATTAATGATGGTTAATTTTATTTTCATACATGTCGAGTGTACTCTAAGGCTGAAAAGTGGAATGTCACTACCAAAGTCAGGATTGAACCACGAGTTCACATGATGATATAATGCACAGCTACGTTGCCATTGTAGCAACGGTTAGACGAACAATAAAGAAAACTGAAAACCCATGATTCAAATACCAACTAAGACATAGATCCCATCGGTTTTATTCTGCCTTTCCAATCGCAATTAGAGACAGTTGAAAGTTTTATTAATAAAAGCTAGCCTGAATGGGTTGTGGTAAAATTGGTTAAAGGAATGAACTTAATGTTAATTAAGCCCTACACACTAATATATAGGAAACACGTATCCAGTGTAATTTGGAAAGTCGATTGTATGGCCTATTGTGTTACATACCTTTATTGCTAAGCATTGGAAGAGAAAATTGTAATATTGCGAAAATATTAATGATGTGATTCTGTCTGTTCACTAAGGTAGTGTGCTATCTGTTTAAAGTTAGCTATAAGGACGTCTTTAAAAATTAGCCTTTTAAATGTACAGAAGCAAGGAAGAGATGAACGGTAGCTAGCCGGTAGATATCAGTAATATCTTCTTTAAGCGCAAGGTTTGTTCTCGTGACCAATAGAGTGCTACCTATCGTAGCCCCTCAAATGCGAGATTTTTAGTTAACACTCATGCTATAGTTCAAAGAAAATACCGGCACATGCACGGGTGGGCTCAAACCATGCCCGAACCATGACTGGAAACCGGAGAGTTTCTCTGAAATACACATGCTACAGCGCAAGAGGCAGTGATAGTTACAAAGATGCTGGAATAAAAAAAAGGATGGAAAAAGGAAAGTGTGTAATAGTACCGTCACTAAATTCCTTCTTCTAGTTACTGGGAATTTATTTTTTTAAATTTATCGTTCTGAGAACCGTTATCCCCTTTAACTAACACGAAATGTAAATGAATTCACAAATAAACAATCAGGAAACATAAAGACACTAGAAGGATGTGTTAACTTTGTTAACGCATACTGTTTATGCATCTGTTCCGTATGTTTGTCATTTGCTTATGGTATTTTCCTATCTATTTAGTCATAGGATTATAAATGCTTTTCACGCTCACCGGAGTGACAGCAGTCCTCTCAAGAATGAGGTGTCTTGTTTTTAAAAAGAGGACTATCTCTGTGGCTCATGAATAAATGTCACCCCTAATAAAGTGTCAGATATTACACTGGAACTAATGTTACTTCTCAATCCTGGTCGCCTACTCAGCATGCGTCCTACACAGGCTCAGTTGATCTCAGGTGAAGTTTGTTGAAGGAGTTTAAACGACTATTAGCTACTTCAAGATCAACCCTTTTGTCATGACAAAACACACGACAGGACTGTGCTAAGCAAGATGTTAGGATTGAGAGGTGAGGTTAATTTACAAAGAGTATAACAGTCTATAGAAAGCGTCTACAGATTCTCTTCCACTTGGCAGTACATATAGAAGTAATACTTGCGAAATATATATGAGACAAGAAACTTATCCGTCTTCTTTTAAACTGTTTTTAAAGAGCGATTATTTTGCACTGTCAAATAGATAATTACTTTAGTTAATTGATGGAAATTAATCATTTCTCCACACTAGCCGTATATAGGCTAAGATATTTGATGGATAGAGTCAACATGAAAAATTCAATGCCATGGCCGGGATTTGAACCACGGATCTACTGGTTTCCGTCCAGTCGCTCTTAACCTTTGAGCTACCATGGCCAACGTGCCTTCCTGACATTAAATTTTCCAGTTGACTCATATATTTCCCCGGTAGACCACTAGGGGCTCTCGCATCCGAGATACACCGTTTGTGGCGACTTACTGTTGTAAGTACTTAAGTCCCAGGCTTCATCATTTAACTCTTATTATTTTAGTTAATTGATGGAAATTAATCATTTCTCCACACTAGCCGTATATAGGCTAAGATATTTGATGGATAGAGTCAACATGAAAAATTCAATGCCATGGCCGGGATTTGAACCACGGATCTACTGGTTTCCGTCCAGTCGCTCTTAACCTTTGAGCTACCATGGCCAACGTGCCTTCCTGACATTAAATTTTCCAGTTGACTCATATATTTCCCCGGTAGACCACTAGGGGCTCTCGCATCCGAGATACACCGTTTGTGGCGACTTACTGTTGTAAGTACTTAAGTCCCAGGCTTCATCATTTAACTCTTATTATTTTAGTTAATTGATGGAAATTAATCATTTCTCCACACTAGCCGTATATAGGCTAAGATATTTGATGGATAGAGTCAACATGAAAAATTCAATGCCATGGCCGGGATTTGAACCACGGATCTACTGGTTTCCGTCCAGTCGCTCTTAACCTTTGAGCTACCATGGCCAACGTGCCTTCCTGACATTAAATTTTCCAGTTGACTCATATATTTCCCCGGTAGACCACTAGGGGCTCTCGCATCCGAGATACACCGTTTGTGGCGACTTACTGTTGTAAGTACTTAAGTCCCAGGCTTCATCATTTAACTCTTATTATTTTAGTTAATTGATGGAAATTAATCATTTCTCCACACTAGCCGTATATAGGCTAAGATATTTGATGGATAGAGTCAACATGAAAAATTCAATGCCATGGCCGGGATTTGAACCACGGATCTACTGGTTTCCGTCCAGTCGCTCTTAACCTTTGAGCTACCATGGCCAACGTGCCTTCCTGACATTAAATTTTCCAGTTGACTCATATATTTCCCCGGTAGACCACTAGGGGCTCTCGCATCCGAGATACACCGTTTGTGGCGACTTACTGTTGTAAGTACTTAAGTCCCAGGCTTCATCATTTAACTCTTATTATTTTAGTTAATTGATGGAAATTAATCATTTCTCCACACTAGCCGTATATAGGCTAAGATATTTGATGGATAGAGTCAACATGAAAAATTCAATGCCATGGCCGGGATTTGAACCACGGATCTACTGGTTTCCGTCCAGTCGCTCTTAACCTTTGAGCTACCATGGCCAACGTGCCTTCCTGACATTAAATTTTCCAGTTGACTCATATATTTCCCCGGTAGACCACTAGGGGCTCTCGCATCCGAGATACACCGTTTGTGGCGACTTACTGTTGTAAGTACTTAAGTCCCAGGCTTCATCATTTAACTCTTATTATTTTAGTTAATTGATGGAAATTAATCATTTCTCCACACTAGCCGTATATAGGCTAAGATATTTGATGGATAGAGTCAACATGAAAAATTCAATGCCATGGCCGGGATTTGAACCACGGATCTACTGGTTTCCGTCCAGTCGCTCTTAACCTTTGAGCTACCATGGCCAACGTGCCTTCCTGACATTAAATTTTCCAGTTGACTCATATATTTCCCCGGTAGACCACTAGGGGCTCTCGCATCCGAGATACACCGTTTGTGGCGACTTACTGTTGTAAGTACTTAAGTCCCAGGCTTCATCATTTAACTCTTATTATTTTAGTTAATTGATGGAAATTAATCATTTCTCCACACTAGCCGTATATAGGCTAAGATATTTGATGGATAGAGTCAACATGAAAAATTCAATGCCATGGCCGGGATTTGAACCACGGATCTACTGGTTTCCGTCCAGTCGCTCTTAACCTTTGAGCTACCATGGCCAACGTGCCTTCCTGACATTAAATTTTCCAGTTGACTCATATATTTCCCCGGTAGACCACTAGGGGCTCTCGCATCCGAGATACACCGTTTGTGGCGACTTACTGTTGTAAGTACTTAAGTCCCAGGCTTCATCATTTAACTCTTATTATTTTAGTTAATTGATGGAAATTAATCATTTCTCCACACTAGCCGTATATAGGCTAAGATATTTGATGGATAGAGTCAACATGAAAAATTCAATGCCATGGCCGGGATTTGAACCACGGATCTACTGGTTTCCGTCCAGTCGCTCTTAACCTTTGAGCTACCATGGCCAACGTGCCTTCCTGACATTAAATTTTCCAGTTGACTCATATATTTCCCCGGTAGACCACTAGGGGCTCTCGCATCCGAGATACACCGTTTGTGGCGACTTACTGTTGTAAGTACTTAAGTCCCAGGCTTCATCATTTAACTCTTATTATTTTAGTTAATTGATGGAAATTAATCATTTCTCCACACTAGCCGTATATAGGCTAAGATATTTGATGGATAGAGTCAACATGAAAAATTCAATGCCATGGCCGGGATTTGAACCACGGATCTACTGGTTTCCGTCCAGTCGCTCTTAACCTTTGAGCTACCATGGCCAACGTGCCTTCCTGACATTAAATTTTCCAGTTGACTCATATATTTCCCCGGTAGACCACTAGGGGCTCTCGCATCCGAGATACACCGTTTGTGGCGACTTACTGTTGTAAGTACTTAAGTCCCAGGCTTCATCATTTAACTCTTATTATTTTAGTTAATTGATGGAAATTAATCATTTCTCCACACTAGCCGTATATAGGCTAAGATATTTGATGGATAGAGTCAACATGAAAAATTCAATGCCATGGCCGGGATTTGAACCACGGATCTACTGGTTTCCGTCCAGTCGCTCTTAACCTTTGAGCTACCATGGCCAACGTGCCTTCCTGACATTAAATTTTCCAGTTGACTCATATATTTCCCCGGTAGACCACTAGGGGCTCTCGCATCCGAGATACACCGTTTGTGGCGACTTACTGTTGTAAGTACTTAAGTCCCAGGCTTCATCATTTAACTCTTATTATTTTAGTTAATTGATGGAAATTAATCATTTCTCCACACTAGCCGTATATAGGCTAAGATATTTGATGGATAGAGTCAACATGAAAAATTCAATGCCATGGCCGGGATTTGAACCACGGATCTACTGGTTTCCGTCCAGTCGCTCTTAACCTTTGAGCTACCATGGCCAACGTGCCTTCCTGACATTAAATTTTCCAGTTGACTCATATATTTCCCCGGTAGACCACTAGGGGCTCTCGCATCCGTGGTTCAAATCCCGGCCATGGCATTGAATTTTTCATGTTGACTCTATCCATCAAATATCTTAGCCTATATACGGCTAGTGTGGAGAAATGATTAATTTCCATCAATTAACTAAAATAATAAGAGTTAAATGATGAAGCCTGGGACTTAAGTACTTACAACAGTAAGTCGCCACAAACGGTGTATCTCGGATGCGAGAGCCCCTAGTGGTCTACCGGGGAAATATATGAGTCAACTGGAAAATTTAATGTCAGGAAGGCACGTTGGCCATGGTAGCTCAAAGGTTAAGAGCGACTGGACGGAAACCAGTAGATCCGTGGTTCAAATCCCGGCCATGGCATTGAATTTTTCATGTTGACTCTATCCATCAAATATCTTAGCCTATATACGGCTAGTGTGGAGAAATGATTAATTTCCATCAATTAACTAAAATAATAAGAGTTAAATGATGAAGCCTGGGACTTAAGTACTTACAACAGTAAGTCGCCACAAACGGTGTATCTCGGATGCGAGAGCCCCTAGTGGTCTACCGGGGAAATATATGAGTCAACTGGAAAATTTAATGTCAGGAAGGCACGTTGGCCATGGTAGCTCAAAGGTTAAGAGCGACTGGACGGAAACCAGTAGATCCGTGGTTCAAATCCCGGCCATGGCATTGAATTTTTCATGTTGACTCTATCCATCAAATATCTTAGCCTATATACGGCTAGTGTGGAGAAATGATTAATTTCCATCAATTAACTAAAATAATAAGAGTTAAATGATGAAGCCTGGGACTTAAGTACTTACAACAGTAAGTCGCCACAAACGGTGTATCTCGGATGCGAGAGCCCCTAGTGGTCTACCGGGGAAATATATGAGTCAACTGGAAAATTTAATGTCAGGAAGGCACGTTGGCCATGGTAGCTCAAAGGTTAAGAGCGACTGGACGGAAACCAGTAGATCCGTGGTTCAAATCCCGGCCATGGCATTGAATTTTTCATGTTGACTCTATCCATCAAATATCTTAGCCTATATACGGCTAGTGTGGAGAAATGATTAATTTCCATCAATTAACTAAAATAATAAGAGTTAAATGATGAAGCCTGGGACTTAAGTACTTACAACAGTAAGTCGCCACAAACGGTGTATCTCGGATGCGAGAGCCCCTAGTGGTCTACCGGGGAAATATATGAGTCAACTGGAAAATTTAATGTCAGGAAGGCACGTTGGCCATGGTAGCTCAAAGGTTAAGAGCGACTGGACGGAAACCAGTAGATCCGTGGTTCAAATCCCGGCCATGGCATTGAATTTTTCATGTTGACTCTATCCATCAAATATCTTAGCCTATATACGGCTAGTGTGGAGAAATGATTAATTTCCATCAATTAACTAAAATAATAAGAGTTAAATGATGAAGCCTGGGACTTAAGTACTTACAACAGTAAGTCGCCACAAACGGTGTATCTCGGATGCGAGAGCCCCTAGTGGTCTACCGGGGAAATATATGAGTCAACTGGAAAATTTAATGTCAGGAAGGCACGTTGGCCATGGTAGCTCAAAGGTTAAGAGCGACTGGACGGAAACCAGTAGATCCGTGGTTCAAATCCCGGCCATGGCATTGAATTTTTCATGTTGACTCTATCCATCAAATATCTTAGCCTATATACGGCTAGTGTGGAGAAATGATTAATTTCCATCAATTAACTAAAATAATAAGAGTTAAATGATGAAGCCTGGGACTTAAGTACTTACAACAGTAAGTCGCCACAAACGGTGTATCTCGGATGCGAGAGCCCCTAGTGGTCTACCGGGGAAATATATGAGTCAACTGGAAAATTTAATGTCAGGAAGGCACGTTGGCCATGGTAGCTCAAAGGTTAAGAGCGACTGGACGGAAA
Source organism: Mantis religiosa (assembly GCA_030765055.1). NCBI lineage: Eukaryota > Metazoa > Arthropoda > Insecta > Mantodea > Mantidae > Mantis > Mantis religiosa. The sequence continues at coordinate 117,952,810 of CM060950.1, forward strand.
CCAGTAGATCCGTGGTTCAAATCCCGGCCATGGCATTGAATTTTTCATGTTGACTCTATCCATCAAATATCTTAGCCTATATACGGCTAGTGTGGAGAAATGATTAATTTCCATCAATTAACTAAAATAATAAGAGTTAAATGATGAAGCCTGGGACTTAAGTACTTACAACAGTAAGTCGCCACAAACGGTGTATCTCGGATGCGAGAGCCCCTAGTGGTCTACCGGGGAAATATATGAGTCAACTGGAAAATTTAATGTCAGGAAGGCACGTTGGCCATGGTAGCTCAAAGGTTAAGAGCGACTGGACGGAAACCAGTAGATCCGTGGTTCAAATCCCGGCCATGGCATTGAATTTTTCATGTTGACTCTATCCATCAAATATCTTAGCCTATATACGGCTAGTGTGGAGAAATGATTAATTTCCATCAATTAACTAAAATAATAAGAGTTAAATGATGAAGCCTGGGACTTAAGTACTTACAACAGTAAGTCGCCACAAACGGTGTATCTCGGATGCGAGAGCCCCTAGTGGTCTACCGGGGAAATATATGAGTCAACTGGAAAATTTAATGTCAGGAAGGCACGTTGGCCATGGTAGCTCAAAGGTTAAGAGCGACTGGACGGAAACCAGTAGATCCGTGGTTCAAATCCCGGCCATGGCATTGAATTTTTCATGTTGACTCTATCCATCAAATATCTTAGCCTATATACGGCTAGTGTGGAGAAATGATTAATTTCCATCAATTAACTAAAATAATAAGAGTTAAATGATGAAGCCTGGGACTTAAGTACTTACAACAGTAAGTCGCCACAAACGGTGTATCTCGGATGCGAGAGCCCCTAGTGGTCTACCGGGGAAATATATGAGTCAACTGGAAAATTTAATGTCAGGAAGGCACGTTGGCCATGGTAGCTCAAAGGTTAAGAGCGACTGGACGGAAACCAGTAGATCCGTGGTTCAAATCCCGGCCATGGCATTGAATTTTTCATGTTGACTCTATCCATCAAATATCTTAGCCTATATACGGCTAGTGTGGAGAAATGATTAATTTCCATCAATTAACTAAAATAATAAGAGTTAAATGATGAAGCCTGGGACTTAAGTACTTACAACAGTAAGTCGCCACAAACGGTGTATCTCGGATGCGAGAGCCCCTAGTAGTCTACCGGGGAAATATATGAGTCAACTGGAAAATTTAATGTCAGGAAGGCACGTTGGCCATGGTAGCTCAAAGGTTAAGAGCGACTGGACGGAAACCAGTAGATCCGTGGTTCAAATCCCGGCCATGGCATTGAATTTTTCATGTTGACTCTATCCATCAAATATCTTAGCCTATATACGGCTAGTGTGGAGAAATGATTAATTTCCATCAATTAACTAAAATAATAAGAGTTAAATGATGAAGCCTGGGACTTAAGTACTTACAACAGTAAGTCGCCACAAACGGTGTATCTCGGATGCGAGAGCCCCTAGTGGTCTACCGGGGAAATATATGAGTCAACTGGAAAATTTAATGTCAGGAAGGCACGTTGGCCATGGTAGCTCAAAGGTTAAGAGCGACTGGACGGAAACCAGTAGATCCGTGGTTCAAATCCCGGCCATGGCATTGAATTTTTCATGTTGACTCTATCCATCAGATAATTACTTATCACGCTGATGTTCGCCAACATCCTGGACTTTAATCTTGTTCTAACTGTGCAAGAATTCCATGATACTGAAGAGGGAACAGAATTCACCTGCCTTGATTCATATTTATTTGAAGGACCTCATAAGTTAGTTCTCTCTCCCAACAGTCAATTTGACGTAACGATTTGTACCGCTGGGTTTATTCCCTTGATTGGAAAAAAGTATACCAAGAAAGGAGTTTTAAGGAGTGTTGCTGCGAACTTAAGAAGCGAAGAAAACTAGAAGGGAAGTTGTTAGAGAGAGAGAGAGAGAGAGAGAGAGAGAGAGAGAGATAGATAGAGAGAGAGAGAGAGAGAGAGAGAGAGAGAGAGAGAGAGAGAGAGAGAGAGAGAGAGAGTCGGCTGGGACGTTTTAAAAGCAGGATGCCCAATTTGTGGAGAGAAGTCCCAGCTATGGTTCTCCAAGTTGAAAACAATGCGGGCCAATAATGAATTCAGCATAGAGAAGTGGGGAAGGACGGAAAAGGGAGGATCCCTATCGGAATGAATTGGTAGATGGGCAAAAAGAGGCAGGCGAAGCAGAAAGAGGAAAGGAGAATGGGCGCAAAGCACGTGAAAGGAGCAGACTGGGGCTGGATGAGTGGTGCAAGTAGAACCGCAAGGAAGGGATGGGTGTCACCCAGCCATGAACTTAGAGAAGAGTGAAACTTCAAAGGACTGTTAGATTTCCAGCTCCAAATTAGTTCCCAGCGAGAATAATTGGCTAATAATTGGCTAACGGGTCGCATATTCACACGTCCCCACAAGAGGGTCTATGGCCATCTAGTTCTCAGGAGTCCACCAATTTTGTTGAACTTCACTGGGGAGCACCTCTGCAACAGTTCCAAGAGTCTTTAATTCTTACGTTCCTCAGAATGAGCAACGAGTAATGATAGCACTGTGATAAATAATGTGCATACAACACTCCTGGGTAGAAGTAGAGTCTTTATTTACCGCAAAGGATAAAGTGGTACTGAAGGTACTGATAAAGCTGTAAAATGTCATCAATTGGAGCTTTATTCGGTGTAAAATTTACGGATGGTATAGTCAGCAGATGGACTAATTCACGACATCTTAAACAAAGAAAGTTAGGACTCATAAGTGCAGATAAATGAGGAAAATTTTTCTTAAGACACAGGTATTTTACAGTGTGCCTTAACGCTAATTCAGGAATAGCATTTAAAATACCACAAGGCTACACAAAACTAAGACTTTCACGCAGACTTTTAAGGACAACAAATGTTCACAACAAATTTTCGGAACCTCATATAGAGTGGTATTAAACTTTAAGACAGTCAGAATGGTCTCTATGTCAGTGATTAGAAGTGTTATTTAAGTTAATTAAGATGATTATCTGACCTTCCATAATATGAAACCCATTAGTATACTTTTCGTTAAAAATGATGGACAATGATATTCTACAGCAATAAAGGAGCTTTTATCTATCTATGGAATGATAATGATTAATAACTCTTCAAAACTTAACCAGTAGTAAATTTTCCTTCCTTTTTGTTAAAATGTTTGATAAAGTTTTGAGATACTTATTAAATAGTTCACGACTGATATCTTTATTGTGATGTTGATGATCGCTGATATTAAACCGTCGCATTTTACGGAATTATAGTATTTAAAATGCCACGAATTTAAATATGTATCTATGAATAATATGATAAATCTTTTAAACCCAAAACCAACAGAAAAATATAAACATTCCACTGATATTAAGTTTCCATTGATATTAGCGTTTATATTCAATTTCCCTTTAGGTCCATTTTTTGAGAACTTACAACCCTGGAACCGAAATAATATAAAATATGTACCTACAAGCTAAATAGAGAGCATACCAACTTTAATATTGACTGTTTTAATTAAATTACAGAATATGTCAATTGAATTTCTTATAAATTGGAAAAATTTTTCTGCAATACAATGAATAAAATGAATGAATAATGAATAAATGAATAAAATGAATACATGAAGAGATTAGAAGTAATCTAAAGCAACCTAGCATTGGATTATAAAAAAGCGTAAATTGTTATGTAAATAAAAAGTATACGTTTAAAGAACGTACATTCTAACGTATGTCATTTTGTGACGGCAGTTTGATTACTTCAAAATTATTCTGTTATTAGGGAACATTTTAAGGAAAATGGGTAGGAGGAAGATATATATAATGATTATAGAATATATAACAAAATAGTGTTCTTCTATGGGACAAAAAGGAGAATAGGTACTGTTTTGGGAATAAATAATAAAACTACAAAGTAGTCTGTAAAGACATAGCAGGATCACTAAAATTGCAACAGCTGTATCATCCAGCCCTTGATTGTAAGGAAAAAGTAATGCAGAGATCTACAAGTTTTATACAACTGATTACAGTTATGGGGGAAGTAACCCATGGCCTGGGGGACTATGTAAAGACACAAGGGGACGGGGCAATCGAAAACCAGCTGTTCGACTGAAACGCACATGATAATTCCACCGGGCCATATGATGTCCTTTGCTGGTATAACGTCCCTTAGTGTCACGGCCCTTTCTTTAAATGATCCGTGAAAGTTATTGTCATGCACCATTTCAGTTGAGAAACAAGTACCATTTAAAGAATTTACTTACAGCTAGCAGAACCCACTGTATCACTCGTGCTGTTGAAATAATTGTAATTATTCTCTCTCCGTTCCTCCCTTTCTATATCTCTCTCTTTCTCTCTCTTTCTCTCTAGTTCTTTCACTCTCGCCCTCTTTAACACTACACCAGCTCCATTTTAAAATATATTGCGATGTAAACAAAAGCGCGTGTATGTGTATGACACCATGGTGTGGTTCACCTTTGAGGAAGAAGAATATAGCGCTAAATCTTATTTAAAAATTGGCATAAATAAAAATACCTCTCCATAGCTAATTTTTGGGAGCTGTATCACAATACCTGAGCTACCAAGTAACTGGTAGAGCAAGTGATATATTAGCATTCAGGCTAATAAAATATAAAGCTACGGAAACATTGGCAAACAGCAAAACAACGTTACTCTTATTCTCAAGAACGCGCACATGCTTACCACGTGGTCGCTGCAGTAGCGACCCTCCCATCACAAGTGCCGGCGGAGTAATACACATTTGTCCTTTGTTTACATCATCTATAATCTTAGAAAGGAGCCGGTATAGCTTCTCTTTTGTCACTCTCTCGCTGTCTTTTGACCCTCACTCTCTCTATTTGTATGCGTGTAAATGGAAGATGAGATAAGAAAAGATGAGTATTCTGCAACTAGCACGTGTGGCCATTGGTACGCTGTGAGGGAGAGGTGAATTGATAAGAGACAAGGCGGTAAACCCAGGAGTCCTCACAGAGCAGAGGGCAGGGTTCCTAAGAGATTCAGATTAAAGCTTCGTGGTGATATCCTCCCTGTTGGAGGTGGGCACCTCTCCTTGGGAGGCTCCGAGGTTGCAAATTGCAACGGGAGGGGATTTATGTTTATAATGAGCTCATTTTTCCCTGTTATACAATGATAGCGGATAAGGGTAAAGTGAATTGAAAAATGAGGTGAAATGGAGGAAGAACAATTCGGGGGATGTAATGAACTTTTCCAGCATTCGACTGGCGAGCCGGGGGAAAACATGCGGGTCAGAATAAACGGTCACGGGATTCAAATCTAAAGCATTCCCAATGCGGGAGAGAATCCTTAGTGACTGAGACATTCCGCTCGGTATATAGGTTAATATGGACATACCAACGCAAGGAAAGACGGAGATACGTTGAAGTTTGTCCAAAACCCTATCAAAATTTAGTGTGATATTTTTATTTGTGGCGTCCTACAGTTTTCGATATAAAAACGGTTATTAAAGTATCCTATATCATATTTCCAAACTGGAAAGTTATGAGTGCAACTCATTAAATTTAAGACATGAGCACCCATAAAATGGCAATACCAGCTAATAAAATGAATTCTTGATATCAAGAAGTTCCCCAGAAACGGGGGGGGGGGGGGGGGGGAGAAAGTCATGTTGTCGTTCCTGTAAGGTCCCTTGGCATGTGCAGACAAACTACGAGATCGAGTTTTACCTGTCAGTGTCATGGTCCCTGTTCGGCATGTTCCAAATATTAATGATGATTTGCGTGTAGCTAACCTGAAGCAAATTCGTACTTAAAAATTCCTGAGCTTGTTCCTGAGCTTGATGATAGAAAAAAATAACAGGGAATAGGGGAGAGTAAGGTTCACTGCATCATATAATCCATCAGAAACATTGCAAGTTGAGACTGGCCGGTTCAACGAGAATTGAACCCGATACCCCGTCCATAAAATGTGAGCTTCCCACGTTTCTGGGGAGCCATAGGGCTTGGGTTGCGACGACTGTAACCTGTACCACCAAGGAATAAATGAGCAGTTAATATTAGTAATGAATTTCCTGAGTAAGGCAGCACTAAGTAATAGTTTTCCGGGATGTATTCGGGATATGGTGTAAAGTATTATGCGCTGTGCATGTCGCATTATCTCTTTCCAGATTGGGCAGCATGTTCCGGGTAGAGAAATCTTTGCCAACCGCAACACTGCCATCAACAGTTCTCTCCTTCACTCCACGCCGTTCAACGGACTTCATTTAAAATTTTAATTTTGTCAAAATTTCATTATTTCAGTGCTTTAGCAGTGGAAGGGTTCAAGAGTGGATGGGGAGAGAGACAATATGTTGCTCCATAATGCCAGCCACGTCGCCACGGATTCAAATTGAACATCGAGACTGGCCGAATCTGGGCACGCTGCCAGGTCATTTCCCCCCACATCCCTGCCGCGCTCATATAACCATCTTAACACGCCACTATATTCCCAATGACGCTTTTCAACCAATTTTCAAGTGAAATAAATGCACCGTTATAACGAATTAGTGTTATTTTCCCCTCTGTATTTCTCTTCTGTACTGTTTAACGACGATAGGCGACACATGGGTTGAAAGAGGACCACTGTGCTGAATAAAATATTAGAATCACGCTTTTCTATGTTTCTCAAAAGATATTTTTATGGAACTTTTTTTTTACTGTTGCGCACATTTGTTGATTGGATTATATAAAGTAATCAATGTCAACACTTATCGTTTTTCTGCCATGGAATAAAGCTTATATAGCTCAGTGAAGCATTGCATCATCTGCTTGAATTGAACACCAAGGGATATTTGAAGAACTATGAACTGAGTCTGTGTAGAACTTTTCCATAGCGAAGAGTTGCCTTCCTGGTTCATTTCTTGTAAGATCTGGTATCCAATGCTCTCAAAGGTAGTATCCAAAGAATGCCAAAGTGTTTTTATAAAAATATGCATATTTGATATATCTCATGGACATGTAGAACACAGAGCTATTTTGCAACAGCACGATTTTCATCTAAGAGTGTAATTCACGGGTAAGTTCAGGTCCCAGATCGGTTAGACTTTGCGTTCTGTTTTCAATAAGAATTAAAAAAAAAACCGGTGGCAATACAGCCCATATCCAACCAGTGTAATTCACGGGTAAGTTCAGGTCCCAGATCGGTATGACTTCGCGTTCTGTTTTCAATAAGAATTAAAGGAAACGGTGGCACTACAGCCCATATCCAACCAGGGCCTGCCTTCCTGACTGGCGGCCTCACGCCCATATACGCAAGGTAGAATTGGGCAATCATCTAACCGACACGGGGAAGAGATGTGGTGAGCATCTCGATACCCCCAGTCGGAAAATTGGCTTTCTTGACCAGGGCCGCTTACAACAATTTCCTCACGATGGTAAGCGGGCATCGGTCCTATACCCGGGACTTAAAATACGCAACCCAGGGGTAGGATCGAACCCGGGGCGTATTCCGCGGTAGGAAACCAAGGGGTGATGCCTTAGCCCACTACGCCACGGCACAGGACTTTCGATAAGAATTGGTAATTGCAATACTGTAAGGATGTAGAATTTACTGTGAAGTGAAATTTACAGTTATAGAATTTCAGAGTAGCGAAGTGTCCTGTAACAAGGGTCAATAAAGGCAAATTCGAACCTGTTTCTTATCTATTAGTTACTACATATAATTGGTGCTAACTTGGCACTAAAACTTACCATATAGCTTTTCTTCAGTGGACAAGTAGGCTTTCTAAAATCTACATTAAGCCTTTGGGTTTAGCGGTTTTGTCACGCTGTAGATTGTGCAAGCAGTTTCTGTTAGAGTCGTGCTAAGTTTGCGTGTCTTTTGAAAGTTATTTTGGGGTGGCACGAAACCTAAGGCACGAAATTTCAGAACGTTGTTGAGTTGATATAAATACAATTCAATTTTCAATTTAATCTACCTCTAATGTGCCTTTTATTTTAACGATTTCTTTAAACTCGTAATCAACTAACCAGTTTATGGCAAGTAATCTGCAGACATTACAATATTCTGGATAACCTACATTTAAAGATTTTCAAGGAAAGCGATATATAGCGGCATTTTCGATACAGTAGCTGCTATTTCTGCTAAGCTCTAAATTCATTATTATTGTTTTAAATAATATACTTTGATATTCAGAAATGAACTTCTATTATGATTTAATTTGTGACATTCAATAGCAGGTTGACCATTTTACAAGTTGACAAAAGAACGCTGCTCTTGACCAAAATTGGCATGGTGTCCAGTTTGTACTCGGTAGAATCCTAATAGTATATAGCTGAAATATTATGAAAAGGAAATTTTAGCAAGTATTGAGGTAAAATTGCCACAAAATATTTAAAAATGTTTCAGGACTGTTAAAATTTATAGAGTAATTGTACAATATATGACATCTAATAGGCAAGTAAATATACCATAATTTAAGTAAATAAAAAGATCATAATATATTACTCTTATTGATTGCTCAAGCCATCATTTATAAAATAGCTTTCAGAAAGTTCAGGATATTATTCCCTAAGCTAATAATAAAAATTGGGATGTAATTTTAAGAAATTAAGCCGTAAAACCAAAATCGTTTAATGTTGACAAACAAAATGCATTGTCAAAATCGAAGGTGAAAACTTCAGGAGCGATTTATCTTTAATGGTACGCTGAACATATGTTATGCTGAGGTGCTTATTAACACACCCCTTCCGTTCTATAACTCAGCTATTGTAATGACAACTCTGTATCAGAGTGTAAATTTACATGTAGTTACAACCATTTTTGTGATGAGTAATGCAGTATCTATGGTTTTTAGGTTAACCGTTAGTGTTTTGTTGGTACTGTACAAATAGCTGTTTTATCATAGACGTCAGTTAATTATTTATTAACGCAAATTAGACTTGCGGCATTCTCCCGGGAAACATCAGCATATTCGGCATTCAGTGCGGCTGCCGTTGATATGTAGCATTATTCATTTTGAACACTTCCTTTGAGAAAAATATTTGTGTGTTAAATTTTTCATATTTCACAGTGCACCAGGTTACGAAATATAAATTAGAGCATTAGAAAAAGATCTGATATATATTTCTGTAACATCTGTAATTTATGTGGATTTTAAATCTGTAGAACTTTCACAGAGTTACGGTCCCTGAATACACTAAGTTAATACAAGTAATCTCATTCCGCGACACTCCAGATGAGCCTTGCGCTACAGCCGACCTCACGCTGTCATTTTGCGGTAACGGTGGACGATACAACAGATACACGGGGAAGTGTTGAGGACAGCATCACGCATCTCCATCCGAAATTATATCTCATGACAACGAATTGACACCGGTTCTATACCAGGGACCAAAAATGCGCATGCGCTTGCATGGGAGCGAGCAGAGTGCATTCCATGGGCGGAAATATAGTTCCATACTACCATATTGTGTGCAAGGGCATTGGACATATGGCGGATATTGATAAAAGTTCACTCGTACTTACATATACCGTGAACAAATAATTCTGTAGCGTATCAAAATTTCACAATTCTTAGTTGCATTTTTAATACAGTAATTTGAAAGTTCTTTGCATCTTGTTTGTAATTCAACCTCAAAATTGAGTGACTCTTTCTCGTGTTTTTACCTAAAAAAGTAACGAAGTTCGCTTTTTCCCATGCTCAAGTGATAGGCTAAACATTATTGCGGAGTAAATGACGTCCAGGTGTTTATTTCTTTGCCTAGAGGCGTTCGGCACATAAACCTATTTTCCACCTTGACAACTCAAATAGCCACATTATAATGTATCTCAATGTTCCTACTTGGAATACGGAAATGAGTTATAGGTATGTTGAAATTTGGTCATTTCCCTGCTTATATATTTAGGTATTACAGTAGGATTAGGATCACTACAGAGGGGATTCGGCACACAACTGTGGTTTGTTCTACCTAAGCCCAAAGTGGAGCATCCCCGGGAGGAAGGATCGGGCAAGAGGATACATAGGGCGGGTGACGCAAGGAGTCACGAAAGTGCCGAGTCACCTGACGATACTTCTACCCTGAAATAGACCTCCAGATGATAGATGATGTTAAATAATAATGGAGATGAAATGGAGGGACAGGAACTTCAGGGGATGTAAAATAAGCCCAAAGTGGAGCATCCCCGGGAGGAAGGATCGGGTGAGAGGATACATAGGGCGGATGACCCAAGGAGTCACGAAAGTGCCGAGTCACCTGACGATACTTCTACCCTGAAATAGACCACCAGATGATAGATGATGTTAAATAATAATGGAGATGAAATGGAGGGACAGGAACTTCAGGGAATGCAATTAACCTACCCAGAATTCGCCTGGTGACCCGGGAAAACCCCTCTCCGCAAAAAATAATGTGTTAAGTAGTTCGGTCACGGAAATCGAACCCGGGCATTCCGCACGCGGGCCACGGACGAAACCGCCTCAGCTATCCTGATCGGTATGTGCCTATTATACTAAGTAAATTATATAAGGTTTTCTAACATCTTAGTCAACCTTTATATATTCTTTGACAGAAATTAGTTAGGAGCTCTGGAATGTATTCATAGTAACTTAGCTACATGTTTTAAGTAACTAATTCAAAATAGGTATGAATTTCACAAAGAATACCTTTTGCGATTTATAAATCTAAAAGCTTTTTTGTAAATTCATTAAAACATATTCCGTAAATTGTATTGATTTGCAAACTTAGCTTTGGTATGACTGTATGAAACTGGATCTATGGTGCTAATGTTAAAAGATGAATAATCATTTCTTTTTTGTATACATAAAAATATATATTTAGAAAAATTATATATATTTTTAGAAACATGCTCTATTTTTGGATCTGATTAACTTGAAGGTTTTCTGTGCTCAATATGTGAATGCTGGGGTGATTTCTCAACCACCTCAATAATGTTTGTATTTTCATTCCACTTCCTTCTCATTTGTAAGGTGTACTTTTAGATTTTGCGGCGTATGTGTTGCCGGACAGGCGGTGTCGATGCTTCTTCAAAGAATATAGTACTCCGCGTGAGGATCAGAAGGCTGCTTGGTCGACGGTTCGTTCATCACCGTCTCTCGGCATCTCGAATTACGAGGCGGGTGGAACCTCGAGTTAAGGACTTCTGCACTTCTGTTTGGCCTGTAGTCTTCTGCAATTATTTTATTTCATCCCTCTTTAGAGCTGATGGATCTACAAATGTAGAATTAAGTTTATGAGGTGTTTCCCTCCGTTGTATAACCTATAACTGCAAATGATACCACGTTTAATTAGTCTAACTTGTTAGGCTTATTTTGATAAACATATCCTCTGGTTCAGCTGAGATGGAAATTACGTTCCCTAGGTAGAACGAACGTGTCATGTGAAGAAGATGTTTATAGCTATGTAATTTTGTTAGCAGTATTTCATAAGAAATATGCTTTCACGGTACTTCATTCCTTTAGTTCCTATATTATTTAACATCTAGGCATTTGACCGACATTTCTGCGTAGTTCTATTCGCTACTACGAGGTGGCGGCAGGGCTTTGCAGGAGGATTAATTCACTGCAGCGCCATGTAAGTCATTAATCCTTTTTCCAGCGCTCCTTCCGTAATAATGTTTATGTACACTGAAGTATGGCACGCATTTAATAATGAGCCATCTCCGCCGCACATCCTGGCTCTGGAATGGGGACTTTCATAAAGAAAGGCAAACCTGTCTTCGCTGGAATGTCTGAAGCCATTGTGTATTTGGGTTATAGATGATGGCCTTGCGTGAAAACGTCATACCACAACATTTCTGACATTTTTCATCTAGAAACGATGATAGGGTAGTGGTGGTGAGGTTGGTAAGAAAATGGCATAGCTCCTAAGACAAAGAGCATCGTATGGAAATTTGTTATATTGATATTTTCTAAAACAACTATGTATTCTGTGTTATTTTACTGAAATCACTAATCGCTATAGAAGCTGAGAAGATGCATAAAATAGTTTGTTTCAATTTAAGGCAAAAATAAAATACAATATTGGTCTCGTTGCCTTCATCTGAGATTACAACCGGGATCTGGGAGTCCCATCTTCATTACAGTGCAGTTCAAACAGAATAGCCAATACAGTGTCACTTGCCATAATGGGCGATTCATTATTCGTATGCTTCAAGAATTATTTATATATGTATCGTGAATGTCCCCCCAAGACATAACAATATCATAGCTGATACATTAAAATTTAACCCCAGGAACAGCTAAAGGGTCCTTAGGAGGGCTGCTGGCTGGTGACTAGGTTATACAAAAATATATGCTACCCTCACAAAAACGCTTGAAGGATTGGATACAAAATAAGATATCCAAAAACTTTCAGTCGGCCTTAATATAAACATGCCTTACTTTAAAATATTTTTCACATTATTTGCGAGGGAGTCCTTTTCAGTGAATGGATTTAAGCCAATGCATTCGGTGAAATGTAGCAAAAATGAAAGTTTTGGATATTTTTATTATATTTATACGTTTCAACTACAATGTGTCTTTTAATGTCAACAATTTTAAAGGTATAAGTCTCCAGGTCAGGTAGTAGAGCATCATTCAAATAACAGACGATATTGAACTTTAAATCCCGTATCCTTAATTCCTTGTTTCATCATAATTCGCCGTTCTAAATGGTCGTGGGACTTCGGTTCATAACTTAGAAATATTAAATAATTATGAAAAAATGTAATATTCTCCATGACTAGCATTATAAAGCTTGACAATTAAGTAGCACGCTCATAACACATTTTCTCTTAAAATAATTAAAATTCAGACATGTCTGCCCAACAACTGTTTGTATGAACTCGGTATTGAAATAGTTTTAGCGTACAAGAAATATTTCATATTATCACATCCAAATGTGATTAATTATAAACAAAAAAGGTATCTTAACGACAGTTGGATGTAGCTTGCTATAATTTTCTCAGCACTATATATTATGTTTTACGATTATATTTTTAAAAGGTTTAAGCAATCAGATTAAAAACTTAAATTTCTGAATATTCACAGATGCATTGCTTTAAGCTCAGGTTTTAACTCCTGCATGTCCTCGACGATAATTCAAATTGCTTCTTCATAACTCCAAACACAATGTACAAGCTAACACTAGTAAATATATATATATATATATATATATATATATATATATATATATATATATATATATATATATATATTCATCTGCTTTATTTACTTTGAGCCATCAATTAAGGACCGGAATCTGCTAATATGTTACATTAGTTCTGAAGCTCGTAAATAGGTACCTCATATGCCTAAATGACCGAACATTAATGTCAACGAGAACTTCCTACAACCACAGAGACACTGTCACTGAGTATACGTTGTGATAGCTTTGTTTATATCCTGTAGCTCGAGTTGACTGCTGGAGCCTTAGTCATTGCTTATAGAAGTCAAATTACAAATTTGAGCATATCAAATATATGGAGCTATTTTAAACAAGAACATCATTATCATTATTATCATCATCATCATCATTAATTTTTGTGCTTGATTTGTTATCACTTATATTCTGTCGTATTCCGAAGGGAGGGCTGTTATACGAATGTGTCTTTACGTTGTATGTTAGCTTAAGGTATTTCTCTCCTTATGTCATAAACTGCAGTGTTTTACCGAGGTTTTTATTCGCCATTCGTTGCTTCAGAACCAATAAATGCCTCACATATACGCGAGAACTGTGGAAGGAATACATGTCTTCCATCCTCTTCCATCCACATTCCTTAAATTTTCCCAAAATAAGGATATAATAGCGGAATATGAAAACAGTTAAGACGCACTAGTTGTTCTATACAATGGCTCCAATACACCAACTCCAATAGAACAAATCTTCCCGAGTGTTTACACAAGGAATTAGCAAAGTAATTGGTAGAAGAGATAATTAGCAACACCGGTATATACCGGTGGCAACAGTACCTGACGCAAACTCACCCCACGTGTGCTTAATACATTGTGGTCTTGGGTAGCCGCAGCACCCAAACAACCTGATTAGAGGGTTGTACCTCAGGCCGCTTCGGTTCAAATAAAAAAAGGGGGCAGAATAAAAAAAAAATCAACAGGGTTAGAAACAGAAATTGCATCACAGTGACACCAATCAGCTACATTGAATCAAGCTTCCAGCTCTTTAGCAAAATGGGCGGTTGTCGCGATGTACCAAGGTTGACAGCTTTTTCATGCTATTGAGCTAGCCAAACCTGCAGGAAATTTAACCTTCCGATATTACGTTTCTTCAACCTGTCGGCATTAATTGCACTTAGAAGGAACTTGGGACATATTTCCAATAACTGGTAATTTTCCCATCAATTAAATCATAAACACTATCTCACTAACTGTAATTGTATTCTGCAGTAACACAATGACCATTGCTCTTGGTCGAGGCAAAGATTGAAATCCTTATGATTGTGTTGCTGTCACTAGTTTATGTTTACTCTTTACGTAATAAACAGAACTTATAAAAATAATTTGCGGCCGCCCATAACACGTATTTTCGTCGACAAATGAGTTTTTGAAAGCTACACATCTCTGCCTAGAAGAAAATGCGGGATATGTATTTGTTTTATATTATTTCGTAATTAAGATTTATTAAACATTTGAATACTAAGGACTGACAAAAATTAGAGATAGTTGAATATCTACATACTAAAGACAATCCTAAAATAATTAAAATATACCATTCATGTCAAATAAACTTATTTTCAGCATTAGTCACTTCCAAAGCATGCTCGCATTTTCTATGGTGCAGTTCATGTGACAGAACATCCTTTTGCTCTCCTTCTCAAGATTGTTAAGACTTTTGAACCTGTTTCTTCCTGCCCTTCTTTTCCTTACACTTATCCTTGATTGGATAATACCGATGTAAGCCAAGCAAACAGTCGACGAAAGCGATACAACATGCTAGATCACCTATTTTCGTCATCCTGAGGAGCAGTTTTATTCCTATTTGTTTATAACAATTTAATTGTTTAATTGTGATATATAATATGTTTAATTCAAAAGATCATGAAGATATAAATTTTTCAATTCTATTCTCATACATTGAGATACATGGTCATGCTAAATAAAGAACTAGTTTGTATCAGACAACAACCAGTACCACGACAGCGGTTTAAGAAGTGTGAATAGTACCTACACGTGTCACTTAAGAGATACGGGGCAAAGTTACATGAAACAGGTATTCACTATTACTAGTATATCTAAGTATTCATTTTTTAAATCGCTCCCTGTTTTCCGAATTAGTTTACATAGATATGCAATTATTTGGGAATACTTGTTCGCCAAGCGTATGCCAAGTCACATTATTTTTAGTATTCTGATCTCAAATTAGATCCATTTTGTTCTTAGTTTAGATGTATGGTAATTATAATTTCTTGAGCTGAAAATGCGTCATATCTGCTGACTGGAATTCCTCGGTATGGCGCCAGAGATGAATATCATATGCCATTAGCACTATTTCTGATTCGCAGCAGCCATTTTAAAGCCTCTCGGGTGGGATCTACCTACCTCTGCACCAATAAGATAGACGACTATTTATTTAAACGAAGCTTCTTGACGACATCATGGAAATATTACACTCATATATGTCAGAGTTCTCCTATTAAAGCGGGCGTTATGCGGGTACCGTGCACATCTGCGTTATTGATAATGAAAATAATACCAGAGTTGCACAAGGAAAATGGATAACACTCAGGCACGCTGTAGATATATATCCTTGTATTAAGCATAGGCATTCACGGCTTTGAAGAAAGGCTAATGGCACATCTTTGTTTCCTGGAACCCCACAAGAATTACATAACCACATTACGCAGGCCTCATCCTATTTACAGGGGTAAAGAGGGTCACGAAATACCTAAAATGCCACTAATGTAATAACTCGCTTACATTATTAGTATTTGTTTTCCTCTCCATGATTATAGCACGTGCAACTTGGCTAGTATATTGCGGGTTCGAAGTTCCCTTCATAACATAATATATAACTGAATTTTAATTTTATGACTACTACTCTGTTTACAGCTTAACAGATGTATGGCGTTCTAAAATCAAGTGATAAATGTTAAATATGTGAATATGTGTTAAAGACATTGGGTAGTCTATAGCCAATGTGTGCAGGTGTTTGTGTGTGTGCGTGCGTGTGTGTGTGTGTGTGTGTGTGTGTGTGTGTGTGTGTGTGTGTGTGTGTGTGTGTGTGTGTGTGTATGTCGGTGTCTTTAAAGTTTTTGATTTGTTTTGTCTTTAATTTGTTCATTTATACTCAAGACCGCATAACTAAGCCTATAATATCCTTTCTCTCTTCTCAATTTCCAATATCCTTTTCCTTTTTACGTGTATCAATTGCATCTTTCACAAAAAGTAATAAATATATGTACTATATCAAAGTTTTACCTACTGGATATCTCGATATGCTTAATTACTTTGCTGTTCAACTATTTAAATAAGTTGATACTTTTATATCACAGGAATTTATTTATTTTTTATTCTTGACAGATTAAGATATGTGAAGAATATTTTTTGCAGTTTAAAAGTGATTTAAGAAAAATGCTAATTATAGAAGAAAAGCCATGGAAGAAATTTGTAGTTGAGGCATACGTTGCATCATTAGGATGTCACTTGATATCTGAATTAATAGCCAGTAATATTAATATTTTCATAATACACGATAGGGGGATAGATAAATATTTGCAATAAGTGATTTCCATATGTTAAAATAAATAATGTAAAGCTATAAATTAGAATTCTTTTAACAATTAAAAGTTTTAAGCAAGGCAGTGTATGCCTTGAGAAAAAGGCAATTAGCGATAACTTTAGATTAGCTAGGGAAGTTAGATATTCTGACGAAATTTCTCAACACGAAGTCTATTAGCTCAAGTTTCCAGCACTTAGATCTCAGGATGCTCAGTAATTATCGTACACAGCTGCCAATATGCACGTATACGTAGTTCTCAAAGCTATATAGAAAAAATTTCTCATAATTAAATGTTGGCATTGTATACTGCAGAAAATTTGTTGTCTCAGTCAGATTTTTTTTATTTTATTTTACGTCTTCCAACGTTAAGTCATATCGGACGAGTGGCAGTCAGATATTAAGTGAACTTGTTAATGAAGGAATATGCAGTTATAACATTCGTGACTTTTTTTCTTTTTTTTTTATCTCTTACAGAAGAACAGAAGAATTTTACTACAACTGTTATCGGCAGTCTGTAGCGCCCAAAGGCCCTGCTCGGGGCATACACACTTGGTCGCCGCAGGATGGCTCTCCACTTATCACTTTAACAACTCACTGTAATCTATGATACTTCTCATTGATATTACGGAAAAGTAATTATACCGTCAGTTTATCGATAATTCAAAAGTCAGCAGATATAATACTTCATTAGTACAGTTATCACGTGCTCATTCAGAAACGGTGGAATTCTCAAGAAGTCGGCAACTCGTTTCAAACTGCTTACTTAATACTTCCACTAAATTTATTAAGCAGCATAACTGAAGTTTTCTATTCTCGCAACCACTCACAAAGCCTTACAGAAAAGAAAAAAAAATCCCATAGTTTGCTAGCGTAGTCTGTGAGGCAGTTTTGGAACTGCTTCCATAATTGAAGATGTAACCATGTCAACAAATATAAATTCACTTTTTAAAAATTAATACATTTAAAGGTAATCAATTTAGTATTAATAAAATTATTCACGGCAATAACCTCTTAACTCTTCTATATATAAAATAATTTCTGTATTTCCTCAAGTGGAGCATAGGGCCTTCTGAACTACGGAAACTCGAGTCCCGAAGGCAACTGGTTGAGGATCAGAGATTCCGGAATCAATGTTCAGCCCAACCTCGGAAGTGAAAGTACGAGAGAGATGAGGTGATAGGAAAGATGATGGAGCAATCGGTGGAATGCTGGCGGGAGAAACCTGAGAACTCGGAGGAAACCCTCCCCAGCGCCATGTTTTCCACCACAAATCTCACTTTGTGGGCGCCTGGGATCGAAGTCGAGCAGCCTTGGTGAGAGCCAAGCGGTCTAACCATTCAGTTATGGCGCGGCCAACTCTTCTATATATAGCAGAATATAAATGCAAGAACATCCTTAAATGTAACATAAGGATGAAAAGGAATTTTATTCATATTTGTATGCAAGTATTCATATTATGTGAGACACTGAGGTCAACCTACAAGAGGGGCATTATAATTCAAATAGCTTTCCGTTACATTTTGTATATAGAACCAGTTGAACGTGAAACTGTGTAGTTCCGAAAGCAAACGTAAGAAACTCTGAAGTCTATGCACAGTAACACATTTTGCTCTCTTCATCGCTAGTTTTCAAACATTACACAACATATAAATTCATTAGAGAGAAGAGTTGAGAAGGGTGAGGTATAGGAATTGCAAAGAGAGGAAGGAAGAGGATGTAAGGGAAAAAAGAAACTTCAAATTAGTCACCTTTATGCAGCAAAAATACCCGGTAAATCTTACTTAGTATTAAGTAAGTCCAGTTAGTCAACAATAAACTAATGCATGTAATGGGAATTTAATCATTCTTCGACACTAGCCATGTGTACGCTAAAATTTCAATAAAATCAGACTGAAAAATTCAATGCCTTAGCCGGGATTTGAACCCCCTCCCTGGGGAATAATAAAGAGAGGATAATGAAATTCTGGTATAAGTGTATTAAATGGCAGAAAGGGGAATTATTGAATCTGTGCATGAAGCAACAGAAAAGCATTAAGAACATAAATAGTTGGTGGTCGGAATTGGAAAGAATGGTATCGAAGGTAGGCATGGGAGATCTATGGAGAGCAAAGGAGTCAAATCATAACGGTTTTTGGAAGGAAGTGAGAACCAGAGTACCAGATATAGATAGGCAGGAGATATGGGAAAGTATAGAAGAAAGGAAACCTTGGAAATTTTATAAGTAATTAAGGACAGAAAGGGTTAGGGGAAAATATATAGATCAATGTGACAAAACTGGAAGAGAAGGCATAGAATGGATGAGAGTAGGGAGTGGTTAGACAGCTTGGCTCTCACCAAGGTGGCCCGGGTTCGATCCCAGGCAACCGCAAAGTGAGATTTGTGGTGGACAACACGACGTTGGGGCGGGTTTCCTCCGGGATCTCCGGCTTCCCCCGCCATCTCATCCCACCGGTGCTCCATCTTCATCTCATGTATCATCAATATCATCGCCTGCGGTGCCGTATGTAGTAAAAGCGGGCGTTAAACACTACACATTTCATTTCATTTGAGAGTAGAGATAAGGGTTGAGAGGTAATGAGGTAGGGATATGTGAATTCTGTGGAGATGAAGAGAGCACTGTTCATTATATGGTAGAATGTAAGGAGTTAACAAATTGCAGGAGAAAAATATGGGATAAGAAATGGGACAGTGTGTTCAAGGAGGTAGTGGCGTTAGGTATGTTAACGAGGATGAGTGAAAAGAAAAATAGATGTATAGGAGAATTCTTATATAGGTTAAGAGAAAAGTGGATTATGGTAAAAGAAGCGAAGGTCAAGAGGAAATAACACCAAGCTGCTCAGGAAAACCAAAGGCTTATGGCCAGGGGACCTGAGTCAGCGAGTAAATCTTGGGTCAGCAATTTCATTTATTTATACAGGATGTTCGATGTTTAAGTCATTGTAGTGAACCTGTAATGGAAACTGTACAAATAAATATCAAATATCAAAACCTCTCCCTAGTAGTTTACCGGGAAACATAGGAGTCAGTTGAAGAATTTAAAGTCATGACGGCACGTTGGCCATGGTAGCTCAAAGGTTAAGAGCGACCGGACAGAGACCGGGAGATCCGCGTTTCAAATCCCGGCCATGTCATTGAATTTTTCAGTCTGACTCAATCTATTCAAATAATGTTTGTAATTAACAAATAAGAGTTTTGAGGATTGTAAATTTGAATATAAAAACACTACCTGTATAAACTTCATACAACTTATGACTCAGTTAATTCATAAATCGATGTGTTCCGTGAAACTCTTAGAAATTAACATACATAATTCGCATTAACTCTATCAGCTCTGACAGTTCCGCATAATACACATTTACGATATTGCCGAACAAGTATTAAATCGGCGTGTAAATCCTATAGACTGACAGTGTAGTTTTGTTCAGATGGGGAAAAAAATAATGTGGTTGCATGCATTACAGCACACAGTACAACGTTCACAATTAAGTTTGCAATAGATAACAAAAATTCAATTTCCATCTATCACCTCAGCAGCCGGAAAGCTCTCATATTGCGTTCACTTCTGTCATGTTCAGAGCTGTTATAACGCAAGAACAATTAAAATAGGAAAATGCTGGTATCCGGTTTTGTTTCCGAGCTGACACAAGTACTAAACATAAACAATATCGGAAGGACTGTATTTTGTGCGTTTTTATGCAACTGCCGCATAACACTTGCCTGTGAAGCTCCATCCACACTAATGGAGTTTCCTCATTAACGCAAGGCAATAAATCATTCCATCCAAAAGCAGGTCCAGCCCAAATCACTGAAATGTGATGTGAGGACCGTGCAACACACGGTAGATGTCGTTTTATGCCAAAACTGGCAGCTGTCTTCTTAATCTGTTTTCGATTTCGGTCACCGAAAAATGTTGTACACCCTTATACAAAAATATGAGCTCTTAAGTCGTCGGCTCGGCTACACGGTCGATTCACACTTGTATCTCTGCACGCGGGCCTTCAGCTCCATTGTTTTAACATCGTCCTATTGAATTTTAAATAGCGAAAATTGTCCAACAGATGAAAAGTGCTTAACAGACATTTAGGCTTTTGAACCATTAAAATATATATTTCACAAATTAATTACTTTAATTTTATCTAGTTGATTTCAGTCTTGATGGCATTTCAATTATCAATTGTAAAGCCATATTTTACTTTAAACATTCTTATGCTCACACAGCCCTTTACAGAAACGCACGCACACAACTATAGCACTCTCTTTTACTTTCTATATAACTGTGAAATATATTCTGGAACAAAAAAGGAAAGATAACTATAAATAAATATAGAGTACCTAGGTATATAATTCCAATGCCAATATTACTGCTCCAATTTTTAATTTTTAAAAACTGATAAGATGAGTTATGTTTTTGTGTTTAAGAAATGATACTCCATAGATGATAACTTTTCCTTATTTAAACATACACCCTTTGACAAAAAGAAGAAGAAGAATAGCAGACCTTCGAAGCGTATACTTTTCTAAGTTCAGAACGTGTCCACGGCCGGTTTACAATGGTGTCACGGAACGCGTCTACCTACCTTTATCCCATTGAATCCTCTCATTAATAATAATAATAATGGTGGTGGTGGTGGTGGTGGTGGTGGTGGTGGTGGTGGTGGTGGTGGTGGTGGTGGTGGTGGTGGTGGTGGTGGTGGTGGTGGTGGTGGTGGTGGTGGTGGTGGTGGTGGTGGTGGTGGTGGTGGTGGTGGTGGTGGTGGTGGTGGTGGTGGTGGTGGTGGTGGTGGTGGTGGTGGTGGTGGTGGTGGTGGTGGTGGTGGTGGTGGTGGTGGTGGTGGTGGTGGTGGTGGTGGTGGTGGTGGTGGTGGTGGTGGTGGTGGTGGTGGTGGTGGTGGTGGTGGTGGTGGTGGTGGTGGTGGTGGTGGTGGTGGTGGTGGTGGTGGTGGTGGTGGTGGTGGTGGTGGTGGTGGTGGTGGTGGTGGTGGTGGTGGTGGTGGTGGTGGTGGTGTATAATTGACTCATAATGTAGATTCAGTTACTAAATGTGCACTAATAGCTGAGCTATTCTAGACAAGTATGTAGCAGCTAGACCTACAAAGGTTCTAACCTCACACATAATTTTAATTTCTTTTATTTTAGAAATACGAAATATGATTACGCACATTGTAATATAACTTCCAATTGCTAAGGTTTACTTGATTTTGTTGCATTTATGAAAAACTGGAACACTCTACTCTGTTTTACACTAACTGAAATAAATGCTTTATTTCTATATTTAAAAATCAAACAAATATGGAAATTAAATTAGTATGGGGTGTGTAAAAGCTTTGCTCCTGTTACCAATATCATTCTATTAGGCATGTGTAACACTAAATGCATAGTGAAATTTTCACGAGAGGATACTTCGTATCATATGCCAGCGCCGTTCATAACAGATGAATGGGCCCGAGTGTTTACACAACCAATGTCAAACCAATTTTCTAATAACATTGCATTATTTTGAAAACGAAAAAAATACGTTATTTGCATTTTTATAAACGAATGTGTTTAAAACATTATTATTTATCTTCTGCAGGAAAAACACAAGGCATTGCTGTTAAAGTAACAGTAATGAAAAGAGACATGCACATCAAGGATTCGAACTCACGTTGGTCCACTTACGAGACACATGCGTTTTACTGCTCGGCTACCATGCATAGGCCCAAGCCGCAAGGCAACTTCCTATTTATCACGTAATAAAATGAATCTTTGAAATGAAGCCAAAGGGATATCAAAACGTATATTGGAAAACTTTATTCCTCTTTCACACTAGCAGTGTGTAGGCAAAAGTATGGAAAGGTAGAGTCCCTCTGTAAACTTCAATGCCATAGACGGGATTCAAATGCCGGCTATAGCATTGAGCTCTTCAGTCTGACGATACATTTCCAGAGCTTATATTGTGAACGCAGCGTCATCGAACGCTTCCTATGTTTTTCGAATCGAACTTTGTTTCTGGCATCTTCTTCTTCTTCTTTGATTTTTTTTCTAAGGCTGTGCTATTGGTATTACTCCATTTTTAACATTGCTTTCACTTGAGATAAAGAAAACAAATTACTTAATTTGAGCAATCAAACCGTAATAGCTCTAATAGGTAGAAAGATACAGTACTTAGCCATGAGAGTGTAAAATAATAGTTTTATGCGTTTATCTGTATACCACTTATCTTAAAAATGAAGTTACGGTGACATTCTGTAGTGAAAACACACCACCAGGGAATGCTTCCGATGTATTTCGAATCAGACCCCCATTCTGCCTGAAGCTTTGTGTTTGTATTTTTGTGTGTGTGTGTGTGTGTGTGTGTGTGTGTGTGTGTGTGTGTGTGTGTGTGTGTGTGTGTGTGTGTGTGTGTGTGTGTGTGTGTGTGTGTGTGTGTGTGTGTGTCTTAACAATACAACACTGAGAGTATAGGAACATCAATAGTCACAGGAGAAAGTGAATTCTGTTTCATGTTCAGTGGGTAGAAGTACTATTCGTGTTTGTGGAGGGAGAAAATTTGCACACTGTTTGCAAAACAATACTAGTTCTGTTCAGCCTCAGAGTAACATGTTACCTCAAATTTCTAAGCACTACCTCACAAATGACCAATGGTACAATGAAAAGGAAGAATGAATGTGAGCTGAAATTTTAGTAACATCCTTATTATTTAGAGGTTTTACGGTTAGTTTATAATAAATTTTCATTATTTACACATTCAAACCGGAAATACAGTATTGAGGTTTCTAATTAGAAACATATTTTAGTCAGTTTTTAAAAATTCGTCAATTTTTATTTTTATTCCTCATTAGTGACAAGAAGGCATACGGAAGAAAGGTTTTGATTCTTTAATTTCTACACTGATTTTGAGTAAATATAACTTGAGCAAATATACTAAGATTCCTTATGTATTCCGTGAATGTAATATCTTTGTTAGTATTCGCATCTGAAAATGATAGTTTTTAGTATTTTAGCTTTCCCGAGTTGAAGTCTAATTTGATTCCAGTCAATGCATATTTGAAAATGAACGACTCTGTTTCCTATGTCTGGCTGCATAAATATGTGCTTTTGGGTGTATAGAATCCTAATCATGAAAATGTCTCTGTGATTCTAAATGAGAAATTTATTAAGATAACTATAGTTTTTACATATGTATCGGAAGACATTTAAGAACACCGTTTAAATTTTTTCTCATGACGATTCATGTAAAGTTACTCCTACTTTTTCTTGAACGGATTCCCTGTGTCTTTGTAGAATATACACCACGAAGGTGTTGCAAACGAATGCCTTAGGTTGGAGGGTGTCCAAAAGCAAGCAAACCTTGGATCGTAGTATACTCACCATGAGTAATCAGCCCGTTATCTAGTTTTCTAGCAAACAAGGAGGTAAAACAACATAGTTATGAAAACCGAGCAGGATGACTCAGTACCAGTGGACTCAGTACCAGTGGTTGACCTTCCTGAAACTTTGTAATTTCTCCAAGTTGTTAGGCGATTGCTGTGAAGGTTTACTACATCGCCCGAATTTGCCCCTTCTCTATTTCATCTCGCTTCACAGTTCACGTCATATTTTAACCACTTGGTTCTCTCAGGGTGGACTCACATCAACAGGTGCTTCGGGCGCTGCTTGGCAGAGAAAAACTGTGCTCTCTGTAAAGCTCCGTCCTCTCAAGGTGCGGTCTTTGCCTTCCAAGTCTCTCTGGAGGATGTGGCCAATTCCAGCGGGGAAGGTACCCGTTGTACTACACCCTATCGGGGCATTTCAATCGGGAACTGTTAGAGACCCTGACCTCTCTGTTGGGGCTCTTGGATTGTCCACTTCCTTGTAGGGCACAGGTACAAAATATCTGATGATTTAGAAGCTCAAGAGCCTGTCATGGGGCTTACCCGACCATAACTCAACTTTCCTTAGGGATGACAGCAAAATTTCCTGCATTCCCTTAACGATCAAGAAGAGCCGCGAACAAAACCAGTCTAATTGTTTGGCTTTGAACATGGGACCTCCCTAGCCGAGTCTCACACCTCAAAAAATTAGAGTTACAGATGAACATAAGGAAAAAACAAACAAAATCATTTTGTCATAATTTACCCTATCTGTTTTAATGGACTTTCTACAAGCACTACCTACTAACAATATTGTGTGTAGAATTTCCGAATGGAGGAACATTGATTTAAATTTGCATAGAGTTTTGCACATGTTTTAGGTACCAGCTGAAATATCAAGTAGCCTTGTTCCCTACACTGCGTGTACACTTTCCCGTCGTATGTCATGTTTATTACCGGTAGCATGACATTTGGAGACCAATGACATACACTATATGGCCACGGCGGATGTTTAGTAACATTAATAGTGTTCACATCATATGGAACCTTGGGCGCTTATTATAACAGCAACATGGTAGTTATGATGCAATAATAAGCGTGATCATAGCACAATGCGATTGGCTATGAACCCCTGACCGCCGCAGTGCCAGCTGTCATGTAACTGATTACAAGCAACCTGTTTGTTTACCTTCTGCTTCCAATTTCCGCTTTGGCTGTTTCAATTTGTATGCATCTATAGCTACGCTGTTACTGCTATCTTCTGTTTGTTTCGTCAATTGGAAAGATCGCTTACCTATTAAACCATTTACATTAGAAAGACACTTTGATCCGAAAAGAAAACAGAAGTTACCTTCGCAAAAGTTAATGTTAAATAAAATTGTCTCAATTAGTTTTGAGTTATAAGTTGAAGTCAGTGCCTCTGTTTTGGAAGACACACTTCATTGTACTCCCAGCTTTAAATTATTTATACATGTTCTATTAAATATTTACAGTAAGTCGATATTGAGATTTCACTTGAAATGAAGGTATTGAGATTATCTGCATGAAGAAAAAGCACTTTTAGAAAAACTGTGGTGTATGTGTGCATGCGTGCGTGCGTGTGTGTGTGTGTGTGCGCGCGCGAGCGCGCTTTGTCTCTATGTGTACGTCCATCAGTTGGAGAAATTGATTTTGGATTTTATCTATGGACCCTCTATAACCATTTGTGTTTTCAGTGCCCAATTCTATATTGGACGTGAAAGAGAATATTTTGCTCAGAGGCCCCTTTCTCAGGCTTTACGTTATTTTGCATGCCCTTCTTTACCTTTCCTTCCTTTTACGGCTTCCCAAGGAAGCCATGCTAAGGATATTTTACGCCCGAAAAAAATCCATCGTCCTGCGATGGGTTTGAGCACGCGTCCTCCAGAAATAGCAGCCAGAATGCTATCTCCAGAATACGGAGGACGACCTCCATTTGTAAACAGTATCATTAAAAATATTCACTAAAATATCTAAGTTCAGCGACTTCCAAAAATACTCCACGACATTAAGTTTTTCTTCAAAAATATTCATCCCACTACAAAACACAACTTTCATGAAAAAGATTCCAAAATTTGTCATTTTCTGAAGCATGGCTCTAACGATTTATTTTAAATTACCACAATTTATATATTTTTATGACAAAAGCTATTTGTATGGCATTTGCATAATTGGAAATTTGTAATGGATAGGCACTATCATACTACATAAAAATGCCCTTCTCTATAAAAATAAATGGGTAGTGTTTAACGCCCACTTCTTTTA
Source organism: Mantis religiosa (assembly GCA_030765055.1). Taxonomy (NCBI): domain Eukaryota; kingdom Metazoa; phylum Arthropoda; class Insecta; order Mantodea; family Mantidae; genus Mantis; species Mantis religiosa. Next base: position 117,979,131 of record CM060950.1, read on the forward strand.
CTTGCGGCACCGCAGGCGGCGACACTGATGATACATGAAATGAAGATGGAGCACTGGAGGAATGAGATGGCGAGGAAAAGCGGAGATCCCGAAGAAAACCCGCCCCAGCGCTGTGGTGTCCACCAAAATATCTCACTTTGTGGTCGCCTGAGGTCGAACCCAGGTAAAGGTCGAGCGGTCTAACCACTCGACCACGATTAAGGAAATAACGTCTCAATGCATATGCAATTAATGGAAATCAACTTATCCATCCTGAAAACAATTGGAAGTGGAAGTGAAATTTTTTATATTTATTCAGCAATATATTGCATATTTTATGAACAATTTAATTAGTGCTTAAAAATCTTCAACGAAAAGATTTTATTCCTTTGAATACGACGCTGACCACAGTTCTCTGAATTCAAAATCGCTGAAATAATGCATGCTAACGTTTGCTCTCCAATTTTAACCTTACAAAATTTAGTGGTAAGCTGATTTGAAATAAATATTCTTGACAACATTGCATGTATAAGGAGGTGAAATCTGCCAATGAAACGTAAAGGTGTGCCAAGCCTCTTCTGTTGCATGGCGTTGTGACATTATATGACCGAAAAAGATTGATAGCTATAACAAAATTTAAAATGTGGTATTTTATGTCACTCATACCATGAATATGATTATCCTGTTAACCATATAATTTTGGTTTCACATTTTCATTTACTGTCCTTTATTTTCCTGTCTTTTTAATAATTTCCCAATTTAGTTTGGAAACAATATTTCATTCAACTTAAGCTTTAAATGCACAGTATTGTCAGACACCTGCATATGTTTCTTACATTTACCTTTTTCCTAATTTTCTTTTGAACCAAGTCATGTCATAAAATTGGATTTTGCACTTTACACATGTTCACACAGATGGCATCATTACAGGGAATAAAGTGTGCTTCAGGCTGGACGTTCACTGCACATTTCCGTTATATAAACAGTATCTGTCGCACTTAAGCTCACTAGTTTAGACTTGCAAATATATATTTTAAACTGCAATGTTTCGTATTTGTTTCAGTAAGAATGGAGTGTAACGAGACAAAGCTAAACCTTTTAATTCATATCTAAAAGCCTTTAAATTGATTTAAAAGTTTAAGTATACAGAAATTAATTGTTCTTTCACACTAGCCGTGTGTAGGACGCACTGTGAAAGGGTAGAGCCGGACTGAAAATTTCAATGCCATAGTCGTGATTTGAACCACGGATCTTCTGGTTTCCTTCAAGCCGCTGTAACCATTTGAGCTACTATGGCCAACATGCCGACATGACATTAAATTCTCCCACTGACTCGTGTTTCTCCCGGTAAACCACTTAGGAGTTCTCATAAACACATGAGACAACAACCTTAATGGCGACTTATTACGCTGTAAGTACTTTAAGGCCCGGGATTTATAGTTCGGACAACTATTAGGTACAATTAATGGCAATTAATTGTTCTTTCACACTAGTCGTGTGTAGGACGCACTATGAAAGGGTAGAGCCAGACTGAAAAATTCAATGAACCACGGATCTTCTGGTTTCCGTTCAGCCGCTGTAACCATTTGAACTACTATGGCCAACATGCCGACATGACATTAAATTCTCCAACTGTCTCGTGTTTCTCCCGGTAAACCACTTAGGAGTTCTCATAAACACATGAAACAACCAGTTTATGGCGACTTACTATGCTGTAAGTACTTCTCGTAAGTCGTTATCGTCATCATCATCGTCGTCATCATCATAATCATTACTATTAATTACATTAGCTTTTCTAACCTATTCTTTATTCTGAAGACGTTATGTTGAATAAAATAGGAGTCTGGCCTACTAATCTGAATACAAGGAGCTTGTTACTGTGAAGATGGTGTGATCCCTTTCCAAACATGTCCAATAAGCAATAAATATACAAATGTTTTTGACTTCCAGCTAATGGTGCACTGTTTCTATCAGAGCGTCAACAACCCTTGTCTGCCATGTTTCAGAAACCCGAATTGGTGTCTCATCGTATTTGTGTTACTGACAAATTCTCTAAATTTTTTAACCACACCAGGAATACAACGACTGGAAACAAACTTTGGAAATTCTTGAGCTAAATTCATTTTTCATTGTAGGTTTCCTATACCACAATTCGTACTTTAGTCTGCAGATCCTCAGTGGTCGACACGGATGGTCGAATTCTCAAGACATGGTCAGCGGATCAAATCGCATCAAGATCATCTTTTCTGAATGAGGTTTCTTTTATAGGTTTTTCTAATTTATAATTTTAAAAATTATAAATGTTGTGGTGATGCCATAAACTTAGTCCTAGAACATTCTGTATCCACAATCTTCCGTTTTCTCCAGCTAAAATTTTATTTCAGGTATCATTGGTATCCACCATCAGCAAAAAGATGAAGTGTTAAACTCTTCAAAAAATGTTATTCCCCTTGTGTCTGGATGACGTTCATCCTAGAGGCAAATTTAACATAGAAAAAGCTGAAAACGGTCAATACTGCTGAATTACTCAAGTTAGCCACCCTTAAGGGAAATAGAATAGTGTATTTTCGAGCCTAAAAAGCAATGTGTATGTGTGTAATAAAACTAAACAACGCGGTATTTGAAGGAATAATGACAACAAAAATATCTCCAACCAAAATGTGTCCAATATGCAACATCTTCCCAGATTTTATTTGCATACACAGTGATACCCACAGTCTCCTTCTTGGAAACAATTGCTTTCTTTAAACCTACGGAACAGATGTTACATTTAATGCATGCGTTACGATGAAAGATTGAGGCTGCCCACCCTCTCAAGAAGGGTTAGACGCGGATGTTGATGCAAAAGGACGAAGTTATATTTACATTCCTAGCCTTATAGAACGGACGGGACACAAAGTGAATTGGATATATAGATCCTAGCAGCTCCAACCCCTCCTTCGTCTCTACTCATACATCTTCAACAACTTTACTGCATCCAGATTTTGTTTGCAGACGCTCCTTGGTCTTCCATTTCCTTCGATACTGCAAGACATACATGACAGCTGTGGCAAAGTCTGGATTACGCGGCGCGTTTCACTTTTGTATGCCTGTAAGATTTATGGGGATATGCTAATTTCAGTTTCTGGAACGGCTTTGTCATCTCACTGACGCTTAGGTCAACAAACGAAGTGAAGGCTCTTGTGAGACTGGATTAGCATTAGTGATTGGGATATTTTAAACATAAATGCTTCCAGAAACTCTGGAACTTGTGTAATAAGCAGGCTTATATCGGAAGACAGGTGACAGGTTTAAATTAGCTAATCTAATCCTTTTAATAGCTCATGTTTGGGGGAAGATTTTGTTTCCATAAATCTGCAATATTTTTCTACTTAAATTTATTTAAGTTATTAGTTAAATTACTTAAAACCTTCATTGAAATACTATCCACATTATTTGTATTTCTTAAATCTGAGCATACCTTGTTTTATTAGATATTTCGGAGGCCGAGTTTTATATTTAGTATACCTCTAACTATATGAAATTTAAATGCCTACATCTATTATGTGACCTTTTAAGTTATTCTCTCCATTTTCAGTTTTACTACGTTAAGTCACAAGAAAAGAGTGCTACAATTTCCATACTAGGAATGTGCAATAAATTCTGAACATTCTGTAACATATCATTTAAAATATCATCGAGAACTGTGTCATTTAGACGCCAAAGTAATATATTGAAGACATAATTATTTTCTTACACATTTGATGCATTTTATGTTCGACATAAAGTCTGCTGTTTATATTATGTTTATATAAAATAATATATACTTTCCTAACAAGGGCATTGCTTATATTTATAGAAAAAATTTAACCATCTTCATAAAACTTTAAATAATTTAAAGAATATCAGCGTAGTATCAATTACATTTTAGACATTGAATAAATGATAAGGAATTAACGTATGTAATAATTCAAGTCTTAACTTAAAATACATGTAACATAATTTAAACTACGGATCCATAAAATTTATACGTATTCATTTATAGTAACTTTTGAGGAAATATTTAAAATAAAGTTCAAGCATTACAGATTTTTGCTTTAAGTGAAATTATCTGTGGAGTGTGTTCCTTTCGGTGTTAAACTTCAAAAGTTATATGCTGTAATGAATAATTTGGTGATAAATGTAATAGTTAAATAATAAATTTATTACGAAGGATTTATGATTCCAAATTAGCTTTAAAAACCAACGAACGACATCATATCATACAACGATTTATTAAATGGTATTTTAAGACGATTTATAAACAATTCAAAGCAACTTAATTAAGTCTAAGGAAAACCAGAAAATTTAGAAAAGCACATTAACGTATTAAATGAAACAAAGGTCATATTCGTTGTTGAATCCTCTCTCCACTTGAAAAAGAAAACCCACAACTAACTTTTTAGTTTTCCCAACGCAAATGCTTTGGCGTAGTATTAGGGTATTCTCTCTGCCATTTTCTTAATTTCATCTGTCTTTTTCACGTTACATGTTGGATCAGGGGCTTTGTGTCGGTCGACGATGGAGAGATAACGCAGAGACTTTCACTTTATTATTTATTGTCGCCTCCTTCAGAGGGTGCCGTTCGAGCCTCTCCTATTGGCTCGAGTTTTCAATGTGTCCAGCTGGAGGTAGCTTAAGAGCCAGCCTCCAGTATTTTGGGAAGATTGCCATCGAACACCCCTGCGAGGCAGTTGGTAAAGTCTAACTAATAGACCAGCCCATAGACCATGAGTCTCCTGCGGTACCTTCATCTCATCCTTTCCTCCAGGGCGTGCATGCACAAGAGATCCTTTGCGCGTCTAGGTGACCCCTCCTCTACCCAATCCTAACGTCTAACGTTACAAATTCCTTGTCTACGATTTGTTACATTTGCTTATTTATAAAGTGACATTTGAGTGCGTTTGCCACCTAATTCTTTTACTGGTCCTAATATTGTAATTTGTTTAAGGTTCCTTAGCTACCTTGATCTCTTCCTTATTATTCTGAGAGTCCTAAGGCATGACCTAAACTCATTGCTAAAATTCCTATGGCTTCTTTGTGTGAAAAGGGCAAGTTTTCTTATATTTTTCCAAAACAGGATGACTTCAACCCAAATTTATTTCTGGTTCTGTTAAGTGTACGGGATAAACATTTGGCAACTAGTCATTTCTAAATATTATAATTACGCACATCGTACTGCAATGGAAAAAAGCAAGATTTTCTTGAACCTCTAACGATAAGGTGGTTCCGAAGTAATGAGAGGGTCGCATTTGCGAAATACAGCTTTCGATTTTGGTGACCAACCTCTTTGGCGTGGGGCAAAGGTGGTTTTCTGTGTCGGTAGGGAGATGCTGGACTAGTTCTTCTTCTACTTCCACTTTCTTATTCCTAATTTCCTGTCCCCACCATTTTCTTCACAATCAGCTACTTCATTGCTAAAGGACCAGGCGAAAAGCATGTTGCATCTGGGGATAGAGGTGAGCTATATTTCTTTCTTCTTCCATCGCGTTAGACGGACTGCTCACAGACCAGCTCTCAGAATGCTTATCGAGCAGGCTTCTCTTAAGGGGTTTGCGGTAGGTTTGCGGTTTGCGAGTCGTAAGCGCTCGATCTGGAAATATTTGGGACCCCGTCCTGTTTCTGCACGTCGTCTCTAGGATCTGTTTGCTGTTCGGATCCCTCCTTTGTCTCTGACTTTCAGGCATCGCATTTAAAGTAAAAATAGCTACATTGGTACACTTATAGTACTCTACTCTGGATTTTGGGGTCCCTCCGTGACAAGTACCTCCTAAACCTAGTTTGTTTCTCTCAGTCCTGATTACTCTGTTGAAATCATAAGACACTTATTTAATATTCCCAGCTGTATCTTAACTATTTTAAACTTATTCTAGAACGTAGTTTTTTCTCATTTTTATAGAAACCATTTTATTGTTCTAAAAATTACTCATCAAACGGACGTAGCAAACTTCTTCACAAAAAGGAGTATCACAACAAAACATGCTATGATGCTTTTCTGCTATAGAATTTAAAGTGAAAAATTTAGGCGATATCATTGGAATTATCCCTATTAGTTTTATCCTCGGATTACGGGGTTTAAATTTAATAATGATTAATGTTTTTATAGCAGCATACTAAAGATAATGAAGGCATTTGAAGAGAGAAAACAAACTTTATATGGCCATTTAAAATTCGATGAAGCAAACCTTAAAGGCGCTGCAATCTTATGAGCTGAGAGATTCTAAAACCGATCTGTGAACACATCTACAAAGGCACGGTCTATGAATTATAAAACTTATAACATTCAACCCACTTCTTTGAAAAGCTTATTACAGAGCTTTTAAATATAACTATAAGTAGTTAATTTTCGTGATGTGTTCACTTAATTCATCTAGTAAAATAATTTAAAAATGAAAACGTATTTATAAAAAAAACGTACTTTCTCAATGAAAACCAGAAAAGTTTGAATAATGCATATTATTCTTAAAATATAATTCTGAAAATATTTTGTGTGAGATTACAACTATTGGAAGTAATAAACTATGTAATACTTTTGATTTTATGAAAGCCAACCACGTTTTAAATTAATAATATCATAAATATAAGATTACTTTCCACATGTAGGTAGAAAAAGTCTCTTCATGTTACTTTCTCCAACTTCAAATAATGCACATCCGGATATTTGAAAAAAAAAAAAAAAAAAAAACAGGAACAAAATTGCATCAAGAGGAAGATGGTAAAAATGAAGAAAAGAAAATGTGCAGAGAGTGACGTCTTTAATGATAGGTTATTTGCATACACCTGAAAATATGCATTTAAACTCCGACTGGGTAATATCGATAAAAAGAAGAAAACATGGTAACTGGATACTGATTCTAAGGTATATGGTTTTCTTTTCTATGAAATATTTTTCTATATATTAGTGCAGTCCTTTTTTCTCAGTATATCGATTAGAATCGATGTTCTCTTCAGTATCAGTTATAATTCAGGACAGTTTCGATATTAGATAGTAATAGTATATCAGTATTGTTTGCCGTGCTAATGAATGTACAGCTTCATGTTGGATAATATGAATTCGAACTGAGGTGAATATAGACAATTGTTACATATTATGGGGTGGGTTTAGCCGTTTTAGTTATTTGCAAAACAAGCTTCATTTTATAAAAAAGAAAACTAAAAATGCTGTGGAACATTTGATAATGGCCTACTTAAGTGATAATTTACAAGACCTGATTCGTTAAACAGGTTTAATGACTTTTTCCAAACTCTGCTGAAGCTTTTAAGGACAAGTTGGGAATGACAGTAGTAACACTTTGTGGTACAAAATGTTGTTAAGCAATAATGCCGGTGGGCTGTTCATATTATAAAATAGCTTGCAGTAGAGGCGGGTTTTCTTAGTGCCGTTTCTCGGCGAATCTTCTTGTAATGCGTGCAAACTCACGAAACCTCTTAGCTTTTAAGTGGCTCCGAGATAAAATAGGGGTGGTGTTTTAAAATTGTAAAATCTCAGACAGTGAATCTACGAAGTGTTTTAGAAAGAACAATGCGTGAAACATATATAGCTGCTAAGGTGTCCACCAATAGAACAGAGGGAAAGAAATCACACTTTAGTAAATAAAATCACTAAGAGTACCGAGAATAACAGATGCACTTTTAGAAAACTCTACACTTGCTAGAACATGTTCATAAAATTTCTTATCTATAGAGAGAGAAGCTATTCAACTTCACAGGCAACTGTCATGTACTTTCCCCGTTATAGCGCTCTATAGCTATATCTAGTGATATTATATTTGTTTATTTGGCAACACTACTACAAACTATTTCTAAAGTTCTCCCAATGGTAAAAAAAATGGTCATAGTTGTTGCAAACTGCAGGTTGGTAATACAGGTTCGTTAGAGAAAATTATCCTGGGCACTCTACATGGAAATTTATTTAGAATTATGTTAGTGCTTACATCAGTGTTCCATATTACTGCTGTTTATACAGCACGAATTTGAAGTAAATACGCAACCATATTTCTCGCAGACATGACTTAAATAGGAAGAGTTGTTTGAAAACAACAGACATAACTATGAAATATTTTGTATTTGGGAGCTTCCTGTGTATGAGCTTAGGAGCAGATAAAATTCCAAGACACTTTTGAATTAATTATTTTTCTGGCTCAGAATTAGCACAAATATTATTTGCTAATTAGCTTGAAACCAGTAACTCTAAGCGTAAATTTGGCGGTACTTCAATTTAGTGTAACATCATCCATTTTGAATTCTTGAGAACCGCCCTTCAACTGCTTCTCCTGTACTTTGCTGACAGATAGGTTTATGTTCTGTTATGAGGAAAGTCAGTGTCCTATGATTAAGAAGTAGTGAGGCCAATATAAAATTAGGTATTAAAGGTTTTGACTTCTAGTCTTTAAAATATGTGTGGAGAAGAAAAATGAAAGTTATATCAAAATGAGGTTTCAAATTATATTTCAAGCAACAGGCTTATTTATCAGCTCTGCTTAAAATGTGCAAAATAGAAATATCGTAGCTCTAAACTATGACACTTCTCAGTAATTTTTAAAAGACGTCATTTACGACTAAGATTTCAATAAGCATCACGTCGTGCTGTATATTACAGTCTGTATTGCAGTGGTTAGGCTGTGAAGTTACATTTCTTCGGTAATTTCCTCTATTTACAAACAAGGTGATGCAATGCATGAAGGTAGTTTCCATTCACAGATTTTTAATTTCATTTAAACTATTTTAAAAGTTTTAATTTAACATATTCAGATTTTTATAACTAATGGAATTGCCCAAGAGCCAATAGACTCCGTTGTATAGAAATCTTCAGAATTTGTACTTGCATTCTGAGTGAGTGAGTGAGTGAGTGAGTGAGTGAGTGAGTGAGTGAGTGAGTGAGTGAGTGAGTGAGTGAGTGAGTGAGTGAGTGAGTGAGTGAGTGGGTGAGTCAGGAAGCGAATGAGTGTAATAAAATTTAGTATGTACCTTCGAAAATACATAAAGACGTTTGATTTATTAATCTCCATCATCATCATCATCATCATCATCATCATCATCATCATCATCATCATCATCATCATCATCATCATCATCATCATCATCATCATCATCATCATCATCATCATCATCATCATCATCATCATCATCATCATCATCATCATCATCATCATCATCATCATCATCATCATCATTATGGGTCATCTTTAAGAGAAATTTACGAAATTATATATATTTTTGTCTATAGAAAAATATTCAGTCATTTATGTCAAACATACGTAAACGCATGAGCTCAGTTGAAAATCAATTTTACATATAATGAAAACAAAGTTTATAAATCACTAGAGATTTGAATTACATTTTTACACAAATCTAAGTATGAAAATGATGCTTTAACATTCTAAATATGTTTCATCCAATGTGAAATTGAATGAATGTTTCAATTATTTTTATTATAAAGTTGACGAACATAATCACAGATCCTATTTCCGGACTTTAAATATCAGTATAATGTTGTACAACACTACTCAAAGGGTATTAAATTAGTCGGAATGATAACGATACAATAAATGCAAAAGAACAAAGGATGGAATCCTAAAGAGCTTTTGAACCATTGTTTCATGTGGGACCCACCGTTTTATGCTACCTTTCTGTGCACTGTGAACAATAATGTGTCGAAAATCTTACGCAATACTAAAGCTAAAAGACATACGTTTATTTTCTATTATTTCATGGACATCAAACCATATTTTATACAAAGTAGTACAGTTTGAATATGGATTTATTTTTAAAATATTTAAATCTTTGGATACAATTATGAAATGTGGACTTACGCAAGTAGTATTCCAAATTAAAAATAAAGAGCTATACGTGAGTCTTTGGCAAAAACTTAAAAATTATGGCTTAAGAAAGATTGTATACGATCATTGGATGGTAACTGAGGTAAAACAGGTACCGAAAAAGGCATTTCAAAGTTTCAAACATCTGCCTTATAACTGTTGGGTATTTTTAACCTCAATTATTGTAAGTCCGGAACCGTAGGGCATAATTACAGCTCAACGTATTGTTTAAAAATATGCGCTCTCAAAATTGAGACAGAAAGCATTACTTTTAACAACTTTCTTCCCACGATATATCTAAATACGGCATAATTTTGATAAGAACCTGAAGGTGCTATGGTCCACTGAAACTTAGCTTACATGTAAGTACAAATACCTAATATTTCTTAATGCCACAAATACAAAAGTTAATGATTTATGTATCAGCCCAATGAAACACAGAACTTGCTTAGAAAATTAAATGTTAGTTATGGACTCTATAATGGTCAGCCTAGTGAACATAACTAAGACTAGGATTCGAATATTTGTATTACTGTGATCTTCTACAATGCACATGGTGACAGATGAATAACAGAGTAAAGCACCATATGTAACGTTGATCGAACCTGGGGCTTCCAATCAGGAGCCTGAGTATCTTTTCGATTCAAAATTTAATTATACGTTAATTCTTTTTCCTCTCAGGCAAGAAGACTGACATGGTGTGAACCACTTAAAAACTGTCATCTGTTGATGGTAACACCATCCCTTTATTGGGAAATATAATTAAACCCAAAGTGAAAGGAATTCCTAAGTGCATGCATATTTAAATCTGTTCCTCGCGCAAGCAGAGGATTTGAGTGTATTGATTTTGTCTTTAATTAATAAATAAGAACGTCCCGTGGCATTATCCATGCTACTTCGAGTACCGCTCTCGTTAACTCTATTAGGACAGAGTGACGCAGTGCTATTTGCACAAAGTAATGGGGGTGTTGCTTGCTAGTAATTAAAATTCAGATTAACAAACATTTCATAAGGTATTCGGAAAGAACTCTCTTGTTGCAAACACTTTTCATTTCTAAGATGGCGTGTTGTCGTCATCAGCATCCCTTTCAGCAAAATATCAACCTCACATGAAGAAGCACTTGAATTCTGCTGTCACTAGTATCATAAAAAACGAGCTACACATCTATTTACAGACTTTTTATTACTTTCAGAGTTTGGGTTTAGGGTCCCTGTCTATTTATTTATATACACTATTACCAGTCTGAATGCAAATGTATTCTACAGCAATTACAAACTATTTGAGTCAATTGTACAGTAAGTTTAGAAATTATTAATTAGCAAGTCACTACTAAATTATATGTAACAATTTTCACAGTAAAACAGTTTTCTGGAGAGAATATGTCTGTAGGGGAGCGAGCACATGCTCCAGAGTTGAGCACCCCTGGTATAGCCTGCACTTAAATTTAAGCTTACTAAGCTTCTATTTTGGTCACTTGATATTCAGAATTAATTGTAATACTAAGAGAACCCACTGGTCAAATATTCTAAACAATGTGAAAGTTTTCAGTTTTTTTTTGGTGCACTTTCATTATACATAAATCTGTACTTTCATGCTAAAATATGTTCTTTTAATATGAGTAATTTTAGAAACATAAATTTATATTTATTTATTTCTATGGTGCTAGATCACCACAATGAACTTTAAACTTAAATATGCAGTCTCATTTCGTTTCTTCCTTTCAGAATTTTTGAATATTCATGATGCTTTTTGCACAACAGTTTATGCTGTATAAATTTCTGACTTTCAGAAAACTTTCAGGAATTATCCATTTAAATATTGTTCAGTACTAGTTAAATACATATATACTAAACTTTCAGTATTCACAAGTCGCTTGAAATAGTTGAAGAGTTGAATAATATACAAATTAAATTAAATTTAATTATTAAGGGAAGCCTGCATGAAAATTATTTGTATTTCTGTAATTAACTTCTCTTAGGATTTTGGAAGCAATAGGATAAACCATAGGGCCTAAAGAACATACATATTACGTTTCAAAGTTGGGTTAATTATGAATGAAAATGTAATATATTAAAAGGAAAAGCCGTATCCCGACAGAGAATCGACTAGGGACCTGTTGAATATGAGCTAGACACGCTACTCACAGCACCAGAATGTCGGCTAAAGATATAGATTCGATGTAGCTCGTTAAAGTGTAGATACCATATGATTTGCAATCTGAGAGAATGGTAAGCATTTCAAAGCAATCCTAAAAGATTGATTCGGTTTTAAAGCCATCTTAAGCTAGGTTTTCACGACCGACATCGTACTATATACAGGGTGAGGCATAGCAAATTCTCTAGTTTCAATTCTAAGTCTGCGGAAAATATGAGGCCACAATTTCAGTAATACCATATCAATGACCTTTGCGAACGATGCACTTGTTTTGTTTACTTTAGCGTTAGTAGCCATGGGGCGTTGGTCAATGGCATATCGTATTTCAGCCGTGCATTTCTTTTACGAGCCTAAGTCTGCTGTGACAACGCAATATGTGGTATTGTCCAAGACAGCAAACATGATCCACCTAAAACAGTGAGGACACCAAAAAATGCTGTTCGTGTGAGAGAGGTTATTGAACCCAGTCTGAGTCGTTCAGCTCGTAAACAATCAAGAGTGGGCATTTCTCGAGGATCCTGAGGTCGCTTATTACGTGAACCCGTTTCACCTTTATAAAATGCAAGTGACTCAAAAGCTTCTCCCTGCGGATCGACCATCAAGATTAACTTCTACAACATCATGCTTTGCATGGTATGGGAAAATATTGTGACTTTGTGGGTTCGAGGAATTAAAAGTCCAAGTCGCACAAATTCAAAACGTTTTTTTATTTCCGCCGAATTACACTTGCAGTTCACAGCAGAATTACGTACCACACACAGTTACGTAACACACACAATTATAATCCACCAGTTCGCAGGTCCACTCGGCAACTCGCCGTAAACTCTGACTCAAAACACTAAAAACTGATCACTTGGCACACTGCGCTCCTATTTATACGCGAGCCAGCATCTCTGGAGCATTCTGTACTATGGGCTGAAAAGACGTACGAGAGGTTTCACGAACTTTCCCGGAGGAAGGCAGGAGGAGGGGAAACCAGTGACTTCTGGTTACTTGTCTCCCCACCCCGTCTCTACTCGGCACGTCATTAGCGTAGGTGTGGCTTAGCGCCATCCGCCTCCCACACTCCCCGTTTCTCTCTCTCTTGCCTCGTGATAATAAAATGTTCAGGGTACATTGCTCATGAGTGACGAAGACCACTTTCATTTAGACTCCTCTGTTAATAAACAGAACATGAGGTACTGGGAAGTTAATAATCCCAAGGAAATCGTTGAAAAGCTGTTATATTCTCCGAAGGTAATTTCCTGGTTTGGTTACGGTCAGATTGGAATCGTGGGAGCGTTTTTCTTTGAAAATGACGTAGGAGAAACTGTGGCAGTAACTTCAGATCGATAAGTAACAATTTTACAGACGTTTATGATTCCTGAACTCATAAGACTTCCAACAAGACGGTGCTGCGGTCCGTACGGAACGGAACAGTATAGCGCTCCATGAATTTAAATCCGTCAGCTCATTTGCGGAGATATTGCATGGCCTGCCTTGCTCATCCGACCTTAAAGTTCCCGATTTCTTCTAGTGGGACTGTATTAGGCCATCTTGAAGATGTAATTTTCAAGACATAGTTCTATTACATGAGATAAATAAATAGCATGCTCTATACCTTCAATTGCTACAATTTTATGTTTCTCTCCTGTCTGAGTAATTCAGTATAAGCCTCTAAAACTAGGAAGTTTACTGTGCGTCACCCGGTATATAAAGGAATGCTTCCCATATACAAAATAAAAATTAAAAAATAAAAAACCGTCGGATTTCAAGATTTCTATTTCTCTGCTGCTTCAATCATATGACAAAATATACCATTTTCTTTAAAGATACTGTAACGTGTTTAGGAAGCTAATTAAGAAATAGAGCTGCTTCTGCAGCGAGTAACTACTCCGGTGTTCTGTTTTATGATATTCCATTTCTGCCGACATGCATCATAGACGATCGGTGTCCAATAAAGTTTTACTTTTTTGGTCACATCGTTATTAAAATATTTAGGAGCCAACTGCATCTCTATGGAAGAGTTTCGTTAGCAGTAGTTTACGTAGCTTGTTAAAACAGTTTTAACCAGACGTTAAACATTTAAAGAGGCATTTTGACGCATTTTATCCTAAGTTTAAGAACACTACGTAAAAACTGCGAAAAGGTTTGTACTAAAAGTTGTGAAGTATGGTGTGGCTGACATGTTTGCTGATTCAACATATAACAATCAAACCACGTTAGAATGCTTCACTTTTGTTATTCGTTTCCTTTCGTATTTGCCTTTGGCTAGCGTGAAACGCAAAGAGTAGCTTCAATTAATTTGCGCCGGAGCATTGGGATGGTTCACTTCCCGCCGCACACTGGTATGTGTGTGGAGCCCGACCGCCACGGGCCTGGCAGACCAATAGCGGCCTCACAACATGGCCAATCACGTAGCGTATTAGCTGACAGTTCACAGCTGATTGCTGTTCGCCGTAATTACACAGCCAGCTAGGATGTCGTCATTAGCCTCTTGCAGAACTCTTACTTGTCTCAACGCCTTTGTGAGATCACCAAATGAACATGAACAAACAACCAAATACATTCCCTACTCAGACAGAGCAGATCGAAAATATTTAGACAAAACCAGCACAACCAATTTTCAGCAACAGTTAGCAATTTATCTTTGAATGAATGTGTAGTGTTTAACGCCCACATTTACTACATGTGGCACCGCAGTTGGTGACACTGATGATGAATGAAATGAGGATAGAGCACCGGTGGAATGAGATGGTGGGAGAAGCCCGAGCACCCGCAGGAAAACCGCCTCTACGCCACATTGACTATCACACATTTCATATGTAGTCGCCCGGGATCGAATCCGAGACGCTTTGGTCAGAGTCAAATGGCCTAACCAGTCGGCTACGGCGTGGCTATTTATCTTCGAGGATATAATTATTAAAAAGAAACTTAATCATCTATATGTATCCATTTACTAAGGTTAATAACGCCAAAATGAAGTAAACAGAAAGGGAACCAGGTTCTAACAATTTAAATGAAAGGCACATTCTAAATATAAGCGACTCTTCAATTACCTACCCGAATACTCGTGAAAATCAAAGCACATGTCAAAAGCATCATTTTTATTTTGAATTTGTTTTATGATTGATTTATGTATTTTAAATGATCTAATTAATTGAACCTATATTCACAAGTATACCTAAGAAAATTTAAAATATCACTAAAAGCCACTAGATTAATACCTAATATATTTAATATGGATACATTTTTCGCTATAGTTTAGTTTCCATGGTATATTTCTCAGTACGCCGAGTATGAAATACGAATAAATTGTGTTAAATATTGTTAGACACCCATAATCAAATATATAAGAACATTGGTAACCAATTGTACTTTCATACAAATCTCTCACGAACATTTTTATGTGCGTATGCATTTATATTAAGTTGATTGATTTTGATTTGACTGAGTTGAGAATTTTTTTTCTCAATTTATACCACCCCCCCCCTCTTTAACAGCAGTGGCGGAACATATCAGTGGTGCTAACTCGTATACTTTGGGCTGCTTGTACTTTTGAATTTTAATCATTAAATCACGCACACATTCACACTCTCATTCTAACTTCCAGGCTCTGGAGAAAATGGGGAATCATCCCCACCCCAGCCGGGAATCGAACTCGGGACCTCTTGTACAGCAGGCAGGTGCTCCACCGACTGAGCTACGGGGCCAGCCCAGAAGAAGAACGGAATTATTCATTTGAAACGTATTACCTGCATGTTCAGGGACACAATTGAAAACTGCTAACGTAACGAAATAAGTTTTTTAGCAAAAAAAAAAAAAAAAAATGCAACCAACTTGGACAATGGTTAGTCGAGTGCATATATTTCATCCTAAATCATTTTCCCCAATAATCGTTTTGAAAAATGTTATTTAAACAAAACGTACAATACTTTGAATGTTGAAGTCAAACTGTATCAGCAAAGCTATTCTGGTCATAAGTTAACCTTGTTGTACTCTCATTTTAAGAGAACCTGAAATTTGATTCATTCATCATTCATCATTCTAAACTTTGCGTTCACCTTTTAAAATGTGAAATTATGTGTCTAAACCTCTTATTAATTTTCCTTTGCGATGGATTAAGGAATCGTATTTCGCTTAATTGCATTGAACACGAACAAAGTACATATTGAACTAATTGTACAAAACATATCTTATTAACCCTGAACTGTTTTATAGCGCCCAGTCTACCTTAACTTCCTAGCTAAATGTTTTATTTCTTGCTTATGTAGTGTACAGTTAGGAAGGGGGGCGCACAAGGTGCAAGTAACTTTATAATAATAACTTTATAATAGACGTATAAGAAGAATATATATCTATATGTAAAAAATACATATAAATTAATTAGATACTACAAGAAAAGTTTAAATACAACAGACACTTTTGTAAGTAAGTCAAAACAGCTTTGTAATAATCTTAAAACTCCTTTTGAGTACAGCAAAGAAAGAAGATATTAATTTTAAAAATGGAAGACAACAATGACGATGACCACAATACTTATTAATAAAAATAATAGTGACAGTGATGAAGTTGTGAACCATTAGATGCATGAGACGACCCTGTTGATGAAGTTGAAGATTCTATAATAAGAATAATTATGAAAACATGTTTAAAAGTACGATTATCATTGATTATTATTTTGCAGAGCAGATGAGTTGTTGAAGTCTTCGCAAATGTAACATGGTCGTAACCAACTACATGTAACGAAACGTTGTGGAGCCCTTTGAAGCTATTTATCCTTCATTTGCTCATTTCTAGTACACAGGCTGTGTGGTATTGCACTGCCACTACCGCAGTGAAGGGAATTGTGATATTTCTGGACATAAAAGAAAAGCCAAGTCGGAGAAATGGAGAACGACGTCACGCGAAGTTGTGTACCGTTCTCATACAAATCAAATAAGTATTTCATGTTAAATATCAGCCCATTTGTTACTGTCATTTTCTGTGCAGTATGTTATAAGTTACAATACTTGTGTGTGTGCGTGTATTCCAGCTACATTAAAGCACTAAAGTTTCTAAATTCAGCTATTTATTAGATTATTTAGCAATAATCTACACAAAAGTGTAGAAAATCTAACAAATAAGGCTAGTCAAGCAGGGTTCACAACACAAATTACGGCATTGAACATCAAACACACCTAGTGACAGTAACGATTTCAGCTACTTCTATAAGTGCTTAGTTTATTTTTTAGCATGTTAAGCTTTATCAGCCTTTGTTTTAGTGATACGGTATTTTATACGCCATTATGATCACTTTATATGTTATTTATAAATTTCTGAAAGCTACAAGACTGCATTTTTTTATTTGATGCTACAAGATGTCGGCGCATACATCGCAGTAAAGAATCATTTGGCTCAGCCTATCTCATATACATATCCTACACTGATGGAAAAAGCATTAATCCAAATGTACAATTATTCTGTTGGGCAAGATATCATATGCAATTTAATTTCTTGTGCTCTAATATCCCCAAAAAATTCAGATTGTATAGAAATATTACTTTTTAACATTTTAAACTATTCATTTATGAAAGATGGGTATACTATCCCTGGTATCTACACCACAAAACGTTTAAGGATATTTATATTTTAATATTTTTGAGAAAGAATCAGCACTTAACTGTAGATAGCTCCCATATTACTGACATGCTGATTTTATTTGTCAAATAGAGGAAGTATGTTAAAGAAGCTTTGTTAAACTATAAAGTAGGTACATTAAAAGCCGCCAACAAATAAAGTCGTTAAATTCTACACCAAAGTCCGTCATTTCACTACTGACATGTACAAGTCTAAAATTCAATTTATGATGAAGTAGCTAATAATGATTTACAATTAAGCTCAAATAAGTATTATACATAAGAGAAACTGTAGTACTGAAAACCTGTCATTTATTTACTTTTTTATACTGAATTCGTTTTCTTTGTTGGGTCGAAGTGTAATGTATCCAGATAATGAAAACTTTGATCATACTTCAGTCTGTTATGTTTATAGATAAAGTTAAACAACAAGTTAACCCTCCACTAAAAAGATTGTGCTTCCAGAATTTGACATGATGAAAGGTTAACAAGTATAATTCGCGCAAGGATAGATTTTAGAAGACAGTTTTTTTATTCATATTAACATTTCAAATTTATTTTAGTAAAATAATTAAATTATTCTTACTACCTCAGATTACTCCTTCACAAAAATGTAATAGAAGTAATGTTAAATATTGTATCTGCTCAAATTAGAGAGAATGTTACAAACCCTCCAACCTGTTATTTCAACACTGTTATTTACATTGTTATTCCAAGAGCTTATTATCGTTATAGAAGTGTATCCAGTCGCTCTTAAGCAGCCTTGAAAAACGACAAATTTTAGAATCCCGTATGGCAATATAAATTAATCCCCATTATTCAGCTGGACGTCCTTCTCGTTTTAATTAAAGTGAATGAGCCCTCTCTGTAAAATATTTGAAAGGCGTAGTGCCACTACCGAATATATTTAGACAGAGGGAGCTCTATTTTTAGCTAATTAAATTAATTAACAATGAGGTAATGGAAGCCGCGCCACTTTGTCCTTGTGAGCGTGGATCTAGACTGCGTCACAACCTTAACACGGATATACATATCACTGCACGCAACGCAAATGATCATCTTAAAGTAATGTATTCTTGAAATTTGAGAAATGCACAAGTATTCTCTTGAAATTTATATTATGTTTTAAATAATGTTCCAATTTCGAGAAATAAATTATTAAACTTTGAATGATGAAGCATTTAGGAGAATTATGTTTTCGTACGGAACATTTAGAGGACATTTATTCGGGAATGGTATACATGGACCGAGGGAGGGGGCGCCATGGTAAAGTCGCGACAAGATCCTTGGCGGCCCTCTTTTCTGATCCATGGGTTTTCGTGGTTTTTCCAGGTCAGTAAGCGAACACTTTGGTGTTTCCTCTTCTGCTGCTGCCTGCCAGTCCCCTCATGCTTTGTACACAGATTCTTCCGTTATCATCTGTTGTGGGGCCAAGAAAAGATGCTCAGCGAGTTCTAGCTGGATAGTAGATGTGCACTTTTTAGAGGTGTCTTCCCTACCTAGTGTGAACGCACTCCAAGTGACCCCCGCCGGTGGTTGGGAGATGGTGAATGCAGCCGGGCGGCATCGAATGCATTTAAGATGGAAACGTTAGGGACCTCGTCCGCACTTGGTCTATCGTCTTACAAAATTTGCCTTCCTCCTCTCTCTCTCTCTCTCTCTCTCTCTCTCTCTCTCTCTCTCTCTCTCTCTCTCTCCCTCTCTCTCCTCATCTCTCCCTTTCACTGGTCACACTAGAAGCACAAAGAGCTGTAAGCCTTGCGGTGCTATGTATTCCTTGCGGGGGAAGGGGATCCCTTCGTCTTTACTTTTTCCTTTATCACACACATGAACATGATATGAAGAGGGACAGTACTGTGCACACTGATACTACTGTTCTTATAATTTTTATAAATTATACCCAAAATTCGATGAATATTCATGTAGTTACTCATTTAGTGGTTCTCTGAACTATATATAGGTACACAATACACTTGAATGTGCTATAGAAATGAGAATTACAAGGTTGTTGGGAATTTTATACCTCACTATTTAATGTACTCTAAACAAACATTGTCAAAGCCTATAACTAAAAATATTGTTTTCAAGCTTGCATCATACGATATAATGGTTTTCCACTAGAAGAATAATCGAAGAGTAAATGCAATGTGAGATAGATCTAGAAGCACGTAGCATAGCAAGCCAATAAAAGCAACCCAGCAGCCCTTGTCATGCTACCCATATGCCAATGGATGCACGCTTCATCAACTTTTAGCCGCCCTGCCAAGTTACTAAAACTGCTACTCCCACTACATTCGGCAAATTATAAACCTGTGAAAACCCATCAGTTCATTCGACATGGGGAAAATGTTCCACACTGAAACGCTTTGATAAAAAGAATTATTGACTTTACTGAAGCTATGAGGAGGTACATGAATGGAATTGCCACTTTGAAGTAGTTTTCCATTCCGATGCTCAAAGCCATCATGTCATAATGAATGTGATGACCATAATATGGTTCTTGTGATTTAGCAAATGACACTATGGTATTTCTCTGTAATGATTACATTATAGGAACAAATGTAGATATGGAAAACTAGCAGGTGGTTTTCATAGCATTACGATAATCGGAAAGGGACATTTTCTGGTTTCCGTAACAAAAGCTTTTGTTTATTCTGTCGTCAGATTTTAGCGGAACGAGATAATTAAAGTACATGGCTCTTCTGTTATTGTGCTTTAGAGCTAAAATTGAAGTATGGCTACTAATTCTCGTTAAAGCACCAACTGCCAATTTTCTCCTTAAAACAATTATACAGACTCGGCCCCTCTACGAACCATTTCATGTTTGAGACCTATATGTTGATGCATATCTATAAAATATCTAAAACATAGCGTTCAAGATTATGCAATTTTCCTACTTCTAACGTTGTGAGGGACTGAAATAAACGAGTATTATAGTTTGTTGTGAAGTTCAATACTCTCGCAAGCACTCTGGATGTTGTCTGACCTCTTAGCTTTCAGATCGCACTGCATTGTGCTGCTTGCTGCGATCATGCTGATATTATATGGTAGTCAATTTCAAAGTAGACCAGATGAGACTGCGGCGAAGGTTTTTTTTTTTTTCACATATTTTTTGGTCTTCGGGAAGAAACCATTTGGCTATCGTGGGGGAATCTATTGTCTCTAGTGGCGCACATATACACAATAAACATACACAACACATATACACCCATTTCCGAGGCGGAACTCCAACCGGCGACCTTCTGCGCGACGGAACGTTAGAGACATACGCTCTAACGACCATGGCTACGCGAAGACTTGGTTTACTCCTAACGGTTAACATGATGCAATGCAATGAAAATAATAAAGTAATTTTTGTTTTATAGCTTACCGTTCATTTACCTGAATTTTTCAGTATATTATATACCATCTTTTACTACTAAGGTCATATCGACTGCTGCGTCTTTTCTGGAAGGCATAACTCATTTATACAACACAAACTGCACCATCCTTTCGCCACGCACCAATTGCTGTTGCCTGGTTCTGCAACCTTGAAACATTGGAAGGAGAAAAAGATAACAGGAAATGGTGTGGACAGAAAACCATGGATAGGTAATTCGTGGAAAAATAGGAACCATCCGAGCATTTGCCTACCAACCTAGGAGAGCCACAAATGAACTTTGTGTCAAGGTAGCTAGCGCAACGGATTTTCAACCCGGGCCTAACAAGTTACCCGAGTCCTGTAAAATGGGTAGTGAAGTCTAATTCATTGTTGCTTACTAATTGTATCATAGTTAATCAAATGCTGACGTTATTTTCAGGAACGGAGAATTTTGGTGACGTAAAAGAGAATATACAAAGTCTAACGAAATGTTTCCCCCTTTCACTTCATTTGACTGTACCTCCTCTGTTTACTTCATGTGATGCATAGGTCTTCTGCCTTTTCGTATCGTAATATGCTGCGTAACGTAACACCAGCTGTATCAACGTTTGAAGCCTGATAATTACATTCACTGCTGTTGACATTCAAGAGAAATTTGCTCCAGAAATTAAGGTCGTTAGAACGTTGCACAGTCTGAGAGTACGTACGAGCACAACCCACGACAAACTAAACTTTCAAATTAATACATCCTTTTCAATTGGACGGCTTTTTATATCCTTTCAGTTACATAATTCCTAGAGATTGTAATAGAACACTTAATATAATACCGTCATGGAACAATAGATCTGAGTGAAATCCGACATTTTAAGTAAACTTTAGAAATAATAGGACATGTCTGATGATATGCTACATATTCGTGGAAAGGCTAAGGGTTATATATATTACATTTGTTTCTTTATTTATTCGGAAAGGCACAAAAGAGTATTTGATGATTGGGCGATACGATATTTCAGGAACATAGAAATGCTTCTTATGCCATTTTGGTAAGCAAAAATGTATTTCTGATCTGCGAATCTTTAACTGCCTAAGACGGATGCAACGCACTTTAGAATGCCTATTTTAATGTGCTGCGTCACATAAATTACGTACTGTCCAGGTAATTATTATGCCATTACCTGAAATCAGTTTACCATTTTGAAAGCCTTCTTTTGACACAAATGTATAGTTATGTCTAAAACTTTCCAAAAATTCACTTAAAATTGTGGGTTCAATTAAAATGGTTATATCAGTATTAATTTATTTTAGAAATTAACTATCATATACTTGAATATAATATGATGTTATCATATCATATGATATTAGTTATCATAAAAATGATCTTATATATGATAATATATATATATATATATAATTATTCACATTATCGTATCTTTGTTATGACTTTTCACTTTTTTTTAGATACAAATTATTCTTTAAAGGAAAATTGTTCACTAAAAGCAAACATTCATAAAACATGTATTCTTTTTATTACTTTAATGTCTCCTATAATTCTCTAACGTTTTAAATAAAATAGAAATGGAATCCTGTTCTAAGGCTGCAAGCCTGCTTGAGTACGGTAAACATAAAAGGAAATCACTAATGATAATTATTTAAATACTGCGGTTCTGTATGTTGTATTGATCTGTATGTGTTAATACCTTCTATATAATAGGAAGGATAATCCATTTTGGGTTATTTATCTGTCGTATAATTTAATCCTGTTAGCTCATGTTTGCCAGACAAATGTTCCAAACAGTTGCATAATACGTGCTTGGAAATCATTTTTCAGCTATCTAGGATTTTGGTATGTAAAATAGATCTACTTTTGGCTTTCCAAAAATCAGACTGCTCCTTTTGCTTTGGACGACCAATCTGACTGTCGGCCTCACGCCCACAAGTGAATGGAAGTAGCAGTCCAATTGATAAAATAGGATGGAGTACATTCGGCTTCCTCTAACCAGAATGCTTGACTACTCCAAATATGTATAT
Source organism: Mantis religiosa (assembly GCA_030765055.1). Taxonomy (NCBI): domain Eukaryota; kingdom Metazoa; phylum Arthropoda; class Insecta; order Mantodea; family Mantidae; genus Mantis; species Mantis religiosa. The sequence goes on from CM060950.1 coordinate 118,002,087, forward strand.
GGATTTATTTCGAAAATTCTTAAAATTAAATAGTGCATAACATTAATCGAAACCCTATAAACATTCCCCATTACCACGTAATACACTGTACTAAGAGACACGTCACTTTTTATCCTACCTGTTCATACACTAATGGCTATACCCACAACAGGATATTCTTGAGAACTTTTTGCCTATAATCAGAATAAGAAAGCTTTCTAATCACGTTTTAGCAAATCACTGTCTGTATTGATAAAGTACATCAGCGTATACTTCTTTTTGTAGAGAGGTATATTACCCTATATTTCTAGAACAAAATGCTCAACCTTTTACGCACAATAGGACTATTTTACTTTTGCAGCTAGGAATTAACACTCCTGACATTGCTGCCATCTGCACAGCCAGGGAAAATATGGCAACCTTATTAAATATGAATTATTTAAATAGTATCTCTTGTCTTTTATTTTTGGCACTGGAGGAGATCTGCACCTAAAATTCGTAAAATAGACCAAACGAACAGGAGGTGAAGCAGGAGAATTCGACATCGCTTTTAGATGACAGGAAGAAGTCAACCGCTGCGGAAGTGGAGGTTATTTGGCACTAAGACATGACTACTTGTGTGTTACAACCACTATTGTAGTGTGAAGAAGGGGTTGAAAGAGAGGAAGGGTGGGAAGTGGAGGGAACAGAAGGTAGGGGAGGGAATGGGAGATGAGGAAGCTCAATTCTTCAGAGAGTTCTCTGAGGAGGTCGAAGTGCATGTAAAATGGAAGGGGAAGGTGTGTGTGTGTGTGTGTGTGTGTGTGTGTGTGTGTGTGTGTGTGTGTGTGTGTGTGTGTGTGCGTGCGTGCGTGCGTGTGTTCACAGGACTGTTACAAAGTTGACGACGTTCTAGGCCAGAGAATGGATGCGTTCTATTGACATTTCCCGCTAGCTAAGTCCCACAGGAGCACGCTGCTGAACAGGGATGCATCATATTATCATCATATTCTCAATCCCCTCTGTCAGTTTCATATGTATATACAAGAAAAGACCAATTTTCTGGGAAATGGGAGCTTTGTGCATAAAAGAAGCTCGAAACGAGGACAACAAAGCAGCTTGTACTGTTAAATCATTGCAATGAGTTAATCCCTAATAGCATCATACAAAATTATCAAGTAGCCCTCTTTTCAGCGAATCAAAAGGAAAATCTTTGTCTATGCCTTTTGCCGTTTATTCTCAAACATACAAAAAGGTACCCAGGAGCAAGGCTGTACACTAGAACTCATTAATTAAATTTCAAATATGTTTTAATACCCTGAACATTTTCCATTAAATGATACAATTAAATAATGGAAACTGAAGCAATGTCCTTTTGTTTTGGGAATATGATTTAGAACTTCTCAATGAGAACCATAACAGACCCATGATTATCTGAAATATTTTACTTCATTACTACAATATCTGCAGTTATATTCCATATAGTACTTTACTTATACAGATTATAATTCGTCTAAGTATTCTTGTCTTCCTTATTTTGTATGACAAGTATTTAGTAGTGTTCCAACTGGAAATGAAAGCAGCATTTTGATGGCTGAAATTTTGTGTTTTAAGAAATAAGATTACTTCATTACTACTGCATTAATGGCTATCCTTAATATAGTACTATGATATGCAGGCCTACCATGTAAAAGACTAAAGTTAAGCCACTACAATCAAAGGATATTCAGGCTTAATACTAGCCATGATCAAGTAAATTCCGTACGAGTATACATATTACAAATTAATAGGATATAAACAAGTAAATAAAAAATGGAGCAAAATTATTTAAGCTATAAAATGTTCTACTTTATTAGAATTCACTCCCTCCATTCAGATGTACAAATTACTATTTATTCAAAATTATTCAGAAGGTTTTATAGTTGATGCTTGAGCAGATTAGGCCGCGCCGTGGCTCAGTGGTTAGACCGCTTGGCTCTCACCAAGGCGGCCCGGGTTCGATCCCAGGTGACCGCAAAGTGAGATTTGTGGTGGACAACACGGCGCTGGGGCGGGTTTTCTCTGGAACCTCCGGTTTCCCCCGCCATCTCATTCCACCGGTGCTCCATCTTTATCTCATGTATCATCAGTGTCACCGCTTGCGGTGACGTATGTAGTAAAAGCGGGCGTTAAACACTACACACACACACACTTGAGCAGATTTCCAAACTCAGCGGCGATTTAATCGTCATAGAGAACGTTTTATAATCAACGGAGTATTCTGCAGGTTCCTCTCAGAACGCAGAATAAGTTGCGAAAAATATTTGCACCGTAAATCGACTATATAAGACTCCAAATCTTGATGATTTGGTACATTTAGTTTACCTTCTAAGTGTAGTTATTAGTATTAACGGCAATGTTGGGAGGTATTAGCAACAAAGTCTGCGATTTCTGTGTTAATATTATCTAATCAGTTGAATAACACTTGGCCGTTAAATGTCGAAACACAGTTTCTTCAACTATATTTGATTTTAGAATCACCAACTTATTTCCCCCAGCGTCCACACTGAAAAAGCACTTGCTTGCTTCTTTTTGGTACACACAGATGAGCGATCAAAGGGACTTTGTGGGATTTCAGTGGACTATTCACCCTCTAATCGATACTCTCCTTTTTTCACCTACATTTCACTACCAATATTTATTAGCCCTTGAAGCTAAGGATAAACTTATATATCGTTGAATTGTCTAAATTCCTGGATTCTCATGAAGATAATTTAAAGTAAGTTTCATGAAGACGTGTAATGTATACTGAATATTTTAGCTGGTGAGGAATGCCATTCAACGCAGAGAAAGCTTCTGACAGGAATGTGCCAACATTTCACAGTGTAGCAAGGCCAGCGAATATGTGTGCCAGATGACATATGCTACACAAGGAACAGAACCGTTGAAGAAACATGCGCCCTATTCACTAAGTATACTAAAACCGAGAAGATACATTCAAGTGGAAGGCATCAGAATGTTTTGAATGGGCTGTAACTGAATTGACCCAAGTGTCATAAACAACTAAAGGCAGAGTATCGAAACGGTGTCTAACCGCACTTGCACCTCATTCCCCTGGGACTTTCTTCACTATGGCAAACTTTAGCTATAATGCGTAAATCTAGGCAGGAAGACAGGGTAGTCCAACAAACTGTGTGATAATGGCGTCTATAGTTCGCATTAAAGTCGGGCCTAAATTTGTTAATTAATTCCCTAAAATTTTCGATTTTTTATTGTATCTTATTCTTCCTGTGTTTAGATTTTAGTTAGCTGACATACCATTCAGTATAACCTCCCAAGCTACTTCCTTTGCAGTGTACATTATAAGTGACATGTTATACAAAAATTCCATAAGCAACATCACTCTCATATTTTATAGTACAATAACTTAAGTGCTCTATTCAGCACAAACCAAAAAAAAAGGTATTAAAATATTTCCATCACGTTATCAATCTTAACAGCACAGGTGTAACGTGATAAAAATCAACATCAGTAGACAATAGGATGTATTTTCCTACGTTTGCGAAATATCTACTTTAAAGACCCAAAACGACAAAAATTCAAATTACCGGCCGCTCCCTTGGTATATTACCCCCTTCCTTGTCATGATTATTATTATTTGAAGAGCTTCTCTTTGTGATGTACGCGTATGTATTCGCAGCTCTCACTAACTTTCAATGACTGAGTAGGTAAATATTTGGGTCTCTTCATATACAGCGCGAATGGGGAGCCATTCCCACAACAACATATATAAAACCAGACTCGTCAAAATTAAAATACGGCAAGAGAAAAGGATATGAGGAGCAGATGAATGCAACTTGCCTCTTGGTGCTCAAAGCAATTCCACAAAACATTCGCATAGGAATGATCTGGGACACTTTATGTATAACCATTTCGTAAACCATTAGCACTGACTTGGCATATATCAACTAATATTCTTGATATTAAAATTACAGCATTAGGGGATATCTGGATAGTATTCGATCCGCTAAATCTGCGTGAAAAGAATAACTAGTGATACTGCTTCTGAAGTATAGTATAGTATCATCTGTTTTTAATATAGTAAAGAGTTAACCCTCACCACTGCGTTTAATAATGGTCTTGGGAAAGAGGGATGGCATCAATGACGGGGTAAATGAGCTAGTAGCCCGCCGGCGGCTAAAATTTCTGGCATTCTCTTGCTAAATATGAGAAAATCAGGGAAAAAAAGAGGCTATACCAGGACAATTTGTTCCTATCCTTATGTTCGGCATTGATTTTCTTTCGCACCGCACATAATATTGTGTGTGCATTCTACTGCATTAAAAATACACGTGGCAGGGATAATACCCAACACGATCCTTCGAGTTTGAATTAACATGAGCAGCAAAAGATGTTTAATCTAATGCGTGATAAAAGACACTCAGTTTACCAATCCTACTCCACCTTCAGCCAGCACAAATTGTTAAACCAATTTTATCAACCCAAATTCATCCACCAATTAGGGTTAACAGTACCAGGATGCGATTGCCAAATGGTGCTCATGGAAATAGCAGGGTAAGTTCTCCCCAAAGACCTTAAGCTTACCCGTTAACCAGTATAAAGCTGGGGTGCATTTTTATTTGGAAAGTTGGAGGGTTTAACTGGAGGGGCAATAGACTTCACCTTTTTGACGTCAAGAGTTATGAAAATAAAGAAATAGTTTCTTTTTTAACAATGCGGTCAATCGCCGGGATCATATTAGTGCCACCGATGAGCCGACAGCGCACCCCATAGGAGTTCTTCGATATGCCGGTATATCTATTTACGTGGGGCTGTCGCTTTAAAGCACATTTAAAAATCATCAGTCTGCGTCGGATTTGGACCCATCTTCTTGGGATTAGTAGGCCAACACCCAACTAACTGAGCCATCAAGACCAACGTCACGAATTGTGGCCCTAATACATGTGTGTGAAATGGAATATGTAGTGCTTAACACCCGCTTTTACTACATGCGGCACCGCACGCGGTGACATTGATGATACGAGGACTGTTCAATAAAGAATGATCATAATTTTTTTACGGTCATAATTTTTTGCACTGAAATTCAGCCTCATTATATTCTGTTAGCTTAATGTGAAACAAACACGCCGTAGTAGTTTCAATGTTGGTACTCCTGCTTCCCGCCTGTGAGAACCAGGCAAGTTCAGACATATTCAATATCGCCTACCGCTGCAGTTGAGGTAACATGCAGTTAAAGTTGATGTTAGAGGAAGATCCGGAGTTTCTTTCAAACATAATCACTGCTGATGAAACTTGGCTACATCATTTTGATCCTGAGAGCAAACAGCAAAGCTCAGTGTGGAAATCTGCTTCATCACCAACCCCCCAAAAAGGAAAAGTGGTTGCTTCTGCTGGGAAAGTTATGGTCATCTCATTCTTTGATATTCTTGGAATGGTTTATCGTCATGTTGTACCTGCAAACACATCAGTAACTGAACAATACTACAGGGATGTCCTGAAAGCATTGCTGGTCCACATCAGGCGCAAAAGACCACATTTCCATGAATCAGGCTGAATGCTGCACCACGATAATGTGCGGCCACATATTGCCAATGTTGTTGCTGAACATCTTGCAAAAATCAGTGTGAAGTGCATCCCTCACTCTCCCTATAGTCCGGATTTAGCCCCATGTGACTTTTTCTATTCCCTAACTTGAAGAAACGCCTTCGTGAAAGGCATTATCCATCATCAGAAGCAGTGGTGAAGGCTGCTGAGGCGATTTTGAAGGACCTCTCAAAAATGGCTTCCAGTATGTCTTTGAAGACTGATAGAAATGCTGGCACAAGTGCATCGCATTTAGGAAGACTATTTTGAGAACGACCATCAAAATTATGAGGATGAGTAGAGGTACGTTGTCAAAAAAATTGTGATCATTCTTTATTGAACAGCCCTCGTATACAAGATGAAGATAGAGCACCGGTGGAATGAGATGGCGGGGGAAAACCGGAGAAAACCCACCACAGCGCCGTGTTGTCCACCACAAATCTCACAGGCGGTCGCCTGGGATCGAAACCGGGCCGCCTGAAATATTCAAAATACCTATCTTAAACTTTGACGGCTTTCGAGTTGGTCACCATAGAAGCAATGACACTGGCAAAGACTTAAATATTTCGCTATTGGAATTCTATTTTTCTCGAGTTTTGAAATTCTTTGGCTGTCTGCAGGAAAACTGTACAGGTATCATTTTGAGTTCCCTGTTTTATAGGATAATGAGCAGAAGTAGACCAACCATAGAAACCTTGGGGTGTCATTGTTACTGCAGAAAATTAACCTAATTTTGCAAAGCGAGAATTGTTAGAAATGTTTTGGCTTAACTCAAAACTTATAGCTTTACTATAAATTATCAATGCCATAATTCACTCTTAGAACAACTTTATTTCCTTAATGGGAATTAAAATAGCAAAATAAATATAAAAATTATTTTCATCTGAAATTTATGGTTAGAATTTACGTGATTAACTAGATACGCTTTTTATTAGTTTTCGTTAATTAATATTATGTTTAAGATAATTTAAGTAATTGCAGATCGGCTTAGAAGTTTTGTGTCCTCGAGAAAATTTTAGATAAAATATGTACTTATGAAACGATTTGTTAAAGAAGCTCATTGTTAGAAGTTTCAATGCGCTTGTTCAGATCAATACTGCAAAACAAAGCACAACTTGTACATTTATAGATATGATATTATCACTTTCCGCTTATATTGTCCTGAGCTGATACTGTTTTCGTTGTTCTGCTTGACAAACTTTGCTGTTCAACTATTCGCGATTTCTAAAGTCTCCTGTTTACATTCAGCACCAACTTATTTGTATTGGTAAGATAAAGTACACGTTCCGCGCAGAGTTTCGATACCAACATTTCAATGACATTAAAAATGTTAAGTATAGTTAATCAAGAAAGGGTCATTTATCTGAAAAGTTTTGCATATAGGGAAAATTTAGAGGAATATAATATTTCATATATGAGTCAAAACGCAGTTCAAGCATAGGTAGAAGAACTTCAAGAAGATATTCTAACCATTAATTTACCTGTAGTTAGATAACTGTCATTTTAAGTTTTCCCAAAGTGCCTTTAATAATTTGGATTAATCATTAATTTAAGAAATTTATATGTATAATGAAATTTATCTCTTGGAACTCCTATGAATAAAGGTGAAGCCTCATTCTTTCCGATCGAGCGTTGTATACCCTTTACATAAAACTCGTAAACCATAAGACGCAGACGAGAAAATTCTCTGTGGAAATTGTTGAGGCCATTAAATTTAATTGTTTATGACAAACTATAGCGTAAGAACTTTTAAATGGTCGTTATTATCTTTATTTTGTTCAAAGTAAGCTGTCACTCAGCAAACAACAATATACAATTTTTTTGATATTTTTATTCCTTCAATAAATAACTGAATAGTTATGTGAGTTTATAATTGGTAGAGGCGCTCATGTTGGCATGAAATATCAGAATTTTATATTTGCAATGTATTTCATTAAAAGCATCCTTGCGCCAACTAATAACACGCAGCTGTTAAGGTGCAACCATAGTTCTTAAAAACGATAAATGTGAATAGTGTAAATGTTTTATATAAAGAAAAATGTAACTATTTTAAATAGGGTACAAGATTTTGTGACGATTGCTAGAAGAAATAATTTTATAAAAATAGAACAGTAGATGCAAAACTTGTATGTAGAGATAATTTAAAAGTCATTAGCAACATGGTGAATGTATCATGAGGGTCACAGTGACAACATAAGCGTTGTAACTAATTTTCAGGACATTATTTGTGTCTACATCGAATTTAATTTCATTGCAACGTTGGATCACCTCATATGTTCCGCAGATAGGCACTAACGATTCACATATCCGAGGTGGAGATATATCAATTTTGCACTTGAACTTGATTTCCAATTCTAAAAGAAAATATTTCAGATGAATCAATCATTCCACGGACAAGTGAAATGTTTGGAGAACTTAAAGGGAGATACAACATATTACTGTGTATAGGTGCGGTGCATGGCATTGCATAGAAAGGACCGCCGAAAAATAAGTTAAAAAATGGACACTCCGATTTCACCACGATCCCCATTCTGATTTTCACTCACATCATTCATCCCTTGGAGCAGCACTTTAGACGCTATCCAGAAAGAGAAAAAGTAAAAAGCCTCCGCACTGGGATACTCATGTGTAGGCTACTACTGCGGTCCAGCCCCCAGGATAAGCCTTTTCGTGCTCGATGGGAAAATCTTATCTAAAAAAGAGAGATGAGATACGGCTATCACACGCAAAGCATGCAGGGAAGAAAATCGAAGTTGAATATATCGAGCAGGTTTACAAGCTGCAGAGGTAAACGTGAAAACCGAACACCGCTGAGTCACGGACTGAGGGTGTTGTCAGAACGACAGACCGAGTCCATGCATGCATGATGAAGTGGGAGCGAGAGAAATCAGTAAAAAAAACTACCCCCTCCACTCTTCAACTTCAAAAACCTACGTCACCCCTCAAGCACCGCTACGCCACCCTCTGTCTTGCCGGACCCTACCAGTTGCAACAGTCGTCTCATGGAAGAGAGCTTTTATTCGCTATTCAACTTTACTACATTAACATACGAAGTAGCACACTGCTGATATATATATACGTATAGTGGTAAAGCGATCCTTCTCTCTGTGTGTACAAAACTTTAAGAATGATGTTTGATAAATCTTTCGTAGTTGACATTTGATTATGAATCTAATACTTTAATAGGCAATAAACACAACAAATTCATTGAAGTTTTACATATCAGAGAGAAATTATTATACTAACTCTAACACAAAAAACATTCCTTTAGATTATTAAAAAAACACTTCCAAATCAACGTTTCATAATTGATTAATCGGAATTGCAATTACTAAGCAGTTGGCTTCAAGTTATCTACACCCAAACCTCTGTAAATACTAAGAAAGAAAACAATAGAAGCCATGAGCAGCTAAACACCACCTGGTAAGTACTGCCTACGAACACCAACACACAGAATGAAGCATGGGACTGGTTAGTGAACTGTGACGTCGCTGAATAAGGTCCAGTAGCACTTCAACTGCATTTTCTTTCGTTCTGGTTCTAAAGTTCAGAAGTTTTTAAGCCTTCTGACTAATTAAAAGGCTCTGGAAAGTGCAAAATTAATACGGTTCTTAAAATTTTTCAATAAATATAGCGCACCTATAGACATGTGTGTATTCTTACTTAAACTCTGAAAGATTAGTGCAATGCAGTCAGCTATTGCATTTTCTCCCGATATCCCTCTCTGCATCTTTAGGTTTAGTTAATCAGCCACAGAAGCTTCATTCTTATAATTATAGTTCATACACTTTAAATAAAAGCTTTAAAATATAGATATTTTCAGCTTATTTTATAATATTTAATGAAAAGTGAACAATTCTGAAATTTAAGTGTGTAACATTCGTATAAAGCAAAATTTACAAGAGAGAAATTCATTTCGGCTTATTTTTTTCCACCACAAATTTAGAAAATTAGCAACTTTAAGGAAAACTCAGAATAAATGTGTATTCAATTGATAAGATCCTTACAGCACATTTAAAGTGCTGTCAGCACATCTAAGTCCAGTCCACAACAGGCGGAGAAGACGGATTCAAACGTTTAGTGCCAACCTAATAGTTGTTGTCAAACTAAACAGGACAATCACCTAATAATTGAAATTCCCTGAAGTACTGGGCGACAGAGCAATACGTTAGGTGGCCTACTCCTGAGTCGCTGCAGGGTATCCTAATGTGACGTAGTGTGAATTCAAAGAAGAAGCTCTAAATAAGATCCGTCTTGCTCATTGCACAACTATGCAGCTAGTATGAAGAATTGCAAAAACAGCTTTTTTCAAAATATTAACGACCATAGAGTCCTTATGTTGCACATTTAGTGCTCGATTTGATGCATGTAGTTGAGCATTTAGTTTGAACAGAAAAGCAAATAAATTATATACCAATCGTAGTCATGTTTGTGTGCTATTACTAATAATGTGACGACCAATTCTATGTTTGTGTATCGTGGTCCACCTGATTGCATTCGTGAAGAACCAATTGCAAGAATAGAACAGGACTTACTAGTTACAAAGCTTCAGTACATATTTGTCAGGACGCTGTAAGTTGCAGCTGTTTAGTAATATCCACCCCAGCGGAACATAAAGACATTGCACAAGCACGCCACCTAACCTACTGAACCATCTAGTGATGTTTGATAAAAATGAAATGCGTTTTAAGGCTAATAAGGTATAATTAATCAGGTTTGAAAAGTGATAGCCATTATCCGATACGCACGTAGTCCTGAAAATATTCGTCTCTACTTTTAGAACTTGAGCAGCTATATATAACTGAGAGACAATGATTTTAAGATTCAGAGAGAAGTAATATTCTAGTTCTCGTGTTTTGGTGCTTTACAAGACTATATATCTCATTCGTACATATTTTAGAATTGCAGTAATTATTCAAGACTTTCATGTATGGTAATTAAAGGATTATTTTAAGTCGTTAATAAACAAACTGTTGATAATACTCCGAAATACAGTGAAATGATTTTTCAACTGACTGAGGGCGAAAGAATGCCAAATTCTGGTGTGTGTAGTGTTTAACGCCCGCTTTTACTACATACGGCACCGCAGGCGGTGACATGCATGAGATGAATATGGAACACCGTTGGAATGAGATGGCGGGGGAGACCGGACGTCCCGGAGGAAACCCGCCCCAACGCCGTGTTGTCCACCACAAATCTCACTTTGCGGTCGCCTGGGATCGAACCCGTGCCGCCTTGGTGAGAGCCAAGTGGTCTAACCACTGAGACACGGCGTGGCCTATGCCAAATTCTGTAACTAACAAATTGATCATTGAATTTTCTCAACAACACCTCAGGTTTTCACGTGTGCCTAAATAAATTTTTCCATTTAAAGAAATATGAGTGACACTCTTGGGGTTGTATTTCCAGAAACCCTCAACTAAGTATAAAAAAGATTTTTAAATAACACACGTGAAAAAGTTGAACAGGTGAAATTATCTATAAGCTGAAGCCCTTGGTAGAGGTGTTGACTTGCATTGGTAACAGTCGCCCAAAGTTTCGTGTTGCCATCTCACTTACGTCACAAGTGGCTGGTTGGTGAAACACTTTATAATTGCTGGGCACTATGCCTTGCCAAAGTTTCGAGTAATATATAGATAAAGTTAAGGTAGAAGCTAATATTCCTAAAGTTAAAGTAGAAATGAGAATTTAATTATTTTTGAATAATTTTGTTAAGGATGAATGGAAATTGTTAATATAATTCCAGAATTTGTAATTATTATAAATAGCTTTCTGTGCTTCTTTGAAATCATCTACTTGTCGTGCCAACCAGCAGACACTGCAACAATGGACAGATCCATTAATATTTATTACAATAAACCAAGAAGATGGATCCTTGGTAAAGCGCGAGACTCGCATTTGGAAGGTTTCGAGCTCGATTCACCCTTTCTTTAATTAACGTCACCCGTCGTAATTTATATCGAGCGATGAAAAAAAAATGGGTGAAATTTATTATTCACTTTGGTTTGTGAATCAGATTTCTTCAGTGATATATTTTTTTGAAATAGATATTGAATATCAGTTATACCAATAAATGTGCAATATATGTATAGATAAAGACGAGAGAAATACATAATTACGATTTGAATAGTTCGATGCAAATAAACACAGAAAAAAGTATTATTAATTATTATTATTATTATTATTATTATTATTATTATTATTATTATTATTATTATTATTATTATTATTATTATTATTATTATTATTATTATTATTATTATTATTATTATTATTATTATTATTATTATTATTATTATTATTATTATTATTATTATTATTATCATTATCATTATCATTATCATCATCATCATCGCTATTTTACAACTGTTGTTGGCATTAATGCTGCTGAGAATTTCATCTTATTTAGCAGCTCAAAAACTTTCTCACAATGTGGCATGTTTTGAGCAGTCCTTTTCAATTTACACCATCCATCGTTAAGTCATATCGCACGATATATGGAATGGCTGAAATGATTCTCAAATGATTCCGGGACCCATGGAGCTTACAGCTGTCCGACATTGGTCTTTCGGGATAAGGGTAAACCCCGGAAATATCTTTATCCATGTAACTCACCCTAACCGAGATTCGAACTCGGAACCTCTTGAACGTGAGGCGGACACGCTACCATCTACGCCAGCGAGGCGGACGTTTGGAGTTGTGTTGCTCGTATACTGTTGATTATCTTCACTGGAATTCCGATGTGTTGCATGTTCTGCTAAGAATGTTGAGATCACAGCTTCCACCGATGTAACTATTGGTATGATTTTGACAGTCTGTAATTTCCAGATATTTTTGATCTCTCATGCCAGGTTCTGGTCAGTTAAACTCAAGTCTGTAACTCCACATACATAAAGTATCTCAAAATATTACTACTATTATTATTGTTATTATTACTATTGTTGTTATTATTTTTATTATTTCATTATTGTTATTTATGTTGCTATTGTTGTTGTTGGTTAGAGTGCTAGACAGAATAATTCATCGTCACCTGTCTCCAGTGGTCGCTGGAGGGTAACCTCAGTGTTGATCAGCTGGTAAACTTGACCTTTGCTTTCACTAGGCAAAACTAAACGATCATAGAATTTTGTTCCCCTTGCCTTTCCAACCCCCCCCCCCCCACCGTCCATCGGAAAACTTTTGCACGCGTGGGCACATGCCACCTAAGGGCTCACATATCGATAGGGCGTTGATTTGTACCATAGTATTCATTAGTGTGATCCAAGTGTATTTTAGAGAAATGAGAACAAGGGCAGGGTGTTTAATTCCCAGGGGCTTTCGTTCCAAGGTGGAACCACGTTTTATTTGCTTCACTCGGAAACCACCTTGCACTGTATTGAAGCCCTTTTCTGCTTCACCTTGCTGAATTTCAAGTATCCTTTATGTCACTGATGCGCAGTGTACTTTCTTTGCTCATTTAACGGCAGTTCTACCTGAAATGTTCCCATAGCTCCAATTAGAAATCTAATCACTTCCATTTGGTTATATTTAGGATATTAAGCATACCGACGGCCCCGACTGCGCTTCAGGTCTTCCAGACAAAACATTTTGTGTCAAGAATTGTTTTCCTCCCTGATTATGATTAAATGTATATACTTATCTTTACATTCTAAAATAACTAATGATCCCTTTCTTTGGGTGGGGGAAAGTTATGCTTTTAAACTGCTTCACGAACAGAAGGTTCGAACTGTTAATTTGGAAACCGAAGGGCCAAAACAGCATTAATAAGTCTACTTTATAACACAGATGATGAGAGTTTCGAGAGTGAAAAAAATGTGAACATGAAGCCTAATTTTATATCCTACCTAAGTCATCTCCACAGCTTTCTTTCTTTGGAATATTTACTTACCAATAATTATGATTACTCCTTTAAAGTGGTGCTAAACTATATGTTTGTATTACTGTTTACACATGCACACTCTTATTCAAATTCCCAAAACCTCGGAAGGATGGAGAGCAGTCCCAACTATTGAGAACTGCCCATCGTCTAGGCGGGAATTAAACCCGGTACTGGATTGGACAATAACTCAGATTGTAGGTAAATGGAATGGTCTGTTATGGATGAAATGAATCACGCACGACAGAGTAGTACTGCCTTTAGATTGCGTGCTTATAAGCATGTATTTATTAAAAAAAAAAGTAAATCTTGAATTCCAAATGTCGTGGAGAATTTCTAATTCCATACTCCCTATTATAAATCAGGTAAAAATTCTTTTTTAAGCATTTAGTATCCTCGTCAATTTATCTTCCGTTTTCTTCCGCTAAAATTTCTATCGCTTTAGTTGTATCAGATGTAGAAATTTAATTTTGAATCAACTGCAGTCCTAACAAGAGATATTTAAACAGGCAATTTCTTTGAAAATTTGTACCCAAAGAAAAAAAAAGACTTTCAGTTAGAGCAGTGTCTGAAAACTAAATACTAAAATTTCTTTCTTAATTCCGACTCAAAAGGAGAAACATACTGAAAAGTGAAACTAGATGAGGCAAGGGAAATGACGTAGTTATTGATAGGAAGAGTATGGGCACCTTCTATTTTAATTGACACGCCGATTCTGTGGAACCCTGCATCGCTTACATATGATTCCCAGGTATTATGATTTTTATTGGAAGAAAAATAGTCAAAACAAATTGTGCCTTCAGGATTTTACTCTGGACCTCATTAGCAGCTGTCATCAAGGAGCGCAGCAATGACAAATGAATTTACTCGTATACCGGAAAGTATATTTGAAGAAAGAAACAGAAGGGACTCTTAAATTGCGGGAACTTGAATGTTGTTATGAATGAAGTGGAAATAACTGAAAGATTTATAGATGTATATATAAAGTGTGCTAAGTGGACAAATACCATAAACAAGGTGTTTTACTAAGCCTGGAGGAATAAATAATAGGTAGAAGCTCATAGCAAAGGTGACATAAAATTGGCTGTGGTACTGGATGAGGAGAAAACTAGGGAGAGATGTGCAGGAGGACATGGTGAATGGGAGAATGTTTCGGGGCAGAGACTATCCTAGTTGAAGTATTAGAAACTGTTACCGTGAGAGGTCAAAAAGGAAACCAAATAAAATAAAATAAAGTCTAAAAATAAAGTCTGAGATTATGCGGAAGACTACTCCTTCTTCAGAAACCCATTAAATTACTTTTTGACACATGGATCCGCATAAACTTTTTAAGCCGCTCACGGATGTTCTTCATTCTCGTTTAACGCACCAACAAGGACCTGTGAACATTCTGAAAATCTACGTCTGGACGTTCCACATTCTGCCTAATGGACGAATTGTCCCGTCTAGAATTGATGATCAGCGTTTCTACAAAACATAAAACAGTGACAAATATGGTGGGGCCTTAGCCACAATCCTTTAATCCTCGCGCTTTAGCAAGTGAAGTTAATGGTCCCAGCTAGATTCCTTGCTAATTTATCTAAAAGCTTAACAAGGAAAGCTTCCTTCGGTTTACGCATTCACCCTTATATAAGACCTTATCCTATGTGGTCTGTTTGTAAATGCCCTTGCAAAACCAAGTTTTTATGTATATCTCCTTTGTAGTACCTCACACATTTTTTTCACACATATATCTACCAGTTAGTTAAAGTTACACAAACGCTAAAATTACAGATTAAATATTCAATGTACAGAAAAGCACATGAAGTATAATACTCATTACTTTCTCTATTCATTACAAATTCAGAGATATCCCTAGTAAATTTTAAGTAGCATTCATACAAAGATTAATCTTCTATTCATGTGAATTATTGTAGTAAATGTTTGTTTAGAAATGGTTTCTGTTTGCAGTGCACCTACTTAAATGTAAATTACAGAAAAGGAACCTAGACTTAACTCTTTAAATCCCATTTTGTTTTGTTTCTTGTTTAATAACTGACTGAATAAACGAAATATGAAGTCAGTTTTTCCAACCCGTTGAAGTGACAGAGTTTTGTGGACATTACAAATGTAACAAAAATGTCACTTTAGCTCAGGTATTATTCTAATAGTAATCATATTTATACCTCTTACGACTTTATAGTTTTATGAAATTCAATGGGCCTGAAAATATTTTTATCATTAGGCGTGATAATTTCTCAAACATACGAGATTTTAATCAAAATCATTTTAAGATATTCTAATAAAAGGTTATTTGAAGTTCCTTTAATCGTTCTTAAAATATGCCTGGTTTACGTATTAACTCTAAGAGAGATTAAATTTTCATTTAAGAGTCATACTTCTCCCCCACCACAAATCTATTAGCGTTTTATTATGTGGGAGTTCAGAATAACTCTGATCATGTATTATTGATGCAACATTAACGTCCAAATTTTGAATTGAAAATAATATGTAACCTTCCACAAGTGATGAAGAAATATAAAGTTACAGAAAGCTTGGATTGAAAAAAACTTAGAGGACATCTGTTTTAAACTGAGAAAGTATGTGAGCAATATGGAAGGAAAGCATTCTGCGTGTAACAGTATCCTATTTATTTTAAATAAAACTGTAACCAAGCACTGCTCCAAATTTTTGCTATGTAAATTAACATCTTGCAAAGATTTAAGATGATAACATAGTTGCCCTCTTCTTAATGCCACATCCTCTAAATGCGAATGTATGTAGTTTTCATTTTCACAGCATTCTGTTCTGTGAGGTAAGTAATGTTTTGCTGTATATGTTTCCCGCAGACATGACGGTAAAGGTGGTTGCCGTATTATCAGGCACCGGAGAAAATACATACTGTGGCAAACGGAGCTTTGCCTAGTGTAACTGGTTTATATTCTAATATTCTCTAAGTAGATTTAGATTATCGTGAATATACCATGGCTGAGTCTGTGATCTTTAACACTGAGTTGTCTTTTGGCTACCGAATGGGATTTTTAAAATGAAATTCTTCTCATCCTCGATTGACACTAACTGTGACATAATAATAAAACGTGTCAAATTCAACAATGAGAAGCGTTTAAATACTGCATTAGTTGAAATAGGCAACAAGTAAAATGATAGGGGCACTTTTGTTTTCACTATTGCTATGTGTGATATTGGATAGAAATAGTTATTATTCCTTAAATTTACGTCCTCCAACGTTAACTCATATCGGAGGATGAATGAAATGGGAGAAATGATGCTCTGAGCCTAGGGTGCATAAAGCTTAGAGTTACCTGACATTCATCTTTCAGAATAAAGGAAAACCCCGAAAAAGCCTTATCCAGATAACTCACCCTGATCAAGTTTTGAACTCGGGATCTCTTGAACGTGAGGCAGATACGCTACGATCTACGCTACAGTGGTCTAGAAATAGTTAAATAATACTTAAAATATCGAATTTTATTACAGGAGAATTAGAAAAATTGTTGTAATACTAGGGCTTAGTTCTTCATTCATCGTAAAATACAAAGAGAGGGTGTGCAATAAAAGTTAAAACTACAACTGGGAGGACTGCTCAAAGAATTTCTAAATATTGTCCTGACAGGGAGAGAAAAGAAAATATTTTATGAGCAACTTTTTCTATTCTGGTTACCTTTTATATTGATTTTAGTTTAGATATTGAGATATTTCTAAATTTTTCTTTATGGTAAAGTAATTTATCTATAATTCTGCAAGCAACTGTGGTACAATAACTAAGAAATTTGTATTAGTCGTTTATAATTTAAAAACTCGTTTTGAAAGTTATTTAGGCAAACCTTCAAAACAGAAATGTGCTATGGTGTACGCCTATGACCTTAAACAGCCTTTAACTGATCATTTCCTGAAGTTGGTATTCAGAAAGTATTAGCTAAACTTGAATAAATTTACAAAATAGCCTTTTGTCGCCTAACGAGTGACACTTCTAAGTATGGAACAGTAGCATACATGTGTTCAAACTTTTTCTGAGAACACAATGTGGCAGATGTAAGAGCACATGGTGCTTGCAGCCATGCAACGACCGACGCAGCCATACTGCATACACAAGCAGTCTCCCCTTTCCTCGCTAACCCCGATGCGTTGAATACAAGCAAACGCCGATCATGAACCATAAGGAGCGGTAGTTACCGCGTCGCACATTACACGAATGAATCCTCTAAGCTTCATCGCGTTCAGGTACTGCCAGAAACTTCAAGCAGTGACATTCCCAAGGATTATTTTGGCAATATGTTTACAAAGACTATATCCACACCCGATATAAGTGATGACGAGATAATACACAACGTATATACTCATTATGCATTTGGAGAAGCAGCATATTTCAAAAAAATGTCTTATAAAAGGATACTGAGAAATACTTTCAGGCAATAGTTTACGCTTTCTTTTTCGAATTCGAATTGCTTTCAAAGCTCGTCCTTACTAAATACGACTAGCCTCTAGTTGCCGAAGACGCGGGTTCAAATCCGCTGAATAGCGATGGAACTTCTCGGCAATAAGAATCCTCAGCACAGTTTCCTTCAGAAGGAATTAAGGCCGATGATCTCCTGTCTTACATTTACGGTGCGTAAAAGAATCTCAAGTATGATAAAGAGATCTCAGAAAAAATTAAGTGGTCTTTAACGCCCAATAAGTTTTTTTTTCGATTTTTTTTCTGTTTTCGTTAACAGAAGTAGGATTAGGTTTAGGATTAGGATTATTACGGAGGAGATTTGACACCGAAAACCGTGGTTTATGTACCTAAGCCTTTAGAGGGTCATTCCTGGAGGAAGGGATAAGGCTAGCGGATACAGAGTGCGCCGACCCAAGGCACTCGCCGACACTAGATACCATCGGATGAAAGATGATGTGAAATGATGATGCAGATGAAATGGAAGGACTAGAAATTCGAGGGATGTAATTATCCTGCCCAGAATTCGCCTGGCGACCCGGGGAAACGCCATAAAACTCCATCAGTCAGGTAGATCTGCCACGGGAATCGAACCCGGACCTACTGAATGCGGGCCACAGGCGAAAGCGCCTGAGTCATCACACTCGGTAGTCATCTCTTTGTTACTACACATTTATCACTAAATACATCTTTTAATTCTTATTTTGATAAACAGTTGTTTAGCCAACAATACAAATTAATACATAAACATTTTTACTTTCGAACTCTGGTATTATATTCATATACTGTATGGTATTGTACAAGTAACATTTACTCAAAGGCTGAGTGTTTTTGTATTTTGTAATTAATTAATATTTCATTAACATGTTAAGCATAATTTTACTGTCTAGCATTGCAAATTGATTAATGGTTCTGTAATTAATACCGTTATGGGACCTAATTAAGGGTAGAGCTTGTGCCACAAGAGAGAGGGAGGGTGAGAGAGGGGGAAATATGAGCAGGACCGGAGAGATGACCAGGGAAGACTTCCTACTTGATATTCGAAAATAGATAAGTACATCATTGAGTAAAGGAAATTAGATATTGTGCTTTAAATTCGGTTTCTTCATTTAGCAGGGGAGTCGTAACCAATTACGCAGCTGGTTTTGCAGCAATCTAATGCAAGCAGAGATACGGTGTTCGTTGGACAAATACAGTTTAAGACTTCATCATTTAAAAGTATTAGCCAAGGGCAAGGCTAGCACATCAAACTAAATATTTGCTATTCTTACTTATTTTCCGCATTGCACTTTTCCTTCGCTCATTGAACAGTTAACACTCATGCCTTCTTCTGCTCGGCTCCGAATAGAAATTGCTTTACAAAACTAAGTAACTCTGGATAAACTTACAATTTAGATCTCCGAAATATTAAGGTGACGTTTTGTTGCACGAGATGTTTCTGCAAATGCTATTATGAATTTTTGTGTCTCTGAATATTGGAGGGAGAGGTGTAATTACAACGCGAATGATATTTGAGAGCTGTGGATAAGATCTCCTCATTTCATTAGTTTACCGTAAATGATATCTATGTGACTATGCATATAGTGATTATGGGTTTTATAGGCAACTGAATAGTAACATTTTGTATATGTGATTCCATTTGTAGGTAAACGGTCGAGCTTTTGAAAAGGGAAACATAAGGTTAAACTTATCTGTAAACCTAAATTCTGTATTGTATTTGTCAGGAGCAAATATCTTCGTAAAATATTTGTTAAAAGTAAGGTACACTCAATTTACATTACAATTAAATATCCTCGATTATCTATCTCTGAATCTTAGGGTCGGTGTCAGATACAAAAAGATGTTAATTAATGTTGTACCTCGATTTGCCAATGGCCTAAAGTGTTTTCAGCAAAGTTCATTTTATAGTTCAACCAGGAGTAAAGCAAGAATTAGAAGGACAAAAGAGGGAATTTAACGTTTTACATCTGCATGGAATTAACTCAAGCATTCTCTTAGTTGTAAATCATAATAGATACATAATAATATGACACCGGCTACCGTTAAAGATACAGTGCACATTTACATGATCAATTTGCTCAAAATTTCGGGATGGTTCAGGCGGTTTTGTCTGTGGCCCGCATTCGGGAGGCCCAGTTCGATTTCCGTGGCCGAACTATCTGGCCCCTGGGCTTTTTCGGAAGTTTCCCAGGTCCCAGAATGCTGAATGTGTTAATTGCATCCCCGGAATTTCTCCTACCACTGTTGCATCTCCATTGTCATTTCACATCATCTCATATCTGGTGGTCTCTTTCACGGTGCCTGCCTCTGTAGCGTAGTTGTAGCGTGTCTACCTTACGTTCAAGAGGTCCCAAGTTCGAATCTCGGTCTGGGTGAATTATCTGGATAAGGTTTTCTCCGGGGTTTTCACTTATCCTTTAAGACGAATGCCGGGTAATTGTAAGCTCAATGGACTCTGGAATTATTTGAGAATCATTTGATCCAATTCATTTACTGTCCGATATGACCTAACGTTGGAGGACGTAAATTACAACAACAACAAAAAAAAACATCAGGTTAGAATTGTCGGCGGTGCATGGCAGGGTGATATGCTCTGAGTAAAACTAATTTCTCCTACGGTAGGATAGATGTCGATCTCAGAAACGAGGGCTCGTGGTAGGACTGTTTCCGAACCGCAGTACGGTGGGATATCCTTTGTCCTGTTCGACCAGAGTAGGTTTCCATCTAAGTAAAAATGTAGGGAGACTGCCCTCTGCACTGTCGTGGCTCTTTAGGACGGCCGCCCTCTGTCTCTTCTCGCCTCATCCTTCCTGCCGAAGATGCCTTACATGGGGACATAGGTACAATAGATCAAGATTGATCGCAGTGCCGTATCGCCTCCGTAGTAATCCTAATCCCAATCCTAATTTCTCAAAATTTAGGAAAATGTGCTCTGAGAATTTTAAAAGATTATTTTATTCGTTTGCAAAGATATTTAAAATTTCAAACTTGTATGGTTACTGATTTACGCCTCTTTCAGTATTTACCTGCAGTGTTTGTAAATACTAGTACTAAATTTTAAAATTACTTTCCTCAGATGACCTTTCTTTTATATTTAAATATTAGAAATAGATAGGCTCAGTTTTTAATACCACCTTTAACTTTTTATATAAAGAGCTGAAGGTTTTCTACAGTACTAATAGTAAGTTGTTACAGTAATCTTATTTCCAAATTTATACCATTGAGTGGAATAATTTCAGACTGGAACTTCATTGAAATCCTAAGGTTCGTCTGGTTTAACTTGAAACATGTCCTACCTAGCGCTACCCCTCCCTGTGACAACGGAGGGGTGAAAAGCTTTGTAAACACATTTCCTCTGCTCTGCGCGACTGCCTAGTCTCCATCAGACAGCGACAGGTGCTGCAAGCAGTGCAGGGCTTGCTTATTTACAAATATTGCTTTATATTGACAGTGAAATATGGTTATAATGGAAATATGGTATCAAAATCGATGTTGTACAAGATAAATAAGAGAAGCAATGATAAATTCAAAATGTATACAATCGACTCCATAGCTGAATTAAATTGCCATACCTTACCTTCCTGTCATATTGATATGAATGTCATCGAACTAATATGGGCACAAATCAATGAAGGAGGTAGAAAAGATGTACTGGAGAAAAGACGGATTAATTGATATGTTGGACGGTTTCATTGTAAATTTAGAAGAAAGTGATTCTCCAAAAGTCCCTAATGGACGGTATATCTATACTACCGACATCTACCAATAGTCTTTAAAGCGCTGCGCTCGAAAGTATTAAAGGGATAGCTACAACATAATCACGCGGAATCAACCGGAATATTGCATGGAAGTAATGCGATGTGGGATTAAGCAGTAATGGGTTATCTACGTGGGGAACAACGCGTTTTCTCTCCCTCTCTCTAATTTCCCTGTTTCAAGATAAACCAGACGAACCGTAAACATGCCCGAAAAAAAGTTCAAAAGGCTATTTTATCAACTTTAAACTAAATTTAGTTGCACAACGACCCACGCAGAGGCAAAATCTACTGCTCGACCGCCGTGCCCTCACCTATCCCTTCAACGGGCGTTATGAGTGAGGTGGAGTTTATGGAAGGTGGATCGTCGTTAGCGCTCCGAGTCTCCGCGGTCAGAGTTGTAAGCAAAAAATAAAAAACGGTGGGAACAGCCCTTAGCCTAGTATGAGACTGAGGACGAAGGTGATGTGAAATGAAGGTGAAATTGTTAGGACAGGTGATTATATAGCAGTTGGCGAATAGAACGGCAGGAGAGGCCGGAGAACTGGAAATAATCCACTCAAAAGCAGCTTCGTTCCCGCACTGCAAATTCTTTATGCGGTCGCCAGGGGTTGAACCTGGACCGCCTTTGTGAGAGGGGAGCGGTCTGATTACTCTGCTATATCACCGGTTTCATTTTATCAACTTAAGAGCTTCTATTGTGAGCTTACTGGTACAACAACAGAGTCCCTTGCGGCTTTTTTATAACAAACTTTTCATGTTCTTAGAGTAACAGTACATGAAGCACAATAAAAAGAGATCACATCTTCCTCCTGGGAATGATTAAATATCAGCTCATAAAATACACGCTCCTGTGTTAGTCAATTCTTCTCGTTTTGCTCTCTGAACGTCCAATTTATTTCGCGAGTCTTGCCTGATTAACGTCTAGGTCCATCATATTCACCCTTCACCAGCCTAATTTTCTAGTAACGCTTAGTAGTAAATAGAAACAATCATCCAAACAGCTTTGCAGATATTAACGCAAATTCATGTTAAGAATTATTTACTTGGCTGGATCAATGGTTAAAGATTTAGTTTCCAAACAAATAAAATAAAATAGGAATATTTGCGCTTGTTTGAATCGATGAAGAGCGTCCAAAATAATGCGGTTCTAAGTTTAATACTGAGAAAAAGCTTATCGATATATAGATTTTTCATTCAAATTACACATTTAAAAGCCATTACTTGATAGTCGTAAATTAGGTATTTATTTGTGGATTGTAATTATATGCATAATTCAAAACACTAGCGTGTCACGTATGGAAATAAGGGTGGGATACTGTTTTAATAATTACAAAGTCCGTAGCTCTTCCTGAGTTAGTGGGTTAAATACAACACCAAAATTAGCAACTGGAGAGGACAGTAGGGGTAACATATACCTACCCCATATTTCAAAACAAGATTTGTCTACCCTCAAAGGAACAAATTCAAGCAGTATTGTTTCACCGTAACGTCCAACCACTACACACGAAGCTACAGGGACACAGCAGAAAGATGACACTGGGTACCACAAAGAAAATTGTTGTAGGTGAATACGAATTAAAGGACAATTAAACAATTTAATAATACAATACATTGCTTGCGCTTATTCTGTTCTCAATGCTATACTGCTTTTATCATATAACGTGTTTAAATGCATTAATAACATTCATGAAGAATAGGTAAATATCCTATCATAGTGATCCAATGGAAGTGTTTTAAATAAAAAATATTCTAGACACATTATATTCACAAGTTTTGCATATTTGACTTTTTAAAGAGAATAACAATCTAGGTAGTTTAAAACTTTAATGTGCTTCCTATTACAATCACCTTCCAAGGGCAAAGAAAGGAAATCTAACAATGATAATAATCAATATGCTCATTCTCGAATAAGTGTTGCACACACACATTTACAGAATTGCCATGTTTGTTTTAGGGCATGTTTATGATTATTAACTCAAAACTAAAATGTCAGAGCAGCATTTCAGTTATAGGTTTATTGCATGTAGCTTATATCTCGCGTAGTAAAATCATAACACTTAAATGCTAGAGGGAGCGGAATATTTAGAAGCACTTTGTTACGTTCATTCTCTAGACAAGCAGAAATATAAAACGTTACCTGTTGGTATGTGTTACATTCAGAAGCAGCAGTTACTTCTGAAATCCCCTAGCACACGTTTCTTAACAAGCTAATAAATTTAGTTACTCGATATCTTCACCCACTATGTGGGGAATAAGACGACTCGCCCATATTTTGGTAGAGAAAAATAGAAAACATTTAGGAAAACATAATTACCGGGAGTAGTTTTGGCTTTCAGATGACAGAAGTCCGTATACTGCTACAGGATCTTAATTAATACAAATGATCAACTTTTGGCACGTGCACTAAGAGATGAGGTTTTTCGTAAATATTGCTTGAACAAGTGTATGAGCGAAAGATAATCGTAGTATTCTTCACTGTATGTCTATGAATAATAAAATCAAGTATTTGCGATGTGAGCATGGCTGTCTTCCAGCACATGCAACTGTTATACTTAATGATAGCGGTAAAGTTTGCGGGAGTATTTACGCTCAATATTGGCCTGTTATTCGCAGGTTTCACCTGTACTTCTGTCAGAAATTAATCACTACCCTTAAATTGCTCGAAATGTCGCAGCATACATTGCATCATAAAAATCTCCTGAAGGAAATTCTAACTCTTCCTCCACAGAATTAATGGGCTAGTGATTTTGGAATCATTAACCTCTTTATAGTCAAGTAAATTTTACTATTAATGAGTATAATACTCCTTATGGTCGTTA
Source organism: Mantis religiosa (assembly GCA_030765055.1). NCBI lineage: Eukaryota > Metazoa > Arthropoda > Insecta > Mantodea > Mantidae > Mantis > Mantis religiosa. The sequence continues at coordinate 118,026,513 of CM060950.1, forward strand.
AGAGTAACATCTCTTCTGCAAGAATGTAACATTTTATAAATAGGACAAGGACGCGTATGCGTTACTGAAGCTCAAATCCATCCATTTCCGTTCAAGAGGTGCCGAGTTCGAATCTCGGTCAAGGTAAGTTTCCAGGATAACGCTTTTCTGGGGTTTTCCCTTATCCTCAAAGACGAATGTCGGGTAACTCTAAGCTCTATGGACCCGGGGCTTATTTGAGCATCATTTCGCCCATTCCATTCATCGTCCTATATGACTTAACGTCGGAGGACGTAAAAATTACAAAAATAAAAGTTATCCATTTCATATTCGAGTGCTGCTGCAGAAGTTCTGAATATCTTTTGAGTTTCAGCTTTTGAAATTTATGCGTAGTGTTGAAACATGGGTAGGAAATTCATATAATTGGTTGATAAAGGAGCAGAGAAGTTGAATATAGGGGAGAAAGTTGGGCTTAGAAGTGGGCAGCTGGAGGGGCTTCCAGTAACTGGAGAATAGCACCACAAGTAGAACATAGTGAGTACTTTTGGCTTCCAATGTGACTCCTGAGATGAAGGGATGCAAAAAGGACCCGAAGAGCGACCAGGTTCTTGCGATAATGTGCGCTAGAAGGACGGGTTCCCTAACGATTCCAACACTATGCCTATCGTGCTCTCGGCTAACTACTCACACCTCTGTGTCAATAGAGACAACGACCAAGAACGGATCCGGTAATCCCATTACACGCAGTGAAAAATATCCAAGTACTAAGTGAATAAATGAATGAACGAACGAACGAACGAACGAATGAATAAATGAATGAAGCCTATAGTGTTCCATCTATTACAAAAGCCTCCTGTAAAAGGGAGAGCTCTTATTTAAAACCCACATGGGGAGCAAAGAGTTCGTTAATATGGTAACTCAACTTGTATACATCTACTCACACTATTGCTTTATACACTAATTTAGAATTGACATTCTTAGGGTGTAGTTCATAGAGAACCGTTGCTCATGAGTTTTCTTTCAAAAGTGTTCCACAAGTGCTACACCTTGGAGCACTGAACCACTATGGCCTCTATGAAGTCTTCCGTTTATCTTGTTCTTGGATTTCCTTTGTTTCTGCTTCCAGTGTGGGGGTCCCACATTTAGATCCATGTGTGATAATTTCGTAATTATTTTGTACCTACATTCTCTATGAGTTTGAATTTTTTTTCCTTTTATAAATATGAAGAACATTGTGCAGATGTATTGCTAATCAGATATTACCAGTGAAAGCTAGTTTATCTGTTACAGATAAAGTGGTAGAAATGATGACGATCTAGCGTATTGTGAGTATGGGTTCGTAAAATTAAAAGTCTAATGTGCAGAAATTCAAAATGTTCTTTATTTCCGTAAAAAGGCACTTGTACAACTCTTTGTAGCAGGATGACGTAACATACACTAACAAAATCTCTCGTGGCTATACCACACGTAAACAAACACACAATTCACTATCAAATCACTACATCGACTCGATACAGTTCAAATGCCCACACAGCTTACTGGCATGCAACTGCAGCCCGTAGAACACTACCCGGTCCGCTCTTTCTCGAAGTTTTTCGAAACCTGACGAAGCCACACGAAAGCTACCGAACTAGCAAGATCTTTCGTGATGTAGCGAGAACACCATGGAACTGTACCTGTCTCTTTCTCCCTTTGTTGCTTTCTCTCTCTGGGCGGGGCTTGGGTGCTGTCTCTCTCAGTCCTCGCTTCTCTCTCTCTCTCTCTCTCTCTCTCTCTCTCTCTCTCTCTCTCTCTCTCTCTCTCTCTCTCTCTCTCTCTCTCTCTCTCTCTCTCTCTCTCTCTCTCTCTCTCTCTCTCTCTCGGCGTTGGCTTAGGAGCGGCAAAACAATGCCTCGTGACAGTATACTTTCGAGCCTTAACTGCATTAATACATGTTTTATATATCCGTAATTTAATTTCCTTCTAACAAAGTCCAAGGAGAACGAGAATATTACTATAGATTTGTTAGCTCTGATAAACATTTTTATCTGTTTTCTTTTTTTACAGGAACTAAAATTCGCATCTCCACCACCTATTATGTCCCTCCCTCGAATGTTAGCGCTGAGTGCTTCTAAGAATTTAAAATAGTTTATACAGGAGGACTTTGGTATATCAAATCTGTCTGTTTACCAAACTATAGTTTTATACATTTTAAAACTTTCACCTGAATGCAAGTTCTGTCAAAATGGACAACTTAGCCACAAGTAGGTTTTGTCCTTATTCCCAGGCCCATTAAAACAAATCTGAAAATGTTGCAATATTATGCATACCATTTAATACATGGCGACTTATTTACCCGTTTTAATGTATCTAAACGAAAATTTTGTAACAAATTTGTATTCTTAAATCTTCACGAGCTAACATTCAAATATATAAAATAAACTCACAGTGCTTTGGAAAACAAGTTTTCTCTGTAAGAGGGATCTCTCTTCAATTACGAATATAATCCAGTTTTTGAACTAGGTAATTAAAACTTTACTCCAGCAAACGATGATAATGTGGGTATTCGATGCAGATCTGTAATTTATTCCTAAGGTTGTGCAGGTTATTTCAGTCTCTGATTACGTTGGATTAATCGGTGCGTAGTTGGAGAAGGAAGGAACAGAAGACCAACGTATTATTGCAATGCATCGCATGCTTCCAGGATAATGTCAATAATGTATTGATTGAATTCAGCCAACCATAACTCCGTCTGATAACTAATTCAAAGCCTGCCGCCCCACATTTAGATACCATACACGGTAACATGTCACGGGGCAGTAAGCATCCATTCAGTTGTGTGGAGCAAGGCTTTACCTCGTTGTTGATGCTATATTACAATATAATTTCGTTATTTTTCAACTAGAAAGTGAAACTTATTATCTATGTGATCCTTGTTCTCCATCTGCAGAGATTGTAAGTACAGTTTATGTTGTCTCACCTTTATTGGCACAATTCAGCTTGAACTATACACTTGTTAAACGACTTCAATGTACGTATCATCTTGGAAGTGTGAACAGAGCGTACGTTTCTCCTTGGCATTCTTTGGCTCACATGTAACTCTTCAAGGCAATTTCAACACCTTTTAAACGGGTCTGATAGTATATACTGTCTACCCACCTGAAGAAGGCAAGCGGGGCCTCATGCGGGAAAGAGGCTTGAACTGTTTATCTGCTCTGGTTGTGGATCTGCTTACTGCGTAATGAATGTCACCCATGCTGCCAGATTTAATGCTCGTATCAATAACTGCAGTGATAGGTATTATACATGGATGAGTTATGGGACAACATTGTGTATTTTAAAGGAACCTAGCATTCTTATATCCGAACGGCGAGCATAAACATCATGCGACTATTAAAATTGATTATGTTACACATTGCTTTGCCTTGCCTTCTTGTGTTGAGTGGACAGTAGCTACTTCTGACTTATGAATGTCGTATCAAGTAATGCTGTTATGTTCTTTATTTTGCTTTTATTTTACTATTTAACTAAGCTATGGGCAGCACCAAACTGTAATTTTAAGGTAGAGATTGTCTCAAAGTTTTCTTGAAACTACAGACAGTAGCTTTTCAGTAGTTTAAGTATGCCCCTTCTTAAGGGTATAGAATATTTTGCACACATTTCAGTTACTGAAGATAAAGAACCCTTTTATAGGTAAATTAAATGCAATGTATTTATAAATCTCATGAGAGAAATATTACTGAATTATAAAATATTCTTTTTCGTGGATCTCAAAAGAATTACGCAAATATTTTTATGACCAGAAAACTTTATCAGCTACCTCCGTGGTACAAGTAGGTATTGCGTGTTTGCTTTCAGCCTGTTAGACATGAAATCAAATCTCGATCTGAGTTACGATCCTTAACATATTGTTGGTTTCTTATCTTTGTAACAACAAATCTTGAATAACTCTCACATCAAAGAATCCCGGACCTGAACATAATTTCCATCATTTTACCCATCGTGAATATAGACTTTAGTTCTTAAAAGGAAATGCCAAGTATATTAATTTAAAAAACTAAACACACAAGTAAACCGCTTTGGACTGAGCGGTTTGGCTGAAGATTGGCACACGATATATGCCTAAGCAAAGTTTCTGGGGATACAAAATAGTTTTAAGGGACATGGGCAGTTCAGTTACCTAAATCTTGTAATATTTTCCATGATTAGAAAACCATGTTCTTGGAATGGAGCAAAGCCTCTGCAATCCAGCCTTGAATACCCAAGTACAGCTCTCGGTTTGAGAGAGTTGCATGTATAAGTTTGGGTAGTTCTCAAATAATTGGACCCTGCGATTATTTGAGCATCATATCTCCCGCTCTTCGTATCCTCAGACCTGCTGTTTCATAACGAGAATTAATTATATCATTTGTTCAAACGAAAAAGTGAAGGAGAGCAATAAATAAATACTGCTTAAAGCTTAATTAATGCATATGCGTATCATCAACAAAATCTGTAAATAATCAGAACTCTATATTATTTCATAATAAAGTAATATAAATTTTAAAGGTTAATAAACATTGCCTTATACTCACTAGGCTCATTTAAAATAGCATTTAACTGAATATGCACATGGAAAAACGTTCAGCTTAACACATTTATTCTTCTAAATTTTTCAGCATTTCTTCATACTCAAAATATTCTACACGATGCAATTTTTAATAATTTAAGGTAAGTCAGTCCAAGTTTATTAAAGATAATTTCCATATGCTTTATTATTTATATCGACACCTGCTCCAACTTTTAGAGTTAAATCAATATCTTCTGAAAAATCAACAATTTTGGAGGATACTAGGGTATTCTCTTCTGCAACAAATAGAGGCTAATGTAAGTAACCTGATATATCGCTTTTATTGTATGCAATAAATGTAATAAGTGTCATAAATTTCAATTTTACACATATTAGTTAAGTTTCGTCTAAGTTTTACAGATACATTTTCTTAAACTAAAGGGTACTTATTATTAGCTATTTAATGATGCATAATTATAGTTATAAAATTTAAAAATCGCTTAATATTTCTTAAATATGTGTAGCATATACCCTTAAACATTGCTTTTGGTTGTACCTCTTTGACTGCTAAGAATATTTTCAGTGTACTTGGAAACGAACCAACCGCCAAGTTAACTAAATGTTCACTGCCCTTTTAGTTTTTACGGTTCTTGAATTGCCTAGGAAATGTCTTCATGGAGGTCTCTTGACACAGCTAAACATTGCAGAAGCTTCACAGTTACGTTGGGAAACGTCGGGGCAGATGACTGTATCCACGTTGTGCACTGAGGGAGACATACAGGAAATTTTATGACGTGCTGCTGTTATTCCTGGAAGCGCTACCGTAGTTCGATTGATGTGCTTATACAGCTACTGTTTGCAAATAAAAGGTTTATATATTCTGGTATTATTTTTAGATTGAGCCCCAGAACGATGGAAATGAGAATTCACATACTTCTAAGAATTATGAACATTTGAAGAGAACGTTTCTTCTTTCGCCTGGATCAGATTTGTGCGAACTATTTAGGAACATGAACTGTTAATTCTCATTAAACTTGTAGAATTGTGTTCATAAATATCACAATGATCTGCTTTATCTTTATATTTTAAGCGTAGTCTGAAAACAGCTCACAGTTGCTGCTGAATAAATCATGTTCAAATAAAAGCTTGGTCAACTGTAATCTTCTTAACAGCAAGTGAAATAAAAATTGTGAAGCTAATTTTGGGAAGGAAACGTTCTAGGTTCAAATTTAGGGTACCCTCCCGACATTTGCCAATATTGATGACTCAATCAGGGTGGATGTTTCTGGTAGGATTTGAAACGTAGACGCGTTACTCTCGAGACATCTCACTAGTTTGGTCGTCTCTGAGCCGTTTTTTCTCTTTACTGAGCTACAACGCATGGGTACAAAAGCAGTGCTATTTCTTTTTGTTTACTGTAGCACACACACATAGGAATGAATCGAAAGGTAAACCACAGAGTATACCAAATAGTTCTCTATTATGGTCTCAGCGTTAGAAATAACAGACTTATTTTTAGTTTTTAACACCTATTTAATTGTTGCAGTGTTTGATACAACGTGTGATCAATTAGGTAGTAGGGAAGTATAAATATAATAATAAAAAATTACAGAATAGTATTAAACTCTCATACATAAGGCAAATATATTACAATACTTTTAAAATTACTCATCGATAATACTGGGAGGTGTATTCCAACCTGTAACCGATCTTGATTTATATTCCACTGTACACATTTTACACCAACCTAATTTTTCCTTGTTTTAGAAAAATCACAGTATCACATTACTTAAACAAGTTATCGGTTAGCAACAATTAGAATGTTTTCTTCCGCCTGAACTTCATTTTCACCAGTATCATTTTCGACGTCGTTTTGTTGTAGACAGCATTAAGCGAATCGCTGCGTCCGGTTCATGTGCTACTCACATAACACACTCGTTAGAAAGGCGGCACGTCCACGTGGAAAAATGTTCACATAATTCACCGCCTGAATTACATGTGCAAATCTTTGCGTATTAAAGCAAGCATAATTGCAGATATTGTAAATAAATGTATTTATGTTGTCCAATACCAGACAACGTTGTTCAATACAACGTCTTCACCGGGAACGTTTAGAACGAATGTCGTGCTTTTTAGAAGCATTTTCTGTTTTTGTGTTTTTTTTTCCCCTTTAAAACCCAATTGTCTCACTGATCTCATTAAGGATGACTTACTGCCCTTAATGTTATTGCTTTATCTTAAAATAATAATTAATTTAGTTATTGTAGAACCACCTTTTTCTTGAACATAAAAATGTTGAATCCTCTTTCTAACGACATATTTGTCGAAGTCATCTAAATCTATTACTCGTTTCAGAACGCTATGATTTTTACCTGAAGTTTCAAAGATATGCTCTGATTTACATTTTGTTTGTGTTTTTTAATAACTACTTTTCTGTTTTTCTGATACCCCCGTGTCATCTCATATGCACTTAAGTTTTTCAAATCTTTCTAATGCAACCAGTTCTTTGCTTTCAGCATGATTCTTCATATATGCTCATACATTTGAAACATTTTCTGAACTCTGACTGTGTAATATCTTGGATCCTAATTTATTTACAACGGACACTGATGGCATAATTAATTTAGCCAATGATCAATTTGTAGAAGAAAAGCAACTGTGAATTTGCAAGGACTGTGCCTCAGATGCACACATCACTACCTTCTGCATTCCCTCCCCACTGGCAGGGCGTGATTCCATTCTGCAGTATTATACATATTGTTACTTTCCTGGAATGCAGCGGCCAGTATCAACAAACACGGGTGGTGGTGAAAATTACACTGTAGAACATATGTTTGCGGAGTATTTTTATCGCAACTTCCAAAATAAAAAGTAAAATAATTAACTACGATATTTGTTTCAACGGGGACATACTTTTAGCCGAATTAAATCTGAATCCACGGTGTTTCGGACCGTGCTAATTCGGGCTTCTACTGCATTATGTATGAAATTCGTCCACGAGTATATGAATGGACAGTAGCTTTCAGATTAAAACTCCATGTTTTACGTGGTTTCCATAGTTGTTCTGTATATCGTGCAAATATCTGAGGAAGAATACAAGGATCCAAACAGCGGAGCCGACCATCTTGTAGCTGCCGAAATGTAACGGTAAAATCATATGCTGAACTGCTTTGATGCTCCGCACAATACTCGTATTTAGGTGTTAACAAGCCTACTTGTGTTAGCTTCCACTCACTACTATTCCAACCACCACATTTGTCTAAAAGCCACTTCATTACTGTAGCTTCCTCAGGACATTTCATTATGCGTGTTGAGTGAAATCCTATAGCTTGCAAGTTGGTCAGATTGAGCATAGAACACATTTATGTCTGCACAATTTGTTCGCTGTAGGAACTACTTCTTTGACCATTTCAAGTTATTCGTGTTCATTTTGTTGGTAAGTATGTGTGATATGAAAATTGTACTTATGAATTTACGGTAAACAGTGAGGTTCTTCTTTGTACATGTGGCACCACGCAATATTTTACAGAAATATAGGTATAACCTTTCACCGGTCATAGTAACACATACCTAGTTTCTTTTGTAATACAAGCTCAAGAAAATAAAACTTAGAAATAATATGTGAATTTAATGTGTGTATGCTTTACGTCTTAGGAAATTATTTTCCGGTAATAGAAAAGAAAAGTCTTTCCATCTAAGTACTATGCGTTCGCTTTATAGTGGGGCCATAGATCGGTATAAGCGTAGTTTGCTTCATTGCAATGACGCGGCAGTTTTCCACTATGCATCAGTATGAACGACACACTCAAGGCTAAGTTTCTCAACTGCATTATACGCTGTACACCGCGAGTTTCTGTATTCAGTCCGAGCTGGAACGACTAGTGTTTGTTCATTGTGTACCTTATAGATGAAGTTTTTTTAATATAGCTGTGTTATGGGTGAATTTCTTTAGTCTTCTTCTTCCTGTCACTGTCATTGTCACTGTCTATGTCTATGTCTATGTCTATGTCCATGTCCATGTCCATGCCCATGTCCATGTACCAGTCACTGTCACTGTCACTGTCTCTGCCACTGACACTGTCACTGCCACTGCCACTGTCTACGTCTATGTCTATGTCTATGCAGCTGTTGCAGCATCTGTGCTTGCTTTCTGTAATGGATGAACTGTTGAAACTAAATTTTACAGAAATGTAACATAAATATATTTATATGTGTTAGTAATTGTGTAATAATTTATAATATACTGCTGTATATGTGTATATAATTTTTGTAATTTTAACCGAAATTTGATGATCTGAGTTATCGTGTTTTATAAACCTGAAATACATTTCTCTGGTGTTGATGCACTGGAAATCGCTTGTAAGACCCAAATAAGGACTTCTCTGCATACCGCTAAAACAGCTTTACGTACTTAGTCTCAGCTATCATTACCTGGAAAGAAATGGCTAAAACATGTATCTCAGCTAACCGAAAGCTGTTGGTGAGGTATAGAAACCTTTAAAGGGTAATCCAGAGCTGGCATACAATTGTGCTTGTTCAACTCAAGATTACAAAAAGAGAAAGCGTACTGTAGGCGTATATCCTACACAAACTGACGGATGACTGCCCACTACAAGCTCTTACAAAAAAGGTTTTCAAATGGAAATGTTACCCCATTTAAGGGGCTAAAGCGAGGTGCGTATGTGGCACGGGTCTCAAAAAGCAGGAGGGCTTTACTACGTGGCACAATAATCGTTAGACACGCTCCACAAAGTCTGGAGTTACGAGAAGTAAAACCTACCTCGGATACTTAGCTCCAAAATGTAAATGAACTGGCAAATTTATCTTTATTTTGAAGTTACAGAAAGGAAAATTGAATCATTAAGCGAAGAGCATTAGAATATGGCAGTGATATTAAGGGAAGTGTGCTGTTTTCCGCTAACTTGAACAGTGTCTTGCGAAGAAAAAAACGAAAATAAAATAAGCAAGGTTAACTAAATTAACTAAGATATAGTGAGAAGACTCCGAGATAACACTTTAAGATATTAATATGTTAAAGCTTTGTATGTACTATGTGTATAGTGGTAAAAAGTTTGGTAAAATGTCAAAGTGGTCGGAAGGGAATTATGGAGTTTAATTTTATTTTCAGGATGCTGTTTCTTAAAGTGACATTCGCATCTTCATCCATACGTTTACAGTGCAACATTTTAGCAAGAATAATGTTGCAAGAAATAGTTTACTTCGGTTAGGATGTGGAAAAGTAGTATAAGAATAAAAATTAGACTGCATGCAAATATGAACACCAATGAAATTACAACATAAATCACTACATTCACATTTGCACTTCACCAACAATCCCCTTTATTTCAAAGTTTTGAGGAATTCTTTGCTAAGGAGCCTTCATTATTAAAGCTTCCAGTACCTCAATGTATTACGATGCAATTGTATTGCCGTATACATAATAAGTTTCCTTAAAATTTGTCATTTGAGAATGTCATTCCCAATACACGAAAAACTTATCTGTCTTTCTATTCTTTTTTCATTTATACCCCAGCTTTAACTGCAATGATTATAGTTAGTTAGTTAGTTACTAACACTCCCCACATGGCAACCTTGGCCTTCGGGGTAACCTCACCCCACCAAGTGATGACCGGACCCATTTCTCAGGTGGAGGCACCCAGAGGGCGGTGTCCATTACCTCCGATGATAGGGTGATAGTGAAGATGGCGGTGAGGTGAGAGGACCTACAGTTTTTACCGTGGACTCCGAACCACGTTGGGCATAGGGGATACTTCACGTGTGCTAGACAGAGGTGAAGGCGTGGATAGGGCCGACTTAAAATCGCCAACCCCAGAGCCGGGAATCGAACTCGGGACCCTTAGAACGGGAGCCGCGAACGAAACCACCGCGCTACCCCGTCGCCCCTGCAATGATTATATCGGCGGCCGTTCTCGCTTTGGAACATATCGCCTATTGGCGATGGTGTTGACTCGTGTACCTTAGGTTGCTGGTACTTTGGATTTTTAATCATTAGATCACGCACAAATTCGCACTCTCATTCATACTTCTGGAATCTGGGGAGGATGGCGAAAATCAATTTGATTGGGAAAAAATCCCCGCTCTCAGCCGGGAATCGAACCCGGGAGCCCTTGCACAGCAGGTGGGTGCTCCACCGATCTCACCTACGGTCCAGCCTCTATAATTCTTATGTCAACTGAGTGGACAATATATTTATTTTGAAGTTAGCGATCATACAATTTGGTGAGGTTATGGCATTTATTTTGACAAGCTCCTCTCTTCAAGCTTCGACGAGAGTGAATTGAAATGGTCAACATACATACTACATGCATGCTCGTATTATATGGTCGGTGGTTAAATTTAAGATTATAGATGCATACTGCTTATTTTGAAACACACGTCAATTTTATTCAATTAACTTTATTTACTTATAGCCACAACTGAGAATGATAGTTAAACTGAGTAACGTGTATTGAGAACTGAAGCCTTTAAGGAAAGCTTTCATTCTCACATTATCCTTACTGGAACAAATTTGTCATAATTTATGGCTATATTAATTATGGACAGTTAAATAGTAAAAGCTATTTCCCGTAAATGAACACCGGTACAGCAAGATGTGATATTTGTCTGGTCATTAAGTTTCCAGAATTAATTACTTAATGCAGAATTTCTGTATTTTCTCACACATATCGCATACTTTGAGTCCCGCCATGGAACATCAGCGCTTTTTATTGAGGTTGATGAATTTGTCTTTTCCCCTTTTTTTCTCAGAGCCAATTAATTTGTTTGCAATGTTTTGCTTTCCTTCCTACTAAGAACGTCTTTGTAGCAGATAGTGCTGTCAGAATCAGATGTATTTCAGCTGTTGGAACATTTTGTTTGCACTTTTCATCATAAACCTAATTTTTTCTCGCACTTCGTTCCTTTGAAATGAATCTGCCGCTTCTGCAGTCACGCAGACGTTGCGCTTTTGTGCAAGAATGGTATGAAACCATCCAAAGCGATTACAACACTGCCATTTCAGAAAGTATTTACATATTTATGTCAATCTTAATCTTTTCTTTGCAAAACATTTTAATTATCTTGTTTCATAATTGTAAGAGGGAAGGAATTTATAAACAGCAAGGAAATAACTAAATGTGTAACATAATTACCGAAGAAGCTCTGTAGAAACTTTTCCTATTTCTGCCACACATGCACTTAGGGTGGTTACTGACGCTGTATTGAAACCATACACACTTTGCTGACGAGTTGGTGTTAAGGTTGCCATATAATCAAATTAATGGAGCAGTAAAGTGCTATAATTTTGCGGGTCTTGATGATTACTCTTCCCGACATGATATTTGTCTGTTATTTCTCAACAATTTTGATTGCATTATTTTTGCTTATGATAAATTCGTGCTCAAATTAAAGTCTAATATTCGTAGTTTATGGTACCTCCGGAGACATTAAAGCATGTGATATAAAATATATGTTATGTGTATGGCTCCTCACCTCCTACCGAAATGGTTTCGCAGCAAAGTTTGAACTCGCATTCGGAAGATCCCTGTGCAACTCTCGTCAACCACTCACTCTGAACGTGGTTTTCTCTTTTAGGCAGGAGAATACTAGGATGGTTTTACACACACACACACACACACACACACACACACACACACACACACACACACACACACACACACACACACACACAATCTTCCCTAATTTTCCGCTTCATTTAATTTTATCCCCGTACTTCAGACGTGGTTTTAAGTTTCATGGAGCGTGGTGGTGCCCAGCAGTTGGGCCGGATGCCTGCTACAAGTAAAGAGTGTACTATAAACACTAGAGTGTTGTTTGGATGCTCTCTCTTGGCTGCTCCAATATTAAGACTGGTCTTTCAGGTAGTAAATTTTAGGAGCTATCGTGCTTCTCTGTGGCGTCTGACTGGGCCTGTTGCCTCCTGTAGTTCCTTCACTTCGATCCTTGCTCCTTCCTTCCTTCCTCCTGAAAGTCTTACACGTTGCAGTGACCTGATTATACGGCGTCCTCAACTTCAGAGACAAAGTTGGGTAACACTTATGCTCTATGGACTCCAAATGATTTGATAATCTACTTCATGTATTAAGAGATTAGTTACCCGCTGAAGTACTGCATTAGATAGCAAAATGTAAAACATATTCTGATCTCCATGGTACCAGCGGGCTTGTCATACCTTTACTTCAAAAGCCAACATACTGTGTTTCGAATATCGTATTTGTTCGGAAGTTGAAGGTACCAATTTTACTAGGTTATTTAAGTTCACAGTAATGACTCAAAAGCGCCTTTCAAGCAGAGGCGGAATGCTCTTCATATTGGCCCCTTCCGCATGTCTCATTAACACACAAATATAACTTTCTAGTATGTCAGAGACATCAATAAGTCTAATAGAAATATGCCACAAGTAATAGAAGCAAAACCCAGATGAAGTAGTCAAAATGAAGGTTAGGTACACATATTTCAGAAAACAATAACCAGAAATACATTTTCATTTGGACCATATCAAATATAACATCAAACGAAAATTGTGTACGATGCATGAGATCACAATGTTCTATTTTATTACAACATAGGTTTGTGGTTAAATCGTTTTATAATTCCAAAAATAGTACAGTATGCAAGCAGAAAATTATTTCTTAGTACAGGAATGTGTAATGAGTATCTCGTCATTGTGTGCACAAAAATCTTGTACTTCGAGTATGCGAGATTTGCATAGCTGGAGAACGGATAATTTCGGCGGACCTTTCCACACAATTTGGACCCAGAAAGGAGGTTGAGTTAAACACTGGATCCAAATTGTATTCAGTAGCAGTCAAACTTTGAGTATATATCGACAGTTATTTCAGTACCATGTAATATCGCGAAGCCTTTAATTCCCGTTCTCCTGGTTCCCTTCTATGATCACGAAATTACGTTATGGCGCCATTGAATTTGCTTACCTTACTAATGCCATTCTTAGGTCTCAGTTCAGTAACATCTAGTAACTGGAATAGATGGTAGCAAGCTTAAATGGCGTTCACACTCCGCGGTCGTGGGTCTTAGATGTGTATTACTCGCGTTAACAACCCAACTTCAATACCAATTCGCATACTTAATAAACATAAAAATACTGGCCTTTTTCTATCTTGATTGATTTCCCAAAATATAAAATAAAAATATTTTTTTTCTTCTTGATTCACGATTTACATTATGATGTCCTTAGAAAGTACTATTCCTAGGCTCAATTATTTAAGTTTGAAATCCACGGGTTCTTATACTTGTAAAACTGCGTCAGAATGGCAACTTATTTAATTCAAGGTTTAAAATATTTCTCAGAAATGATAAATATGATGGCCTAGTTTATCCAGAAATTTGGCAAACACCGACAGTAGGAACATTACAACCATTAGGTACACAAAAATACAGTTCTTAGAATTTGTATCGTATTTTCTGAAACCTTTAGCAACAGATTGTGTAAATAATTTTGATATGATAAAGCAAACATTATGAAAAGCTCCCAAATTATGCTTTATTAATTGCTATTCATTATGGCACAGAATTATTCCATTTCATCAAGGTGAAATGGACGAACAAAAGGGAACGGGAAACATTACCGGACACGTAATGGAGAGGTAATTGGATCGATTCCGCAACAATGCAATCCGCGCCACAGTAGTTAGTCACAGGTTTCCTCAGAAATGAGTTCAATCTATCACGGAATTGTGATCATTGTACGGACTGGCCACAGAGAGATATTTGTGCATTTTGTGCATTATAGCCTTTGACCAAAACAACACAACCTGGACTTACAGTCAAGTATAAAAGTACACCGAGCTATAGAAAAATCGCGGACAGATCGAATGTCATATTTTATCATCTGTAATGGTAAAGTTTCTTAGAGTATGAAAGAAGGGCAGTTTTAGAAATCCATAATACTGACTTTAGGTTTGAACTAATACTACACCTTGTAGTTAAACATTAAGTATTTCAAGCCTTGGAAACTGATTTCTGGTCACATACTGTAACTCCATCAGACTGTCAGACAACTCAAAAATATCTTCCCGGAGTAATATTCCATAGTGGACCCCGTACTGAGAAAGTCGTCTATGCTAAACGATCAGGCTACCCACAGCGCTATTCCGTTAATCCTAGCCATTAGTTAGGAATGAATTTGAATGCACCACCACGAAACATGATGGGCTGGGATTTGGAGCCATTATTTAAACGATAGAGTTAGGGTTAACAAGCGGAGAACAAAGAGAAACGGATACAAGTTAACCTCCCGTGCTGTGGCTTTCGCATCACACCACTATTGACATGTGTCAGTTCCATACCGTTTCCTGAGGCTTTAGACCGAATAGGGAGTGGCAGTCTTGATAGTTACTGAAACGAGAGCTTGACGTCCACACTTGCTTCTCTAAACCATTCTCCCTTTACACAATCATTTTACATTTCGACTTTTTACTGCTGTAGTGCGTATTTGATTTCTAAGTGACCTGCCATTTCCTTATTTCAAAAATGAAACCACTTAAGTGAGAGCATCTTTAACAAAATTCTATAATCCTTGTGTGGTATCAGACATCTGATGCTTGTTTGTGATGTTTAGGCGTCTGCAATTTTAGCCATTTACGTCAAAATTGGATTATTCAAAACTGAACAGTACGCACTTGACGATTAGGGCTACTGTTGTCAGAAATGTAGTTATGGCTTAAGAGGTTCCACTATCACCGATCATGCTCGGTCAGAGTCCCAGGTTCAATTCCCGTGGCCGACCTACCTGAACTATGGGTTTTCTTTGGGGATTTGCCCGGGTTGCTAGACGAATGCTGGCCCGAGTTTCATGTCCCTCCATTTCACTTTCATTACCATTTCATGTAATTTCTCATCTGGTGGTTTCTTTAAAGTTAGAACTGTTGGTGGGAGTCTCGGCGGTGCATGGCAGGATGATATGCTCTAGGGAAAACGCTTTAACCTCCAGCGGGACGGACTCCTCTCTCCCAGTCGTCCTAGTGGGCCGATTCAGCATAGTGGCAGGCGAGATGCTGGTTGCGCAAGCCTATCTAGGGTATCCTTGATTGCTTTGGGGCCACGGCAGGTGGGATGACAATTGGCTTAAGCCCACCACCAGGGAGGTTCTATCTGGTAAGTGTAGGATTATCGCCCTCTGTACCGTAGCCACTCCCTGAGGTCAGCCGCCCTCTGTCTCCTCTCTCTTCATCCCCTCTCCCGGGAACGCCCCACCTGGGGCATAGGTACAATAGATCTAATGTGGTCGACGTGCCGAATCCCCCTACCACTAAGAGAGGCTAAGCTAATATGGGTTCTAAAACAGTGGATCTTGTGTTTTCGTTAAAAATTATTTTAATATTACCACTTAAAAAGGTCAACATTGACAATGGTTTCTGCATTGTGATACATATTAGTAAAACAGCAACCACGCAGTCAGTAAAATTGTCTATAAAATACTCTAGGACGACTTTCTGGTACGTATAAGTTTCTGTGACCACAGATTTGTTAACTATCCAAAACCGCAACGTATCCCGGGGAGGTGATCTTCATATTAATAAAATACTGTTAGTAGAAGTTCTCTTTAAATATTTAATGGACAGCATTCTCAGACATTGTAATTAGTATATAATTATGAATTCTGCATTTGTCAGTTTAAAATTCATCCAATTATGCAACCTTTTGTTCAGTTTCTTCCATATTTCAGCACATGCTCTTTGAGATTTGATGAACCTTTTGTTGACAGCAGGTAGGTATATTTTTGGATTTAAATGTATAATAATTTAAAGCATCATTTATCCAAGAGAAAAGTTTTGCCAGAAAACACTGCAATGCTCCTTTGACTGTAAGGAATTATACACAGAGTCGTGCACAAAATGTAAATATAAACTCTTTTCATATTTTCATTTCATATACCATTTTATCTGAGAATCGAATTAATTTTTTGAAAATATTTTATTCACACATTTAGGTTCACATAACCATATCAATCTTTACTAAAAGCAAGTAAAATAAACTTTTAATAAATATTTCAGACAAATTGGTTGCTAAAACCTGTACTTTTTAAGCAGCACCAGTCAATTCTTTTCATAACTTTTATATCTCAAAGTTAATGCTTTCATTGTGATAATTTTTGCAACAATAAATATAAAAATACACCGAGGCGGTGAATCAGTATAATAATTTATGCAAGATTTTAATTGAAATTCTACAATTGGAAGAAGAGAATAGAGCATAATGCTCTTAAATTCAAGCATAATCTTACAACTAGCATATTAAAAAAGAACTGTACTAGTTATAACTATAAAATGGTTACTATGTATTTAATAGTGACTACATATTATCGGTCGCCAATTAGTTTTCTAATGAGGCACACCATTCTACTTCTGTTAACATCAATCATTTTCCCCAGTAGTAGTTTTTACTGCGGTAATTCCCAAAAATATACCTCGAATGAACAGTAAAGTAGCACATTTCGCTCTTCTTCCCTCTGGCTCCTGTCTTTATATTTGCTCCTGAACTCGCCTCACATTGCCTCATTTCTGTATCCCAGCTGCAAGTAGGTACTACATAGCAAGAAAACAAACTTCACGTCCATTTTGATCCAGTTGGTCTATAAATATCATGTATTTGTATTAAACTCCTTAGGTGCTAGCCAGTTGCATCTCAAAAGGATCACGCTATATCATTGACAGCGCGCATGTCACTGGTTAACATGATTTTTCACGTCCCTGCCCGTCTAACATATTTACTTCCATAGTGTTCGTCGTGAACTTGAAACAGGGTTCGTATAATATTTTTCTGACAATAAGGCCTTTTTATGGCTGGTTTTCTATGTTGTTGGTAGTAAACACTAATTTTGTTCTATCTAACCTTTAACACTTAGTCTTGTGTGTAAACAAATGCTTACACTTTAGGAATCCTTATGCTCAGTGTGTTTTACTTTATGAACTATTCCATAATTACCTGAATAATTGGCAAAAAAAGAAGTATTTTTATGTGTTATGTGGTCTTAAAGGTTTTCTTTAATTTGATAGATTGTTCATCGTTGCAGTCTTAATAATTATATTTTAAACAAGTTTTAAAATATGGTCCAGCATCAGTCACGCTGTGCTGTGAATTCTGCACAATTTCAAAGAGAAAGCATAACTCCTACACACTTTACTGCAAAGTGAAAAAATTTAGTTCCTTTTAGGGATTTGTTCACTCTTCAAATTGACAATGCTGTTAAGTACTGCAGCTTCTATGTAATCGAAAAGTTTGGTGTTTTTGATTACAAATATTGCGTGTTTGCTTTCTCAATTATCGTACTTCTTGTGAATGACTTCTTGTGGTAAAAGTGGCCCTTTTTGCACAACTATCGTAGATATTGCATTTTAGGGAATAATAAATGTATGCAATTGTTATTGTGAATAGACTTGGTATTGATATTCACAAAAATATTTACAAAATAGTCCTTATACATATTAATCAAATTGCTTTCTTAAAGTACTAAGCAAACTATTCCATTATATTAGATAAGTGAACTTTGAAGTCATTTACTTAAACTCTGCATAAAAAGTAGTCTGATAACTTAAAGCAAACTGCCATTATTTAACATATTTAAAAATGACACGATATGAATCTTTATGTCCCTTTAATTCAAGTACAGTTTTGTATTGTGAGGATGATCTAGGTAGATATTATCGTGTTTGTTAGCTTTCACTTTTACGCTACTAAACAAACGGTATTAACTAAAACGCCCAATGTTAAAGAAAAACGGGAGTAGGCCACGGATAAGATTATTAAGAACATAAATATGAAATCCTTTCCAAATAGATGAAATGAACCTTTATGATTTGTTACCGAAAATGTCTGTAAAGGAATTTAGTTGAAATGGTATTAGCACGCAGTGTTTATATAACGCTTTGAGTAGCTCTACTTCCACGTTCGTATACAGCATTGGAGCCTACACCACAAATGCTTCCATTTGTAAATTTTACCTTTCAGGTACAGCTGTGATTCAACATACAATAGCAAACATGTGTCACAGATATAGAGGCGTAAAAGTGAGAAAAACCGAGGTGAGGAGTGTGTGGTTGCTTTCCCATGGGTCACTATGTTATTGCGATTTTGTGAACGTGTCGTTCTGCTTGTGGTTAACTAATATCGAATAAAATGTTCAGGGAACGTATTCAGAAATTTCAGCAACGCTTTCCATCAGCACATATAGGTGAACAGTGTGAAATTAATCTGTGAGAGGTTTGATACTTCAGGAACGGTCAACACCCATTGACTCAGCTCTACAGTTCTGTTTGTTTCGCTTTCCTGCTTATTTTGATTTATTTTGATCTATCACACGCACAAACACACGAACACTCCTCACACACATTTGCAAATGTACAGACCCCATTTCTTGAAACATCAGAATCAAACCTCTTGGTGCCCGCCTCGGTAGCGTGGTGGTAGCATGTCTACCTCACGTGCAAGAGGTCCCGAGTTCGAATCTCGGTCAGGGTGAGTTACCTGGATAAGGTTTTTTCCGGGGTTTTCCCTTATCCTGAAAGACGAATGTCGGGTAACTCTAAGCTCAATTGAGCATCATTTCACCCGTTCCATTCATCGTCCGATATGACTCAACGTTGGAGGACGTAAATTACAAAAAAAAAAAAAAAAACAACAAAAACAAAAAAAACTCTTGGCTAGTTGACCATAGGGGCCCACATAATATGGAAAGTCTGAAACACTTAATTTCGTTTCTTGAACATTTAACAGAATTATGACCATGCTCATCACCTTATCTCATATCTGTATTCTACATTAGGTACGATTCCTTCGCCCGCCTCGTAGCACAGATAGTAACGTGTCTGCCTCACGTTCAAGAGGTCCCGAATTCAAACGTCGGTCAGGGTGAGTTACCTGGATAATGTTTATTCCGGGGTTTTCCCTTATCCTCTAAGACGAATGTCGGGCAACTCTTAAGCTCTATGGTCCCTGGGCTCATTTGAGCGTCATTTCACCCATTCAATTCATCGTCCGATACGACAAAGTTGGAGGACGTAAACTGCACAAATACAAAAGAAAGCACGGTTCCTTCTCGCTGTTCTCGCTGGTCTTCCAAGCGATTTGAAGTTTCATGTGTAGTGCATGCGCAAAAGGTCTTTATACATATACTCTTGCGCCGCTGCCTGACGTGGCGTTACGACACAACTGAGATGTATAGAAATATGGATCCCATTTCCTGGTGGGCTAAACTGATAAATGATATTTACGAGTGCCTAAGACAATTAAAAGCTAAATTATTAGTTTATATTCATGTATTGTTCGTCTAAGAGTATTAATCACAGAAGTCGCAACACCAGAGAGAATTTTGCGGGTAATTAAGGGACCATATATAAACATCTGATGAATAAAGTACATATATTTAACATGATGACTTCTGTTGTTTCACTTGGTTCTGAAATATCTTATCTTAAGGGGTATATAGAAGACATTTATATGTTTATATTAATATAAATATTGCGAAATGTAGTGCTTTTCAAACATGCATTGTTTAAAATTATAAAGTGATTTCATGTTACCAATACATTAGTACTGTGGGCCTCTCAAAGTTATATCTGTGCTATATTATAAAGTTTTCTAAATGTTTCATTTGCTTTATTCCTAAGTAACTTCATGATGGTAAAAATATTTATTTGATAAACAAACAGCTACTTTTCTTAGGAACTAACATACAGATTTTAAAAGTAAAGAATTCAGCATTAGACGTAAAACTGATTGACTAATTGTAGACGATGGTATAAAAGAATACGGTTGAGCCTGAGTGTACCTTAATCTGACCTTGGATCTTAGTCCAGGAAACAGTTGCGGTATTTAGATTACTTTTACATAAAGAATTGAAAAAGCTTGCTTCTCTTCTTAATAATTGAGCCAAGCATAATCCAGGTTGTAGTAATACAGATTGTAGTAATTATGAAGTACAGTATTGTTAAATGAGTAGATAAAGTATCTTTCAGAGTATGAAAGGAAATTCAAGCAACTGAACTGAAATATATCGTCAGAATCGAAGCATACCATGAGAACGATTAGTTTACTTGCGCCCTTCCCATCCTTTACCATTCACAACTTGAACTGCGGCTGCTAGGACCGTTTCGGTTGTGGTGCCTGCGAAGAGGATGTGAAAGGCTCTTTAACAATTAGAGGAAGAGAGGGATATGTAACAAAAGTAATTCCGGCAATAGAGAGTTAACACAATTTATTCCGTGTACACATATATGTGAAGGTATATTATCAACAAGAGGGATTTGATATATACTGTGCATTTTAGTTCAGTAAGCATAACTAATTTATCATTTCTATCCTACTTAGAGTTTCCTTAATTACGAAGGACGTCAGAACATATCAGATAGCTATACCAAGTTGCTGAATGGTAAGCCATTCATCGGTTAAATTTGAAAAAAAAAAGAATTAAATTAATGTAATTTATTTTATGCAACATTATTTTACTTGTAACTTGTATTGTCATGCCACACAATTGGTGTTTTTAATATAGCAAACTTTAAAGATAAAAGTAACTGTTTTGTTATCTTCTTAGCGTGGTGGTAGTGCAACTGCTTACCATGCGGGAGGCCCAGGATCGATTCGCGATACCGCCGTGGGGAATGGATGCACTTAGCCTCATGAGACACTTGGGAGCCAATTGAGGAGCTACGTGTGGAAAAAGTGGCAGCTCCAGGTTGCAAATACTGCATTCAACGGCCGAGAGGGTTTCGGGACAGTAACCATGTCCCACCCTCCGGTACTGAACCCCACAGGTTTTAAGACCTTGACCTGGCATTGGACTGTCGAACTGCGGAGTTTAGTAACTATTTAATTAGTACTAAACCATTTAGGAAAAGTATCGCATCTAACTTTAAACCCCAGTTTTCTCAGTCCTTTTCAGCGTGTTTTACTACTCCAATTTGCTTAATATTTTAGGACAGATTAAGCAATTACGGATTTAAAAGTTATTTAGCACCAGTTAAAATATGGAATACTAGTTGAATTTAAATTAATTACTTTACATAACTCACACCGAAAAAGATTAGAATACAATAACACAAACACAATAATTTGTACTTAAACCAATCAGAATTAAGGAATGATAAAACTTCTTTAAATTTTTACACTAAGCTTATATTAATAATTTTGGAGTATTAGAAAAAATCATAGGGTCTAAGGAGCGTTTCATATTCCACATTACAAATGGTAATTATGGCTAACAAGAATATTAACAATGATTTGACTTAGGTCGTTGACATATTCTGTGAATTTAAAATTTTATTTCCTGAATATTTGGTAGAAAACGTCAAGGTAATCAGAAGAAAACTGTAGATTACGCAGATGCTTTGCTTTAATATTGCAGATAGATTGCAAAGACGCCTGAGCGCGAAAGAATGACGTCTGAGTTTTGCATTCATTTCCATCTGATGACCAGGAAGCAAGCCACTGCTCCGGGTTTATGTATGAAGAAGAGGACGGAAAATGGACACATAGGATGTGCGTGCACTATGTTCGGACAAACAATCCAATCTAGGGTTAGGTTAGTGGTTAAAAGGAAGGGGACACGCTGATTATTTTGCGTGCTCCCTTTTCCTCTCCTACTGTTTCATCCTTCTCACCCTCTTTCGTTTCATAAACCGGTTTTCGTCGAGGTTGATCAAATCTCCAAATGCTGCCCTATCTGGCAAGGTCTGGGATTTTATGGGTTATTATGTGGTCGTTTGAACATTCGGATTGTTAATGGAAATTAATGTGTTCTTCAGTTATTGACACAGTTTACAGCTATGTGCACTTATAGTCTTTTATCCGCTCTAAACTATCATCTCGGACAAGAGCATCGACATTCGTATGCTACGAACAAAAACAGCAGCTTAATTTCTCAATATGTATACTCTAAGGTAGTAATCTGTTAACTGCTAAACAGATTGTCTGAGACCCCCGCTGATCTGCTTGCTCTTTTTCTAAGCCAAGAACACATCAGATACTAAGTTACCAGTATATTATTTTTACACATATCTAAATTTTCCCTTTGTGTTAAATTAAACTAGGATTATTTCCTCAAACTGTTCATGCATTTGCATCTGTATTCACAAAGTATTTATAATATAGACGTTGCCAATATTCTTGATATAATTAATATCATCACAAAGATGAAAGAAAAAAGAAGAAAGATATACATTAAATCTAGGCAGAGTAAGGATATGTGTCATGCAGGTTAAGTACTGCACATTATTTTAGCGTACAAATAAAGCTTTTACTTCGCGAGTGGCAACACAATCGCAAGCTCGCCTCATATAAACAAACTTTTTGTGTTCACCCTGGCATGCATGATAACTAGTTCATGTTTGGGCCTCCATACTTCTCCTTCAAAGCATGTTAAACTGCACCCTTTGAGACACAATTCACTTGTTTTTCTCTTCTTCTCCAGTAACCTGTTTGTATTTTTTACCACATCGTAAATATATGCTACTCTGGGCGTGCTAATAACACGGCATTTCAATAATAATAATGATGATGATGATGATGATGATGATGTTGATTATCATCATCATCATCATCATCATCATCATCATCATCATCATCATCATCATCATCATCATCATCATCATCATCATCATCATCATCATCATCATCATCATCATCATCATTATTACTATTATTATTATTATTATTATTATTATTATTATTATTATTATTATTATTATTATTATTATTATTATTATTATTATTATTATTATTATTATTATTATTATTATTATTATTATTATTATTATTATTATTATTATTATTATTATTATTATTATTATTATTATTATTATTATTATTATTATTATTATTATTATTATTATTATTATTATTATTATTATTATTATTATTATTATTATTATTATTATTATTATTATTATTATTATTATTATTATTATTATTATTATTATTATTATTATTATTATTATTATTATTATTATTATTATTATTATTATTATTATTATTATTATTATTATTATTATTATTATTATTATTATTATTATTATTATTATTATTATTATTATTATTATTATTATTATTATTATTATTATTATTATTATTATTATTATTATTATTATTATTATTATTATTATTATTATTATTATTATTATTATTATTATTATTATTATTATTATTAATTATTATTATTATTATTATTATTATTATTATTATTAATTATTATTATTATTAATTATTATTATTATTATTATTATTATTATTATTATTATTATTATTATTATTATTATTATTATTATTATTATTATTATTATTATTATTATTATTATTATTATTATTATTATTATTATTATTATTATTATTATTATTATTATTATTATTATTATTATTATTATTATTATTATTATTATTATTATTATTATTATTATTATTATTATTATTATTATTATTATTATTATTATTATTATTATTATTATTATTATTATTATTATTATTATTATTATTATTATTATTATTATTATTATTATTGTTATTACTATTATTATTATTACTATTATTATTACTATTATTATTACTATTATTATTATTATTATTATTATTATTATTATTATTATTATTATTATTATTATTATTATTATTATTATTATTATTATTATTATTATTATTATTATTATTATTATTATTATTATTATTATTATTATTATTATTATTATTATTATTATTATTATTATTATTATTATTATTATTATTATTATTATTATTATTATTATTATTATTATTATTATTATTATTATTATTATTATTATTATTATTATTATTATTATTATTATTATTATTATTATTATTATTATTATTATTATTATTATTATTATTATTATTATTATTATTATTATTATTATTATTATTATTATTATTATTATTATTATTATTATTATTATTATTATTATTATTATTATTATTATGATTATTATTATTATTATTATTATTATTATTATTATTATTATTATTATTATTATTATTATTATTATTATTATTATTATTATTATTATTATTATTATTATTATTATTATTATTATTATTATTATTATTATTATAAACCACTTTCATCTTAAATAATAATGGGTTGCCTAATTTATTAAACCTGATGGCCTCTAAAGAACTCACAGCACTTACAAAATCTCTATTAATTGTCATTTCTGTTACCAGCAATTATAAAATGGAGCATTAACAACCTGTGGCACTACAGTCCATATCGAACCAGGGCCTGCCAACCCGACTGCCGGCCTTACGCCCACGTACGCAACGTAGAGGTGGAGGATCATCCAACCGATACGGGGAGGAGATGTGGTCAGCATCTCGGCACCCCCAGCCGGAAAGTTGGCTTTGACCAGGGTCGCTTACCTATCGCAAGCTCCCCAATTTCCTCATGATGTCGAGTGGGCACCGGTCCCATACCCGGGACTTAAAATCCGCACCCCCAGGGGTGGTATCGATCCGGGAACGCACTCCGTGGCAGAGAA
Organism: Mantis religiosa; assembly: GCA_030765055.1. NCBI lineage: Eukaryota > Metazoa > Arthropoda > Insecta > Mantodea > Mantidae > Mantis > Mantis religiosa. Next base: position 118,051,542 of record CM060950.1, read on the forward strand.
CCAAAGCGTGATGCCTACGCCACGGCGCAGGACAAAATGGAGCAATGTGCTTCTATGTCTACATTGACAATATAATACAGTATTACTCTTCCAAATTTCAATTACAGGAGTATCGAAAGTCCAAATGACTAAGCTTAACCGCCAATGTTTCTCAAGCATTTAAAGCACACTGCTGTACGCATTGCATTTCAAACCTTCTCCTTCCTATTTTAAATAAGTTAGTGACCTATTTTCTCTAAAACTAAAAAATGTACACCAATTGAATACTTTATTACATTAATTGAAACAACCTACCGTTAATTTTATTCTTAATCAATGTATTCTCTTTAGAAATTAGGGTATAGTACTTCAGGTGAGTCATAAATGTTTTAATATTTTTGTTTATGTCAGAGATCTTAAAAACTCAATTTATGGCCGAAGTCAACCACTATTACTTAGGTTAATTAATGGAAATTAATCATTTCTTCTCACTAGCCGGATATAGGCTAAGGTTTTAGATAGTCAACATGAAAAAATCAATGTCATGGCCGGGATTTGAACCACGGATCTCTTGGTTTCCATCCAGTCGCTCTTACCCATTGAGCTACCATGGCCAATGTGCCGTAATGACATTAAATTTTCCAATTGACTCATATATTTTCCCGGAAAAATGCTAGGGGCTCTCGTATACGAGATACACCGTTTGTGGCAACTTACTATTGTAAGTACTTGAGTCCCAGGCTTCATCATTAAACTCTTATTATTTAAGTTAATTGATGGTAATTAATCATTACTTCTCACTAGCCGTATATAGGCCAACGTTTTAGAAAGATAGAGTCAACATGAATAATTCAATGCCATGGTTTACCGGGAAAATATATGAGTCCATTGGAGAATTTAAGGTCAGGACGGCACGTTGGCCATGGCAGCTCAATGAGTAAGAGCGAATGGATGGAAACCAGGAGATTCGTGTCTCAAATTCCAGCCATGGTATTGGATTTTTCATGTTGACTCTATCTATCAACCACTAGATTTCTCTGGAGGGAGTATATATAATCTTTTTCAATAGCAACACAACGGAGCTTGATAAGAAATAAGCTCATGGAAGGAAGATAGTCTAGTTGGTGTAATCTTGTAAGCAATCTTATTTAAGAAATACAGTTTACTCAAAAGTAATCCTAAAGTTTTAGAGTAAATGTAAACAGATCTGAATAATAAATCGTGCAACAAAGTTATGGAAAGGATCAACAGTACATCTAATCAATCATTGCTAACAATGAGTTTGTACGATAAATTATTTTAAGAACTCTACATATTAAGCTGAGATGTTCATTAATTATAGCTTTTAACTGCCTTACACATGAATTTCGGAAAATGGAATGGAATACATCAACCAGTGCTCCAAAATTAAATCATTTACCATTTTAGAGGTAAAATATATCATGTGGCTTTTTGAAAGCGTAGACAGAAATAAATATTAATTAATACAGGAGTGAAATGGTCAAATAAGCTACATTCTGTACCTTAAAGTATTCAGAACATTTAAGTCACAGTTGGAGTATGAAATCACAAAGTGATTTTTTTTCTTTTTTTAATTGACGTCCTCCAACCTTAAGTCACATCGGAAGATGAATGGAATGGGTGAAATGATGCTCAAATGAGACCAGGGTCCATTGAGCTTAGACTTACCTGACATTCTTCTTTCAGGATGAGGGAATACCCCGGAAAAACCTTATCTAGGTAACTCATCCTGGCCAAGATTTGAACTCGGGACTTCGTGAACGTGAGGCAGACACGCTGCCATCTACGCTACTGAGGTGGGCTACTACTATTCATGTGAAGCTATCACGTTGAAGCACACTTAAAAATATTAGTCTGTACCGGATTTGAATACGTGACCCTGCGATTAGTAGACCAACGCCTAACAGCCTCAGTAGCGCAGACCAACTGACTGCCTATTCACATAACTCAGAGAAACCGCGCAGTAAGCGCAATTATCACACAGCATTTATTTGTGCTGCTGTTTACTACTGCTAATTATTTCTACTTTTCCGACCTTGTCCTACACATTGATTACGTGGAACGACAATTTTTATCACTGGAACAAGTTTGTCTTTTAAATAACTGTAGGATAATATGTGCAAAACAAAACTTTTGTTCCACGTAAATAACCACTGGAGGTACAAAACTGACCTATATTCAACTGCACTAACTGAAATAAACAAAGTATCCTCTTATATGTTGAACGTAGAGAAGGCAGCATTTTATAATCCTTTACCAAAATGGTGGGGTTTATACTTGTAATCCTCTATTCTTGTTCAACACCCTCTATAGAGATGTTTACATAATTTAAAGGTTAGCCGTGAGGAGCTTGGTATGAAACAACAGTAAACGCGGTAATCTTCGGGATATTGCTCGTTTCGTGCTGAATGTTGTTTGTAGGGACCTAAAATCTACAACCAGCTGCACGCTTTGGAACACGTGTATTAGGATCCTTTATCACGGCCTAAATTTACAATTCTAGTGATCTTGCGATATTGCAGCTGAACGTACTAGGTATTTAATGTGATTAGTTTTTTTTTTATTAAAAATATAATCAGTACATTGTGCCACTTTATTTCTGATTCTTGTCCCTTTAGCACGGTGGTAGTGCTGTTGATTACCAAGCTGGAGAGCCGGGTTCAATTTGCAATAATAGTGAGGGGATTTTCTCCCAGCGGAGACCTGATCCGTGGTGCACTCAGCCTCATTAGATTCTTTAGGAATCAAAGTAGGAGTTACATGGTTAAGAAGTAACGACCCATGGTTGCGAAGTATGCATATACCGGCCTTGAGGGACGGAAGAGCTGACCGCACCAACTCTCCAACAGTGAACGCCAATCATGAGGTCTATAGTACGCCGAGGTGGGGGACGCAGCGGTCAGGGGGTCAACCATAGTTCAGAAAGGGCTCTTCTAACGTGGGATTAGTTAACAACAGCTAATGGAAAGAGCTATGACACTATGTTCTAATTCTATAATTCAGTATTTATAATTGTTTTAGCTATCTCTGCAGCTTAGATACCTGGACAGGGGATAAATTCAACCCAAAACTCCATACTGTATTTTCACTGATAATGAACCTTATCTCAAAATAAGAAACATGCTACAACTGACTTGTGTGTGTGTATGTGTGTGTGTATCTGTGTGTGTATGTGTGTAAACAGAATTAATCAAAAACAAACCGAAACGAAAACGACAACTTTTGTACGATACTTAAACACGGTTTAAGTGTGTCAAGCTAGGATTTCAGATCATGCTGGCTCATCATTTTATAACCTTTCTCTCCAAGTTATCCATTTGATAACTCTGCATACAATAAAATGATAAACCAAGTGCTATGCTAATAGCCCATTAAGTAATTTTCACCCTTTTAACATTTTATGCAATTTAGGAACGTAAGAGAGAGACAGACTATTCTAATGTTTTTTTTTTTTTTATATATTTTAACAATTTGATAAAAAATATGCATCTATACATATAGACATATACTTTTTTCTTTATTTTTACCGTTCTCTTATTGTTTCCGTTTGTTTACTGTAGCTTTACACATATATACCTACTATACAAATATTTGCCCAAGGCAGGACTCGAACCCGCGACCCTCTACGCGGCGGACGCTAGAATCAATCAATGCGCAGCGTTTAACGCCAGCTTTTACTACATGAGGAACCGCAGGCAGTGATACTGGTAATACATGAAATGAAGATGGAACACAGGTGGAATGAGATGGCGGTCGAAACCGGACATCCCGGAGAAAACCCGCCCCAACGCCGTGTTATCCACCACAACAAGTTGCCTGGGATCGAACCCGGGCCGCCTTGGTGGGAGTCGAGCGGTCTAACCACTCAACCACAGCACGGCCACGGACGCTAGAGATATACTGTTTGCCCAGGACAACAAGGCAAGCTAGAAGAATGCGTAACGTAATCACCTTTGCTGTTCGAACGGTGTATATTCTTCCCTTCCGAGTATGACAAAAATAAAAGGTTCGTTTAAAATACACAAATGTTGTCACATAATTCACCCATACATAATACCTATCGCTGCATTTACTGTAACAAACATCAGATCTGGCAGCATGGGTGACTCATATGCTCTCTACCTAACTCATTTCCTAGTAAATAGATCCGCTACAGGAGCAGATAAACAGTTCAATCTCATCTGCCCTTCATTCCCCTCTAGCCTTTTTGTCGTGGGCATGCAGTACATACTAACGACCACGGCTACGAGAATCGCTAAAGCGTATGTCTCCAGTGTTCCACCGCGTAGAGGGTCGCGGGTTCGAGTCCCGCCTTGGGCATGGGTGTTTATGTGTTTAGTGAATATTTGTGAAATCACGAAAATAGATAAGACAATAAACGGAAATAATGAAAAATCGGTAAAAAAAAAGGGGGGGCCGGCGAAAGTGGTGAGAAGTCACCATTATACCTAATCTAAAAGCTGGAATTTCTCCTCTAGCTTCGTCAACTAAAGCGGTGTATTTCAAAATGAGCGATTTTTCTTTTCTCAACTTTTTAATATCAAATAAATTTGCAACATAGCAGTCATGCTACGACCTGTTATAGGAACGAACCTCGACTATCCCCAGCCAGTCCTCTTACTATACAGAATATATAGGTTAGAGATCGATACGTAGGTTCATAAGTTAAAAACGTAATTACGTCATATTGCAAAACGATGCCATTATTAAACCCCGACTATTGCTCTGTCTTATAGCTCATCACAGATGCAAAAAACTATCTCTGCAGAGTTACTCTAAATTGTGTTGTTTCCAATATTCTAATGTAACACACGACTGCTTTAATCCATTATAAGTATACTATGGAATTCATATGAAATAAAATATTTAACTTTCGTTATACGCGTTAAACTTCTGACCAGAATTAACCTCAGATTAGCAGCGATGCATCTTTATCTCTGTTCTCTCTCTCTCTCCCTCTATCACGCACTTAACAGGCCTTTTGCCACCCAAAAGATATGTTTTGGATGGTTCAGATGATTGCAAAATATGTATTACCAGCATAATCTTCATATTGAATTTTAAGAGTAACGCTTCGCCTAGCTGCCTTAGGTAATCAGCAAAAATATATAGTCTGAATAATTTCGGTTTACTGCATGGATTAGTTTTTGAGCAAACTCTTTCAGAAATATCCTATCTTAACACTATTATAAGTGATCGTCGTCAATGATGGCTCGATATAAACAAAACAGAAACCAAACTGGTTGGGTAAATAGGTGAGTTGAGGTGCTGCTTCAGCGCTCTACTAATTCAGAAGTGTTTATTATTATGGAAGCGACACCTCCGATTAGTTTAATTAGCGTAGAAGAAATTTTCTAGAATTATTATAAAATTATCTAACTTTAGAGTATGCTTTTTGAATAATTCATATGTTTAAGGAAGCTCAACAAGTTAAACGAATATATATTACCTACTTAACATTGTATTCAAACGCAGGGATACGAGATAACCAAACAAAGAATACGCAATAAATATTTGTTTTAATTTTACTTAAGTCATAGAACAAACTTTCGAATAAGATAAATTGGCATAAAATATTTTAGTGTTACAAAGTTTTCAAATCATATAGTCAAATATCAAGCAAAATTATTTAATCAATCATAAAGCAAATAAAATTTCATACTTGTTTTATGCAAAACTAAAAATGTTCAGGGTGATTAAACATATTCTTTTAGAATATCACATTTTTATTAGTTTATGCGTTATTCCTGCCAGCATCTCATTCAGTTCTGTAAATTGTCCATCAAAGTAAGAAGAAGAAGACGAAGAAGAAGAAGAAGAAGAAGAAGAAGAAGAAGAAGAAGAAGAAGAAGAAGAAGAAGAAGAAGAAGAAGAAGAAGAAGAAGAAGAAGAAGAAGAAGTAAACACACTGTTTCTGATAACCTCAGCATTTATAGCAGGTTGCTACCCCTGTATTTGTTTACACTCAACCACCATCGATGACAACGTCTATTATACATGTAGTGAACGATGTTTGCCTGTATGGGACATTACGATAAATTTAAAGTACCCCGAATAGAAGAAAGCTGTAATATTTGTAAATCTTTATGTAACCAAACGTAGTCCATAAATTTATTTATTCGTTTATTCATTTATTCATTTATTCATTCATACATTTAAGTGCTAATTTTTACTTTCCGAGGTTTCCTTCCACGTAGTATACGTACCCCAGTTCAGCTTTGTGTTTCAGATCACAGAGAAATGAACACGAAATCTAAGAAAATCCAAAATATTGTTAAAAGTTTCTTGTCATAATTTATTTAGTCTAATACACATGTGTATAGACCTCCGAGCCTGCATAGGATTTCACAGAATTTTTTGAGGACGTTTTCTTGAACTTTAGCGAACATTTTTTTTACCATAGACCAGGGTTAAGATAGTTTTCTTAAGTATAATACTATGCACAAAAAAGAAAGAAAAAGAAAACGTGAAAACGTTTAACAAACTTGTCCTTAGTGTCCGGTTGTTTTTAGACATATATTAAACCGAAACCAAAGCCGTGGGTATCGATCCTTGGTTCCCCAGTTTGGCAGACAATTGCAGTACATATTTCCGGTAAATATATGAAGAACCATTAATTTCCGGCAAAGCCGGGTTTGCACACCGCCAAATACATGCCGTTATTTCTCAGTATTCATGATCTCTATTATCTAGTGGCAGGATTTGCAACCTTTGTGCAATAGCCGTTAGAGTGTTTGTAGTTCTGCAGAAAATGTTGGCCGCAGGCGTTCCTACATTGGTTATCCAGTTTCCTTAATTCGGTCGTCAGTGTTCCATATCAGCCCAGTTCCTTCAATAGATGTGTGAAATGTGACGTATAGCTTAGAGCTAGCGTATGTGAATTATTCATGTTTGTTCATTGGTGTAATACTTGGCTTGATATGCAAATGTGCTTACATACTACAGGATTCAAATGCTTAGTGGAGTTTCGTCATTCCGAGTATCTACAGTTCAAGTCTGGTATACTCTGTCCTTGTGCTCTCAACAGAGCGAAATGCAAACGGTACTTTAAAGTAATGCGTCTGTGAAATTTATAAAGCACAAAGCGTTAAAAACATTTTGTTGAAACTTAATCCAGTATTTATGTCATAAAAATAATGTTTATCCATTTTTCGAAATTCTAGCGCCTATGGTTACTTAAATATTAAATATTTGGTGAACAAATTACTTTTCTGCTAAAATTACTATAAATAATACATTTTAAACATATCGACAGTAAAAAATCAGGTTTCATAGTAAATTAGTTTACACAAATAAATACCACATCTGAATTTTATGTTTATCCCTAATTATTGTAGACACGCCATTATTCGTACTCCCAAAATTTCTTGATTTCTCAAAGGCAATAATTTATTTCTCATAATTAATGGATTATTTGAAAGGTATATGGTTATTTTATATAGTATACATTTGAGATGCAGTAAAAAGGTTTTGAAACAAATAGGCAAACAGTTTTTATCTTCCGGATCCCAGTCTGGAAACCTGCTGAAAAATATTTGCGAGAAAACAAAGTTTAAATTTCAGCGAGCCCATTAACAAACATGCACCCCTCAATTTGTACCTTCAATTAATAGTTTAAATAGACAAGCGAAAAGAAACCTAAAGTTTAGTTTTCATATATGATTAAAAAATAGAAACATAATTTTTCACTATTCTGGTCAAAGTTCACGAATATGTTACCTAAACATCGCAAAAGGTCTCATTGATTATATTCACATAAATATCTCCATTAGTTATCCTTTTTACTTCATGTTATTCCATATAAACATTTACAGATTCTACATTAAACATTTCATGAGAGGTATGGAGGTGCATAGAGAAAACCGAGGGTCAGAAATTCAAACGTGGGTTATATTCTAACCTAGAAATTGCATTCTCCTTTCAAAGATCGTGAGATGTGCCTGTTTAACAAAATTAAAACGTAACTGAAAATTCAAAGCAATAATAATAGTTATCAAAAACAAAAAAGTGTTCTGTTTTAAGCGGAGTTTCGTGGTTTGTATAATAATTTTGTGTCTACTTTTCAAAGTTTAACAGTTATGTAAATCGCACAATTTCTACCAAATAAATGGGACAAAAACGTATTCCCATAAAAGTAGGATTATGATTAGGATTACTACGGAGGGGATTCAGCATTGCGACCAGTTTTGATCTATTGTACCTATGCCCCCAAGTGGGGCAAACCCGGGAGGAACGATGAGGCGAGAGGAGATAGAGGGCGGCCGTCCCAAGGAGCCACGACAGTGCACAGGGCAGGGTCCCTACATTTTAGTTAGATGGTAGACCAGGTCAACAGCATTCCCCCTATTGTGGCTCGAAAGTGGTCCCAGCAGCCGGTTCGTAGACCGGCAAACGAACTACCGGAGGAGTAAGTGGTTCACTCAGAACATATAATCTTGCCATGGACCGCCGAGAGACCGTACTAAACTTCTACTCTGAAAGAGACAACCAGATGACAGATGATATGAAATTATATTGGAAATTCGGAGAATAAAATTAACCTACCCAGCATTCACCTGGCCACCCGGGAGAACCTCCGAAATAAAACAATGGGTCAGATAGGACGCGCACCAGATTCGAACCGGGGTCTACCGAATGTGGGCCACAGGCGAAACCACCTGAATCATCCCGCTCGGTTACATTAAAAGTAAGAGTATAACTTCATATTTTATGTACATTATCTTAAATATATGATACATAAGCAAAAATCGGTAGAGCCATTTTTGCAAATATCAAAAACTTTCGAACTTTTTCCATCCTCATAAATGGAAATGAATTGTATTGTACCTTCATATAAGCCCTGTGTAGGGCAAAGTTAGAAAGGCAGAACCAGACTGAAAATTGCAGTACCTTTGGCGGGCTTTGAAACACGGATCTGGCATTCTCCTTCCGGCTGCTAACAGCTCTCAGTGTGATTCTACTTTCCAAATCATATAGGAGTAATCATAGACAATATTCCTTTAAATCCTTTAAAACATGTTATTTATGTCTTTATAGAACTTTTTGTTTTATAACTGTTTGTTTATCAATGTTATTTATAAAAGTTATAGTTATTCCATCAATGTCGCACTTCAAAATCACTTATTTTTTTGTCTCACGTACACAGAATTTACTTAAACATTTTTTGAAAACTGTAAAAGTGCCTCGTAATTTACTTTCGTTGTAATGCAATAAATTTCCCAGAATATCTTAAGAACTGTTTTTACAATGTCAAAATATTTTTATGAAATACTGAAAGAGATGCAAATACCTTAATCAGTGCTCCGTTTTAACATCAATCTATATAATTACATTTATATTAATCTAATTATTACTTTCAAAGTTTGAAAGTGCTTTAGTTGTAGGCAAATAAAGTAACTTATAAATTCAAAATAATTGGATATACTGTAAAAGAAATGTATAACTATGGTATACCTTTTATGAAACACAAATATGATCCAAAAAGTAATGAAGTTGGACATAAATTCTTAATGTACTGCTAAACTCTGTATTAGAGAGTCAATTATGCTGCTTTATTACAATGGCTTTTTGGTGTTATATTTATTCAAATTGTGTGTAACTTTATAAATTTTAAAAATACATTTTTGTTCTTTGAAATTTGCGGTTCTGAATGTAAACTGTAGGTCATTTTAGTCAATTTCAAATTAATAATTTAAAATGCTTCCCAAATTTCAGAGTGGCATGCTAATGAAACACATATTTCTCAGAGAATAAAATTAGACATTTCCTTTAAGAGAATTGTTCAATGTGAGTGCTTTGTTCCACAATTAATACCAATTTATTGAATGCTTTTAGTGATAATATAAAGAACGCTTATAATCCAGGTGAATATGATAAAGTTTTCAAGATATGCATAATTGTTTAAAAAATGACTATTTTAGAATTAGGGTTTAGAGCATATAAATTTGAACGATTTTAACATTCACTTTTTAAACTTCATTCTTCTAAACTATGAATATTAGTCATATTTTTCAGAAAACTGAGTAGGAAACAAAATAAACTAATGTTATTGACAAAGAGTCCTAAAAAGTAATTTGTGAAATACATATAAACTCTGTGTATACTTCTTTATTGGTTTCCAATTTATAGAACACTTCCGAGTAAGATAAATACTGTTAAAATGAAGCTAGTGTGAAAGGAAAAATTAAGTTATAAATTCCCTGTAAACTGTCTTCATTCTGTGCATTTAAGAGCAGCAGTGAGGCACTTAAATAAAAAGGACCAAGATACATACTATAAATGTGTATAGTTTAAACATTTTTAATAAAAAAGGATTTTTGTTACAATGGACCATTCCCCTTAATTTCCAATAAGTAGAATATGTTTGGAACAATTGAAACAAAATATAAATATCTATGCAAATAATTTCACGAAATCGATCTAATATATGTGTTGCTATGTGTCAAATTTACAGTGCCAAGGTCATCTTTTTAAGGAATAATTATCTTTTCGCCCCAAATAGGTATCTAAATCCATTTAGTCTCAAAGCATTGAGTGCTAGCAGTATTTAATACCACTTTGAGGACGTTCACCAAGTAAACCAACATTCAAGTGTCCAACAGGATTTATTATTATTTGGGTAGATTTTATGTGGCTCTTTCCTCATATTCTGCAGTGAAAGAATTATGAAGTGGGTTTTGCTTCTTAACGGCTGTACGTTATTGCGCGTGTGAGTGTATCAAGTATTCATTACTCTTCGCACGGTAACGTAAATCAAACACTGTGTGCCCTGGATGGAACCGTCATGCATAGTCAAACTTTCCATAGCAGGTTAATGCTCGACGGAATGCTTTCGTTTCATAAATTTAACAGGAATGTACAACGAGGCGATAGTAGTGATTTGTAGCGCATATTTACGCGAGGAAGTTTAAAAGCCATTCGCTGCTAAAATATTCCGTAAAACTGCCAGTAAATATATATGTTCTACAGTGACATGTCATAACATTCTAACCTAAACATCACTTGACTGAAAAGAAATGTTCTAAATCGTATATGGATATGAACATCTGAACGTATACTGTCGTGCATAGAAGATGGTTCCTATCCCTAGACCACGAGACCTAGAAAAAAAAGTTGAGAGATACAAAAACGAGGCAATGAACGAATCATTGAAGTGAAAAAGTGACAAATACACCGCAACCATACTGGTGGAAAACAATGCAACACGCTTCATGACTGTTTATTGAGGTATCGGTATAGTATGCGGATATTAGGGAGTTTCAATGTCAGTGAATACCGCTATGTTGTAATTATATGATGCTATGTATTGTCTTTAACTTAATTCTTCGTTAAATTTAAGCAATCCTTGATGAGGTGTTGCAATGCCTCCGACTAGTACAAAAGAAAAATTTAATTAATAGCGAAGGGTCGTTTTGTGACCCGGCCTCAATCACATGTATGATTGATTGATTGATTGATTGATTGATTGATTGGTTGATTGATTTGCACTGCAGAAACCTCGTTGTGTTCCTCAAGCTCACTAGCGATGGATAATCTACTCCAGGCCACGCTTTATCTGTTGTGAATGACAACTGTCAGTTAGGGCCTTCTGTTGGTCCTGTAAAGGCTAGAGCAGTTTCATTGAGCGTATGTTTACTCAATCATCTGAGTTATATGTGGATTAATTTACAGTTATCTTAACATATTTCTGATCTTGAATTATTAGTTTGCAGAAATGGCTATTGAAATGTTCACGATTGTACAAAGAATGTTCATGTGTACATACCTAGGATTAGGATTACTACGGAGGGGTTTCGGCACTGAGACAAGTCTTGATTTATTGTACCTATACCCGCCCAAGTGAGGCATTCCCAGGAGGAACGATGAGGCGAGAGGAGAGAGAGAGGGCGGTCGTCCCAAGGAGCCACGACAGTGCAGAAGGCAGGGCCACATTTTACTTAGAGACCTCCCCCTGTAGGCCAGGATAACGGGTATCCCTCCCTACTGTGGTTCGGAAACAGCCCTAGCAGCCGGTTCGGTGTCCGGCAACCGTCCTACCGAAGAAGGAGGTAGTTTGCTCAGAGCACATCATCCTTTCATGCACTACCAACGCACTCTTCTACCCAAAAGAAACCACCAGATGAGAGATGACATGAAGAGATAATGGGAATGAAGTGTAGGGAAAGTAAATTCGGGGGATGCAATTCACCTAGCCAGTATTCGCCTGGCGACCTTGGAAAACCCCCGAAAAACCCATGGGTCAGGTAGGTTGGCCACGGAATCGAACCCGGACCCCTTAATGCCGGCCACAGACGTGAGCATACCTAAAGTTGCAATCATATACATCGATCCAGGATTCACTTGCTTATATTCCATAATATTCCACTTACAACTAGAGGTACTGTCAGATTTATTTAGAACGATGTGATCCCTAAGCGTTTAAATTTAGAAGTATATTATATATAGAAGGACGAATGAAGAAATTGGTATATCATTCCAAAGGTCTCCAGAGAAGTACGTAAGGCATGATAGCAGAAAAAGAACTCTACTTTAAAAACTCTGCTTATACAGCTGCTGGACTTTTGCAATCGAAACCCTGCGGAGAGAATCACAACCTCGTAACAATGAGGAATACCAGGAACGTCTCATTTCACCTTCGACACCATTTATAAGTTCAGTTCTCGTTACAGTGCTTGTTACTTTTACTGACGATTAACGCGGCTGTTTCGGAATGAAAAACCAATAATGTAGTAGACGACGCGTGGAGCACAGATAAGCGCGTACCCAACGTACGTATATAAGTACGGGAGGTACTTCTACAAAAATTACGATGACGGGAGTTTACCGAACTGGCATGTTTTGATATCCCATGCATCGAAGAGAAAAGTTACTTTTGTTTCTCTGTGAATAGCATAATTAAAAAAGGAGAATTTAATGAACACCAAACTTATTTTTAGCTCAGCATCCCCAAGGAGCAATAGAGTAATTTTTAAGAATATCCTCTAACCTCAAACTATCCTTTATATGAAAAAATCAACACAAGTTTATACGAGTATTATCTGAAAAACGGTTCAAGCTATACTGATTAAGATACCATATATTTAATTTATTTCCATTGCAAAAATTTATACCTTGAATCTTCTGTGAATAGCCCCTGAAGTTCTCTTCATTTTTGATAACTTCTTCATAACTGATAAAACGTAAAAGGTCAAAAAAATTACTGATATTAAACAGTTTGAGTTTAATTGGCAGTAGTTCAAAAGTCTGGAGATTGTTGTATCTTTCTCGGAAAAAAAATTATTTATCTAAATGTATTTACTAATATCTGTAAGGTCCAAAATACGCATACAACTTTTATATCATAATTTAATAACAATGTCATTATGTGTATACCTACTAAATGTATGATGCTTCAATAATAAGTTTATTGTAGGAGATTTAAAACAATAACGTTTAGTAACGGATAATTCTGCTGAAAACATTTACTATATATTAAATAGCTTCGTGTAAAATCTGGGCGAAGGCACAGATTTCAAAGATTGTAGTAAAATGTTTCAAACTTCTAATATGCACTGTGTAGCAGCCTTTAATAACAAAGAGCAGAAAGATGAGTAAGAAAAACTGTTTATGTAATGTACCTAATCGATTTAACCGTGGCATAATTAACAATATTTACAAGCTTCGTAACGCTTTAAAATTTGGCCTGCATAAAGAACTAAACTTACAAATTTATTTTTATATAAAACTACAAATGTTGCTTTTCTTTTGAAAATTACCAAATTTCCCCGCCTTTAACCTTTCCTAACAAAGCACAGTTCTGACTTTAATTTTCAGAACACATCTGGTACACTAATATTTTAAAGTAAATAAATCGCTTCGGTAACGAAAAAATGCATTATTTAAACCTTTAAACAAAAAACAATATTCTTAATTTAGAGAAGTACAAAGGCAGGAACCTATCATCAGCAGGATTTTCAGTGTCTGCACAACATAATATATCTATATTTTCGCGTTTGGTTTACATTAGATAACAAGTTCTGCCGCCGCGCCGTAGCTGAGTGGTTAGACCGCTTGGCTCTCACAAGGTAGCCCAGGTTGGATACCCGGTGACAGCAAAGTGAGATTTCTGGTAGACAACACGGCGCTGGGACGGGTATTCTCCGAAACTTCAGGTTTCCCCGCCAGCATTTCACTGATTGCTCGATCATCTTCTTTCCTATCATTTCATCTTGCCCTCATTCTGTCATCCACTTCTGTCACTCTCATACCAGGCATCGGGCTGATCACCCATCGTGGGTTTCCTCTCTCACTGATCCAGAGATTCCGTTCCTCAACCCAACACCCACGGGCATAAAGGTTAAGAGGAACAATAACCTCTGACACCACGTAGTAGTAGTAGTAGTGGTAGTAGTAGTAGTGATAGTAATAGTTGTAGTATTAGTAGTATTATAATGCAATGAAATTGAAATGAAATGCGTAGTGTTTAACGCCCGCTTTTACTACATACGGCACCGCAAGCGGTGACACTGATGATACATGAGATGAAGATGGAGCACCGGTGGAATGAGATGGCGGGGGAAACAGGAGGTCCCGGAGAAAACCCGCCCCAGCGCCGTGTTGTCCAACACAAATCTCACTTTCCGGTCGCCTGGGATCGAACCCGGGCCGCCTTGGTGAGAACCAATAGTAGTTGTAGTAGTTGTAGTATTAGTAGTAGTAGTAGTAGTAGTAGTAGTAGTAGTAGTAGTAGTAGTAGTAGTAGTAGTAGTAGTAGTAGTAGTAGTAGTAGTAGTAGTAGTAGTAGTAGTAGAAGGGGGCAGTTAAAGAAGAAGAAGACGGTTTGCTGGCGAAACCTCTAAAGCCATAGTATTGGAATACATTCTAATGATAAACATTGTACCTATATGGGTAGCAGAGTTTGTTAAGGATCTTGCACGGGTGGTTAGCCGAGACGCTCATTGCTGCCGAGATTTGCCTGTCGTAATTACTGAAAAATACCGCTGAGGGACGCTGGGATATTTCCTTCTCAAATTTCTTTTTTCTCTTATCATTTCATATAATTTATAATCAGTATGCACTGCCTGTAATGCCGTATGCAGCAAAATGAACGTTAAACACAAAAAGAAATAGAAACAGACGGAATGGTGTACAGCAAATACAAAATAGGAAATCCAATATTTCTTTAATGTTTTGTGAAATCATCGCACTGGTTCGTCAATAAAGTATTGTTTTTTGTTTCTTTCCTTCCCTAAATATTGAAAAAAGTTATCGTGATTAAAGTCTGAAACGTCCCTACGAGGGTTCCATAATTTATAAAGGAGTTGCCTATTTCCCATATCTTACTTTCAGAAAGCTAAAATGAAACTAACACTTATATTAATACTTGATTGAGAAAGCGTGAGAACGATAACGCAAGCAGTAAGTTTCTGAACGCATATTTCCCCTCTGCACTAGGTTACCTTCCCTGATGGGTACTTCAGTCACGCGTCACCTCACATTGAGAGTGCAAGAGGGAATCAAA
Organism: Mantis religiosa; assembly: GCA_030765055.1. NCBI lineage: Eukaryota > Metazoa > Arthropoda > Insecta > Mantodea > Mantidae > Mantis > Mantis religiosa. The sequence continues at coordinate 118,067,041 of CM060950.1, forward strand.
GCTGAGATTCTAATGAATGCTGGCTTCTACGGAAGCAAGGCTTGTGAAACAGATCGTTCAGACACTTTGGCGCTATTTCCGACACACTCTCATAAAAGTAATCACCAGCACGTCTAATAATGGCACCCTGTACGTCACAAATAGGAGCTTCTATGTTTCAAGTAGATGTTTCCAGCTACTGCCGTTGAGAGCATTCATACGTGAAATTTTAACTATTTAGGCAAATATAATTATAGAGGTGGCTTCTGAGTCTTAAAGTATATATGAAATGATTCAGTGTAACCAATCATTTATCAGTGGCAATAAATGTTAAGAAATAATTTAGAAAAATAAAAATTCATAAAGTTAATTGCAGTAAAGACATTAATTCCGTTAGAGTATTTAAAATATACCTTGTAAATAGTTATGTTTCTGTGACAGTAATTAACTAATCCGCTATGCACATTGGCTAAGTGTTTCAATATAACTTGAACAAACGTGTTTTTCAAACAACCCCAAAGAAAATGGTTACATGCGGGGAAACCACAAGATCTTGAAGGTGATTCAGTATCTCCTTCTTTTTGATGATTTAATTCTCAAAGAGAAAACACATAACTGCCATCGAAATTTCCTCAGTGTGTATTGTAGCACAATCTCGATGGAGCCATTTTGTTTACCTCTATATAGGTATAACGAAATTAAAATATTCACAGAGAAGCTATTAATATTCTAATTAAAATATTACAGACATTAACTGACGACAGATGCATCAGTTTTGCATATTATCTTAGAAATGCGAATCATATCATTGGATGCTGGATATAATTTTAAAGATGTAAACGTTTTTCGGTATTGCATTATATGGTAATTAATTAAACATATTGTTAATTTACATAAATAACATAATTTACGTTTTCTGTGGCAGACCACTCGCCTCTAAGTGGATCTGTTTCGATCTCAGGGGACCGCATACGGGATTTTATGTTGAAGAAGCGGCGTCTGACCTGATTTTCTTAGGGTTCTTCGGTTTTCCCGTCATTCATTCCACCAATTGCTGCATCATCACTTCTCCCATTTATTGCAGTATTTCATGTCACGTTCCTCGTCATTTTCCCATACCAGGCCACGCGCTGATCCCTTGTTTCTGGTTTTCTGATCACAAGTCCTTCTGCTCTTTGACAGGCCTTTGACCACATTCGCCCCCGGGGGGGGGGGGGTAGGATACATGTCCCATTTACGAGGAGGGGAAACAGACTAAGCAAGTAAGTTTACTGTAACGGTTTGTTTAATTTTATCGAATCAGCCTGTATAAGGAGGTGACAATAACATGTTTGTCTATTATTCTTGTAATCTGTGAGTCTGATTAGAATAAGCATATATCCCAGATACTATAAATCTGACATTTGGATATTAATATTACGTTCTCTCTTTATGCAACCACTTCCTTGATAAAATGAAGCATTCTGGAGAATGTTTCAAATAAAATTAATAGTGAAACTAAAGTTTTGAGTAATAAGGTACACTAATATCGATAGCTAAATGCACTAATTAAATAACAGGTGTTATTGCAGCATAAAGCATTTTAGGGGCAAAAGTAAATTGTATCTTCAAAATATTTAAAATCAGTTAAGTGATTAAAATAAAAAAGAAACAATTAATAAGACACAAAGTTAGAGCGTATAATAAATTAGGATATTTGTAATATCGTGTACAATTTGTAATGAAAATTCCAATATGTTCAGAAGTATTTATATTGAACATAAATTATAATACTTTTCTTTGTTATATAGTTTATACCTACACAAAAACGTGAAAATACTTCAGTTACTTATTAAAAATGAAATATAGCCCAAATGTATTGACGTTTAATCCTTCTTGCTCTACTTTACGGAATATAAGGCTTCATTCTATTTCATTATCTGAGATCTGACGATCGAATTTACTTACTTACTATAATTTATAGTGATTCTTCACACTTCTAACATTGAAATGTTTTATGTACATGAAGTTCAACAGAAATATCAGTTGTTGTGAGCTCTCATTTATCAAAGATTTCGCACTCCACCTTTACCACTTTACACTAAAGCACTGAGTTTTGAGTTGAAGGATTTGCCATCTTGAATCTCAAATGCTTGTAGATGCTATGAGTGACTCAGAATAAGTGGCTCTTGAGGCTATTATTTGTGAGAGAGCCGAATGTGTGATTCCTAACGAGCCAAATTATACCAGGCAAGCGGATTATACACTTCTACGTTGTTCTGACTGTAGCAGAACACGCAGGAAATTAATAATATGTATAAGGTTTCAATAAGGTTGAGATCATTATATAGAATAGAGATTTGGAGTGCAGAGGAAAGTTAGAGAAAGGGTTTTCTTCCTTTCTTTCTATCTGTTTTTTCTTCAATGTTTTACTTGGATGTCAGCTGGAATATAAGGACCTATAGAATTTACTGCCCATAATGGAGAAAACAAGTTCTATTACATTTTATAAGCATTTTGGAAGTAAGAATGGGAAAGAGACGCATATCGACTGCTGCAATAAGGATCAAAGAGAAGATATTGCATGGATTAAACTGGGAGTTTGCAGATTAAAAATTTCACGGGAGAGACAGAAGAAGCAACTGACCCTATAAGCAGAGATAAATAAGATACAGCCCACAGTTTACTAAAATGCAAAGTCATCTGGAGAGTGTATCCAAAATAAATTAACGAAATTTTTAAACAATGGTGGCAATTAAAATATTATAAATTTTAGGAGAGTTCTTATTTAGAGTTATTAAGAAGTGATTCTTTCCAGTAAACAAACTTCAAATATGTAGCAGGAAAAATTTGGTTATGTATGAAGTAAAACTATGATTGCAATATGATTTCAGCAACAGTTGTAGAAATTGGCGTTATTTATTATCTTGTGTGACTAAAAATAGAACGTGGATCAGTTTCAAATCACACAAGCTCTGTCCAAAATTTAGTAAAAATAAATACAATATAACATTAACAATCTCATTTTATATGACATCTTTATATGACTTTCTTATTATTTTCTCTGTTTTATACAGCTTTTGTACACAGTTCTTACCGATGCACTTATATTTTTATTCATACTTCTTTCAATTCATTTTAATCGAGATAAATCTTTGCAGAAATATCTCTAATTAACCCCATTTAGTTGTAGGCAAATACTATAGTGTGTGTGTGTGTGTGTGTGTGTGAGTGTGTGTGTGTGTGTGTGTGTGTGTGTGTGTGTGTGTGTGTGTGTGTACGAGTATGTGTGGACAGCAATACCTGACAGGGCAATGAGTTATAAATTCCACATTTGGTAAAATTTGTACTTTATTCAGCATCGTTCAAGGATGCGACGGGAAAATATTCTTTGGAAATATTCTCCCACCTCAGACGACCCAGAACAAAGATGATTGTTCATAACTTTTTATTTTATCAAAAAATGGCTATAACGCTTTTGATTTTCATTGATTAAATATTTACAAATAAAATATGTACCTTGAATTTTCTGGGAATATCCCATGATTTCTTCATTTGAAAATAATATTTTTATAACCGGTACACCATTAGAGATAGGCAAAAGTTACTACACACTAATATAGGTCTGTTTAATGTGAACGGTTTGATTTAAATAAGTTTTGTTTTACGGTAGCCATATTGGAAATAACAGTAGTTATTTATCTCGGTCAATTGGTTGGCCACTGACCAGGTATATAAGAATTGCGTTTTATTTTAAAATATATATATACATATATATATGTATATATATAAAATTTTATTTTACCTTTTTGGTTCATGTGTTGTTTCCCCAAGTGGGGAAACAAACTAAAAAATTGGTATTTAGGTGCGTTTAAAAGCAATAATAACCATGTCAGTAGACTTATATGTAAAGGAACTCCAGCACATTGGCAGTGCTGATTACATCCTGGTAATTGAAAGAGTCGTTAACAAGAACAGCAAGTGGAGTTTAACTTTGCCATTTGTATGAACTTTTATAATAGTTTAACGCCTTATAAAGTGCAGTCCGCTATCCTGCTTTTTCTCGTGCTGTCATGGAAAAACTACGGAATACCAAAGCAAGCATTTAGTAACTGTCATTTTAATATTTGAATGTGAATTCGGTATTTTCCTTCTCCGATGCAGATACGAAATGTGTAAAATTACTATTTATGCAAAGGTTTATCTCGCGTATCTCGAAGCCAATAAAAATAATATGCTTTCTTTAAACTCATGAAAGGTATATGAGTAAAACCGATACTGGATAGAGAAAGTTAGGTGACATCCGTTTTTATTGGCAAAAGCTCCATACACCTTTAAATGTGCCTGAACTTTTACTAGTCAAGACCTCGCTATTAAGGAACTTCAAGCATGACAATTAAATCCCCTCTATTTTGCGGTTTGTTGGCAACCCTGGGGAACACTGTGTGACTAATCATCTGACGAAAGACAGAAGTAGATAGATACACATCTCTGGAGGACAGCAGAACCTCTGGGTGGAGTTGTAAAAGGAAGGCGTCGCTACCGCCCCCTCACAAGGAAGCAAATCTTAACGTGTTATCTTGGATCACTAATTTCTCCTCGCGTTAATCTGTTCCTTCATTTCGTCTGATTAACAGAAGGCACCCTCATTCCTTCCACGCCAGTCCTGAGAGTGGGAGCATGGAAGAGATGATTCTAATTATATCAAATGTGGATAGTTGCTTGTAAGGTGCCAATTAGATTGCTCATGCAAGCGCAGAAACATCTTCGATTGCCTCGTTATTTGCTAGAGTTGTTCACTGAAGAAATGCAAATGTTTCAGTGTAATTACAGATATCACACAGATATGTTTCTTCATCATCAGCTATAGGGAGTCGTGAAACTTTAGAAACCATTTGAGTAACTACCACTTTAAATGAACCGAAACCAAAGAGTACATTTGTCGTGTCCATTCATCAATTATTATCTGATATATTAAAAATGAGAACCTCTATTCATTTAACTTCCCCGAAAATGGCGTTTAAAATTTCAATCAATTTTACTTTCGTTGAAAAGCAGATCTGCGCATGGACAGTTGGTGTTGTTACTCGTGGGCGCTACGATGTATTTAGAAATCCTTAAGGCTTGTTAATATAACTTTCAGATAATATTATTGTTAAGCTCTCAGTTTCTTCCATAAAGGGAAGTTTAAAGTCTACCATGGTTTTCGTTTGCCCTGTTTCAGTCGGATAATTAATGTTAAAACCGTCTTCTTGGATGTTAGAGTTTTCTTGTAATATGCCTACTATTTGGTTTTAAAATTTAAAATTAGTATAAATTTTATTCTGTCCCAATTTCCACAACAGCAGTGTTTAAAGTGGAGCTTGTAGCTACTTCAAATGATAAGTTCATTAATATGTTGCAATTATTAAGTCAGACCATGCCAAAGGGTTCGTTTGAAGACAGCAAATGCTCACTCACGGGGTAGAAACCCATGTCTTCTTGTTTGGAATACGTGTTCTCTTTGGTTAAATCATCACCAACTGCAGCATCTATTTCCCTCTTTTAATCAATTTTCTTCTTAAATGTAGACTCAGATACAAAGTGAAGACCTTAATAATAAAACTCATCCATATTTATAGCGTCTCTATAAATAAATACAATTCATTATTTGTATCTATTGCTCAGAAAGTAAGCAATTAAAATAGCATAGCAAACACAACAATTTTTCAGATATGATGTTCAAAATGACAAATTTTTTATGAATCAGCTTTTTAGCATAAAATGGAATATTTATGAATGTGTAGCTGTCACTTAGAGTATATTAACACAGTTTTCTTTTGGTTATATTTTCGGCTATCCTAAAAAAAAGAGTTTCAAAAAAATGACTCTTAAAACAAGTGAACATTCATATACGGCTCTGGTCTAGAATTTATGTTTCAAATGTCGGACGAAATACATTATTTAACTCTGTGCTACCACAATTTGGCCAATAATATTCGCATTAAAAATGTTACAAACGAGCAATCTTTGACGAAAGACTTAAAGGTAGACTTAAAAGTAACACTTTTCGGTCTCTGGAGTTTTTTAAAGTAATGCAGTAGCCCTTGCACTCACCCTTCCAGGAATCGACGGGCAACTTCATTAAGCTAGAGCATCACCCTAAAGGGCTGAGCTATATGTACAACCCCATCACTACCCATCAATAGCCCTTGTGATGCGAGAGATTAGAGACCACATATCCAGGTCCCTGATATATCTGAGTTTTAGTACTTCCTGACTAGCTTATCTCCCCTTGAATTGTACTGTTTTGTAGAACGCGCTTACAGTTTACTCCTGGCTGTGAAAACGCGTATCCAAAAACATGTTTTTCTCAGTCGAGATAATATCGTGTATCCATGCCGTAACCAATATCTGAAGATCGCTTGGGAAACCTTTAGTAGTACTCTTTGTTGACAAATAACACGCCTTAGTGTACCCAGGTTTCTCCTATATTTTAAGGAAAATTATGCTCTTACGTTATCTGTGAATAATAGTATTCATTTACTCTGTTTTAATGTCCTCAACGTTACCGTAGTATTGAAACGTCAAATAATGCTGCAACTGCAGCTTATAGACGAATGTCAGAAGACAATGTCATTAAAATGTAAGGTTTCCTTATTCCTAAGATTACTGGAGATATTCTTCTTTTTTAACTTTCCTAGTTGTACCACTATCATGGTGTTAGGGGATTACTGAGCAGTTTAAAATTGCTAAACATCACAGCTCAGCTTTCTATGTAATCTTATAAATTTGAATTTTATCATTAAATGAAATGTGTTTTATAGTCGTATGCATCATACCTTTTTAAATATGCTTCAAATGACACTATATTTGCTAATTTTTATAATGAATTTTGCGACACTTTACAGAAAAAGGTCATAATTCCTTGAAGTAAAAATATGGAAGTTTGCTCAGTTTTTAGTCGGAGATTTTATTCAAAAATTTCTAGTAATTGACTCATTTTGTTTTGTAAATATATATATTCTTGTTTTTGCATTTTAATATGAAACTTTTTAGAATTATATTTTATAATATAAATGACCTGTTTTCTGAGGAACAATTCAGGATAGCTATTTTAAATTTTCATGGGATATTAAGAACACCTCAGTTCTGTTTCGGAACTACTGTGATTTTAATATGCTGATTATTTACATTCTAAATTTTATTTGTTAAACATAGTTTTACAATTATTTGTAATATACCACATTATACTCAGGAGGCAGACATGCATATTGTGTAAGTCTTTCGGTGCGATATCTTAAGCAATTTCTGAGATAAAGAATAATGGATTTAATAATTATTGCGTTGCCGGGACTGCACTTTTAATCTCTTTCAAGATAATTACATCTCTTCTTTCCGAATACGTCTCTTATAGTAGAACACGACTTTGCAGTTATTTACGAATACGCGTTTGCAGCAGTCCTGAATATTTTAAAGGTATTATTCTAGAAAACTGACAATTATGTTTGACAGTGATAAAAAATGAGGGAAGTATTTATCAGTGTTCCCCTTGCTCCAACTATACTGGGAGATACTCTGTAACTGTGATTCTTTTACATCAACTACTGTAATGACACATTTTCACTGAGAATGGAGTATTTATTTAGCTCCGAGATCTCGCTAACACTACTTTTGGTTGAAATACTCCAGAGGTACACAGAGCATGAGAATGTGAGCATAGTTAAGTGAGGTAATTACATAACATTGCCTTAGGTAGAGAACACTGGCATTACGGTGTCAGGGTTAAAGGGACTGTAAACGTATTTCATGAAGGTTCATTCACTGCATAACAATGTACTGAAAATGTGTTACTGAACAATACAACTCCCAAATGGTTATTTAGCAACACTCCTGCGGCATAGCAAGAAATAAGAGAATATGAATTATGGTAAATATATTGACAAGAATTTTAGGATATAGAACTGTGAAATTGAAGGAATTTAGATTGCCACTGAGTGCTAAAATGTGAAATTACGCTGTAAAACTAAATGGTCCCTGATTGACCTTTTTCTATGTTTACTTTTTGCATGCTTGGAGTAACAATAGTTATAGTTCAATATATCTATATAGAATTGTTTAGAATATCCAGAAAGTTTACATACACAGGGTGTTGTGACCTATTAATTTTAGTTCTACAACCATACACTCCAAAAGATTTTAGATGAATAGTTATATGTTTTTTCCCCCTAAAATAAAGTTTAAGGCTTTAAGAGATCTCACTTTTGTAAACTAAATATCCATGTATCAATCTTATAACAAAGGTGCTACTAAATTGGGCATGTTTGAAATTACTTAATTGTTAATAAACTAAGGCATTTTATAACATTTTATATTTAGGAAATACATTTAAAGCATTTCCTGAGGGCTAGGTCATTGAGATGATTTCATAACACATTTTAGTAATGTTTCTAACTGCAGTTAGTTGCTATATTGACCAGTTAGAGCTCTAAGGCAAAGGATGAGTTTATCATTTTCAGGGAATTCCCATTTCAAACCGCACATTCTTTTCTTAAAAAGTTCAGAACTTCTAAAATTATTTTAGCCCCCTATGACTAAATTATTATTAATTTTTATGACTTCACTGCACACTAATTACATTAAAAGCAGAGAACAGGCTCAATGACTACACAGAAGTTTTTATTTAAACATATGTTTCGGAGCAATGTTCACCTGAATCGGTTTAGCTCGTACATGTGGCGCAATATAATATTAACAATTGCAGCGTAATATAATATCAACAATTAAACCTATATTAAATATATTAGTTTAAATCCTTCTAATACGTCTCCACGGTGCAGTTACGTGATATTAGTTTTCTTCTCACAGTACACGATGGACTGTTTCCACCACAACATAATTTTGGTTCCTCTGGTCAGTAAAATAAAATAATAGAAAATGTAGTCGGTTTAATCCCGGTTTAATATTAGTTATATAGAAAGGCCAGGGGTGTAGGGTCTGAAAGTAAAACATGCGGGCGAGGAAATATTTAAGTCAGATAGTGATTGTTACGAGTGCACTTGGGCCAAATTATTTCAGAATCTCTGCTGTACAAACATTACTGCATTGTATAGGATAAGAACTGAAAGCTTAAATTTATTATTCTGCAAATAAGTGAACACCCTTGTTATGATAGTGCTACAAATAATAGAAAAATTATACATTTGCATTTTAAAAAGGCAATAAAACATTAAAATTAAATTCAATAACAGGAAATTGAAATTTGAACAGATAAAAACTTTAACGACGATTACAAATGTTTAAATACATATTCATGAACTTATTAAACAGCAAAGGACAGGATTGGCTGAGAAACAAGTAGCCAAAGTACTTGTAAATATTATTGCAACGTATATCAAATGTAATTTTAAAAATATTCATTTCTTTTAAGCAGAGGAAAATAAAAAAGAATATCTTCCACAGTTCAATAACTTCTGCAAAGATGCAAGATGCGTTATTGTTACTGGAGTCCTGAATCATTTAAAATATAAATATTTTTTTTTCCATTGGCGTATATTATTCCGGTGAGCTGGCAGTGTATTTACATGTTAACCACCTCCGTAAAACGGGAAAGAAGAACGCCTTAGTTCAGAAACAGTTTTGCTTTACAGTCACTTTTCGTTCCATTCATAATATATTAATGCGTGATATCGCACATTTAATTTGGTAATCAATTAAGGAAGGCGAGCCCTCTATGGTCAGTTGGTCGCTTTTTTGTTACCCTCATTACTAATATGTCGCCTTTCCCACCTAAAACTTACGCGTTCTTTGTATTCTCAATGTTCCTGATTCTAACAGCATTACTCTTCAATTATACATATAGAAACGTAAGCTTATGGTTATTGTCAGTTTTCTTTAAAAAATCTTAGATGTAATATAAAGTCATGGAAATAAACAGCTACGGGAATCAAAACGTCTGTTTAGGTCAATAAAAACTTTTCGATACCTTTTTTTAACGAATTGTTGAGTATCTTGTTTCAAAGTAGAGATTAAAGGCACATTACCGTTAACGTTATATGTGATGAATTCCTGACATATTACACCAAACGAAATGTAAGTTATTAGACAGAAATTTTTAAAGTTTTTGGATGCATACTTTAAATTCTACCGATCTGCTTGTATCAAAAAAGTTAGTTTATTAATCAAAATGGAATTTATTTATCGATTATAACAGATTTCGATCGAAATTTATTAGCAACTTGTTTTAATCAGGAATCACATGTTTCACACTGAAGTAAATCTACAGCAGTACTTAGAGGTTAGTTTCATGATTCCAAAGTTTAATAAACTATATTCATAGCTTAGAATTAAATATGTCATTTATACCACACGTTATCCATAGAAAAAGCGTTTAAAGCAAAGATGTAGAAAATAAATTCTCATATATTTTAAAAAATTGGCTTGACCCTATAGAACGTGGTATAGATATTTAACAGTAGTGCTAGTAGTAGTTCGTAGAACTAGTAGTAGTTTGTTTATTTACTCCCATGTGTGTAGCAGTATGATTTTTATTTCTGAAATGGCGTATAATTCAAAATAAATAAGGCAAACATATCAATTGTTTTGAATAAATGTATTTAAAGTATAAACACTGTACTCATATCAAATTCAACAGTCAACTTCATTTATTAACGTGCAAACATTTTGGAACATTTTCATAATTTGTTTTCGCCTTAATGAAGAATGTCACACAATGTTTCGCTGATCTAATGATAAGACTTGTTTTTATTAAGTTTCACTTTGTAAGCTTATATTCTTTAATGGCGTTTTTCTGTTCCGTTAGAATTGCTTTATTAGCATCCAGAAGAGTGGTACATAAATTAGTGAGGATGATTTATTTACAGAAGGATATAGCAATTTTACTAAGAAGAAAACCAAAGTGGATGATCTGTCAGATATTTGAATAACAGCCGTGATACTTCTTTTCTGAAATTGTCAATGGAATAGTTCAATTAAATAACATTAGGTTTACATAACTCTAACTACACAAAAATTTATCTATAGTATACACATAACTGTACATCAGAATCTTTTATTTACTGAATATGTGTGGTTTTATAATATGAGAATTAATTACGATGCCATTAAATTGTGAAAGTGATATGTATATATATATATATATATATATATATATATATATATTCACGCTGTTATAAGCTCAAGTTTTCTTATAATTGTTTTTGATAAAACAATATGATAAATGTGTGTGGCTGGAAGAGTCGATATGATTGCAAAGTTTATGAGGCAAACAAATTTGAGTGCAATCCATTATAATTATTATCGTATCTATGTACATCTTATTTATAATGCCTTTTTACTTCCGACTTCTTTCTGCCTAGCATCTGTAGATTCACTTGAAATTAGTTAAATTTAAGGGAACATGTGAAATGTGGAGTTGGTAAGAAAGACGCTAATTGAGTAAGTATGTTAACACTCTTTCAATTTTTTTAAAACTTTTTTTTTTAACATAAACTGTTCAGAATATCTTCAAACTGGCGGATTATATTATTCTCATTCGCGTTTAAATTGGCTACAAATTTAGCATTACACTGTGATCCACATGCTAAGGTACAAAGGGGAAACGCTGTACATTATAAAATATCCTTCTACTGTGAAGGCTTCTAGGCCCTGAAATTAATTGTAACCACGTATCAGGGACCGTCCGTTTTTAAGTCCTTCGTCACAGGTTGCACGTTTTAGTTAGTTAGGAGGCAATGCTTTATTTTCTTTATTTCTAGATGCAGTCGGATGCATATATTTTTAGGATATTTCTTTCTTCCAAATTGTGCAATTAATCTAAGCTTATTGTTTTTAAATATTCGTGTAATTTCTGTTTAGTGTCTTCAGATATATTTTAGCAATATCAAAATAATTTACAGCATATTTTATTTTGTATTTTCTACTTGAAGGGTGTATTAGAAGGGTAAATGGGCTTATCTTTTCCAAAATGAAAAATGAGTAGATGAAAAAGTGTACAAAGTGGCTTAATTTAAAAGCTATATTCAAAATTAATGTAAGATGTATACCTGCAATCTGCAGCAGCTTCCTTTACCTAAATATAAAATTTTAGGAGAAAAATAAAACAAAAAATAGCATAATTGGACGTTCTGGGCCCATTAAAGCATAATCTTAAATTTTCAAGTCTTTCATGTACTTTATACTTTGTTTTCCACTACCCACCTAACGCCATAGACTTTGAGGTTTTCCATATATAACCAACCCACCTACCATTATTACGGCCTTAAAGGGACATAAAACAGTATAAAAGTGATATGATTTTGTTGATATTAGTTCTCACATGCATATATTTATACGTTTCACATGCTTTGAACTAAATTTCAGCTAAAAAAACTATTTTGTATTGTTATAGAGGTTTGTTTTAAATAACATGGATGACTAGCCTACACACGGCTGATGTGGAAGAAATGATTAATTTCCATAGTTTATATAATGTTTAAATGTGGAAAAACAATACTTAAGAACACAAACAAGTTAGTATTAACCGAGACCTTTAAGAGTTGTTGAATTCTTAATGTTTGGAAACGAATCTTAAGAGCACAATTTTTGTTCCTATTTAACACTAAAGCAGAAAATCAGTCTCATTGTCCCTTCGCGTCAGGGTAATTAATCGGTTTATAATTTGAAAATTACTTTTTTGCTTAATATTCCTTTTGTGCATCTCACTGTCTTCAAAATGTGCAGAGACATACTAAAATACAAAGAAAAATGCGGGGATTATTACGCGAAACTACGAATATTCACTCTAAGAGTGACTTTTATAAAGTTTTTTTATGAGCGACGTACAAAACTATTAATACATTTACTGTTCTAAGCTTTGTGAAAATACACTTTCCGTCGCAGAAATAACACTGAAGCATCTCGTATAATCTGTTTTATGTAAATAGGGAACGGTGCTTTTATCCATAAACTTTGCTCCCCTTTGATATAAGGGTGAATGAGCATACTTATTAATTAGTACAATATTCCTGTTAATTTACCATTAACAAATATCCCGGCGTTTTGATTGTTGAGAAATGTAAAGCAAAGTTCTGTAAACTTCTTTTCAGCAGTTTTTAGTTTAATCGAGCTGCGACTTATAAGACAGGCACGAAAGTAAACAATATGAATAAAGTATAACCTTGTTATATAATCAAAATAGTTATATTTTTATAGAAAGTAGCTAAGCGACTATCGTATCTCAAAATTAAAAGTTAATGAAAAACTATTAATTAGCCTGTAAAAATGACGATGAACGTTTGCCGCGTAATGTTGACGCTGATATTTAACTATGTATTATCACGATAGTTTACGGAGAAAAACTATACCTGGACATGAAACTAATAGTAAGTAGTGAACATAGTAGAAACTGTCGCAGCATTACAAGACAAACAATTTTCTAACGTCAGAGATTGACACAGTCACATGGGCTAAGTGTATAAAATATCTCCATGGCTGTGCAGAACGCAAACCATTTATAAAAGAAAAATGAAATATTTCTGAAATATTTCTTTGTTAGTTTTTAGGATACGGCACTTAAAGGCGAAATCAGAAAGTTCCAGAAAGGTTGTCGAAATGTTCCAGGTAAAACCAAAATAAAAATATGCTTATTTGGCATAATCTACGTAATTCTTTCTTTGGTTCGTGAAGAAGTTTTACTTTTTTTGAAAAAAAAAAATATTTTGATTCCTTTTCTGTTCGTGATATTTGGAGAAACGATAAGTAAACGCCTTGCGGTAAACCAGAAGACTTACGGCTGACATAAAATAGTACTCATGTTGAACGCTTTTAGTTTAACGAGCATTTTACAGCGGTAGACTAAAGCAAGCATTTGAAAGGTACAAATAATAAAGTATTGGAAATGAGATGTAAGATTTATACGATAATTAAAATTTCAGTCTCTTATTGCGAGTGCAGAATTCAACGCTCACAACCAGTAACATGCTAAAACGTTAACAAAACGTTAATTATTCTTAGTTTTATAAACAGAAAGATTTCCTTCTCTGTTTATCAAAAATAAGTGGGGTGTTCAAAGCAATTCAACGCTCTAAACACGGGTACGCACCTCTCCAAAATTATTCTTGCTAAACTTCGCTCGTTTTATGTTAAAATCACATGAGTTAATGCTGACCACGGCGGTATATAACACATGAATCTACGTAGATATATCTGCTTTAATTCGTTGTGTTAGTAAATACGGGTAACTTCCTTCTAGAAGCTGAATAACTGTATGGATGCTTTCGGAACAAATTTATACATTGTAATGGAAGCTTGTATTAACAATAGTGTTTAAATGAAAGCGTGGATGCATCAAATGTACGCTATGGTACTTTTAGCAAAATATATTATGTTTAGTTTGTTCCGACTGTAAGGTTCTTTTTGGAGAAGTATTTATTAATCCTAGACTTACATTGATTAAGTAACAGTAGAAATATGTACAGAAACACAAATTAGAAGCTACTAGTTCTTATAAAGAACGAAGATCTGAGCAAACGTTCTTTCTTGTTTCAAAACAACCGTCTAAACAGTGTAATGTACGATTTTGAGGACATAAAATAGACAGGAAGCTTTATTTAGATTTTCATTTTTTAGCATAATGAAATAGAGACGCTAGTGTTAAGAACCAGAAATAACACACGCAAAACAGGCAATTCCTAAGAAGAGTAAACAAACAAGTTATTACATAAATAAATAATTCAAATGCATTCGAAGAAAAAGAAATTAACGTTTAACGTACAGGCAAACGTTTGACAGCAATGTTAATTTAGTGGGGAATAGCATTTTCAGGTTTGTGGGATAAATACCTCAGTCTAAGTCTGTGCAAGAATATTGGAACAATTACGACCACTGATTTATGCTTGCCAACCAAGCAGCATCAGAGTCGAAACTTTTACCTAAGTATGCGAACAATAGAAGCGAAACTATTCCTAAAATTGGACCCTTTGTTACGTATCGGAACGTGAAGCCTCTATGTAAAAGGATTCGTGGCCGTTAATAACCTTAATGATCCCAAGATTAAACCATGGAATGCTTTAATTAAGTTAAATTATCACCATGGTGGGAGTGCTACTAATGGCAGAACCAATATTCCAATGTCGAGTGTTGTATAACAGCTGCGTTCTTCTGGTCTTCTAGGTTTGGTCAGTAAACAATTCTCTAAATGGTTATTATATAGCATTTGTTAAAGAAGTTGGCTAGTTTTATTACATGTTGTTGCTGTGTGCTGGTAGATTTTTGGTTTGTTTATTTATTTTATTTTCTGCTCAGTAACCACTTAAATTTCAACAGTAGTACGGGGATTGTATACGGGAGATGGGAGTTGGAATACATAATTTCCAGGTGACATTTTTCGCTCTTGTAGTCGACGCTGGATGAGGTAAATTTGTGGTTACTGTTGGAGGGGGTCATCGTACGCACACTTTGTTATGAAAATAATTAGGCCCGTCACAGGCAGCCGTCGGTAAACCCACTTTGGTCAGCGTGTCAAATCGGGCAAGAAGGAAGTGGCAAGGCAGTCTACTCCTTTCCTTGTCCCTCCTTCCAAATGTAGGTATTGGAGACAAGATCAGACTCCTACCCCACCAAACCTTGGCACTCGTTTGCCTTCTACTCAAACCTGTTTTTCTCTACAAGTTCTGACTTTGCACCCTGCGGCAGATGTCCGGTAGCAGTAGCCATATTAGAAGTTCACCTGGATCCAGTCGTCCGCTAGTCATCCACGCTACTATCATCGTGTACGTTTTCAAGTTCGCCAAAGACGCGTTCGATAAGCGGTGTGCTCCACCGGCGGCCGTCCGTTCCGGGGGACAGCGTCCGTCTCGGCGGACCAAATTCGCACGTGCGCGAGGACTCCCCCCACAAACACACACATACCTTAAGCCTACTTTACACTCTAACATGTGTGCGCGAACTACATTCACGGTACTTACATTGGGTTGGTGGAGTTCCAATATATATCCGGCAGCCGCATACACGTTGCTTCCCGTGGAAAGGCCTCCATCACAGCAAGTAAAAGCAGAAACAAAACGAACCAAGGCATATTTTCCACTGTTCCCGAACAAGACAGCACCAACAATGTCGCAGAATTCAAGCTTTTAAATTTCTGTTAACCTCCAAAATGAACCACCACTCTTCTAAGCAATGTGTCTCCCGCTATATTCGGTCGACACTCGCGGCAAACCAAGAATATACGTGTTACTCCTGCTCAGTATAAATTTCCAATCACTTAGACACTTTGACGAACTTTATTTTGATTTGCTCTACTATTTTTCCTTTCGTTCCTCCTCTTCTCCGTGAACCAAAAGACGAGTTTTTACTTGGGGACTTTCGAATAGAACAAAATTCTTGCTGCCCTTTTGGACTCAAGGACCCAAGTTCCCTCTCCTTGCCACTCAGTAAAAAAAATAATTGGGGAGGGATTGGATGATTTCCGCAAAAGGGCAAGACGACGTTGACTTCTGTTTCGTCGAGATGTCAAAGGGGTGACTTCCGTGTGAAACTCGAATTCGACTGTAACAGCTATGTGCCGCGCTCAGCAGTGCTAAGTCGTGACGCAGCTCTATTCTCATCCGAGCACCACGCTAGCGCTTGCCGAATGACGACGATGGCAGTCGACTTCCCTCGCCAGAGTCTGCGTGATGCGCTCGAAAGCAAAGCCGAGCGGAAGGACCCGAGAACGGCCGAAAACTTCTCCTCGCCACCCTCGCTACGAAACTCTTTGAGGGTAGTAGAAGGAAAGCACGGAGTGGTGGGCAAACACCTTGTGCCGGTAGTCTGTAGGGAGAAGCGATCTCCACCAAGCCCAATTTCTAGTTCCTGTAATCTTTTTATTCGCTGTGTAAATTCGCGACATCTGAAAGTCTCTTTTGCGCCCGGAAAAAAGCAAAACGAAATTTGCCTAAGTTAGCTCCCCCTCTCCCCAGCAAACTTAACATAAACTTCTGTCTGTGTATTGGGCCTGTAATATGAAACAATGTAATGCATAATTTAAAGTTCTACTACCATACTCTTCTATTTTCTTCTGGTATCCAAATAGTTAACATTCTTAATAAATAACAGGCTTGCCTAATCCTATTAAATATTTACAGGTACCTGAATATTATAAAGGTGACGATTCTGCGATTAATACGTTTCATACATAGTATATAAAAGTATGTTCAATCATTTAAGTTAATATATGTATTTCAGAAGCTTGAGAACTAATTTTGCAGGTTTGTTTAGCTAATGTTTCAAGATAAATAAGTTACCTATATTCAAAACACAAAAAAGTAGGATTTGCCAGAACATTTTAAAAATATTTTGGTGTTAGGAATGTATCCTATGGTCTTTTTTAAATACTAATGCACTGAATGGCAGCACATATTTCTCTAAATGCCGCGTCTCGTAAGGTCAATCTTTTAAGAATTTGAAACCCTTTGTTTTCCTTTTCTACACACTGAATGTTCCTTCAGTTTCCTTCAAAATACGTAGAGCGGCACTAAAATAGAAAGACAACTACGAGGACTGTCGCAGATATTCATATTAATGAGTATACTAAAAGGGGAAATATAATCCAAAGTTACCAAAATATTGAATAGTTAACGTTTTATTTAAGATTTTAGTGAGTAAGCAACATGCTATGTACTTCTGCACCTTAACAAAATAAGCATTTTAACTGTGGTTTACACGTAAATATAAACGCTAAGCAAATATTCTACTGAAATGAATATTTGAAATGCTTGTGCATAAAAGTACAAACACATAAAAATACTCAGACCAACGTTTTTTATACCCCTGCGTTACGTATTTTCAAAATATCAGTTAAGAAAAATAACAAATAGATGAACAAATAAATAAACAAGTACATAACAATATATAAAGTAGCTAAAGATGTTATGAAAATATTTAAGAAAATATTAAATTATGTACAACAATGTCTCAGTTACAAATTTAAGCATCGCTATGATAGTCTATAAATGCATCACAAAACAAATGAGAAATAATTTTAAAGAAATATTTAAAGTTCTAAGCAGAAAAGAACTAATATATTTAAGTCCTACGTCCGCCTTTAAATATCATTTGTGAAACTTAAATATTTTACATAACTTGGAATATTTGCATCTTAAGTTTCGCATGAAGAGTCAAATGATAAAATGTTCTTGAAGACGGCATATGTCGGTTTGCAAACTTATTAGTGTTTTAGCATCAACGTGTGTTTATAGGCCTGGACTAAATGGCGCGTACAACCTGTAGAACCTGGGGGCGCGGAGCATTAGACATTATGGACTTGTACATGTCGTTATACTTGGTCGCTCTTACTCTTTTATACCCCCGGGAGGAACGGATGAGATGAAAGATCCACAGGACAACAGGACAACAGGAACGGATAACGGAACTGATAGAGACGCTCACAAGCTTCCTAAAATTTACTGTCTTGACCACCCTTCTGGGAGGTTCTGACGGCAATCTGTCCAAAGGGCGCGAGGATGGCTCAGAAATTCCCCTCCGGCGGGAACCGAAGAAAGCTCTACCAGGCAGCGAAGGTTCAAACGCCTACTCTATTTACCATAAAACTCCATTCATTCCCTATTCACAAACGAAGAAGTTCCAACGCGCAAGTCTCGGTGCCATCTGTTTGGCGTCGATCTACACATAGCCCCGAAGTCGATATAAATGAGAGAAAATTGTAGAAAGGTGAACACGCACCACTCCAGCATTTCCCTTCCGGAGCATATAATATCAAAGAAAAGTCACGAGTCAGAATAAAAGGATACCAGAGATCGAACCCTGAAGTTTCATGGATGCCAACCTTGTTTTATCGCTGAGCCAACTCCCTCAATTTGTAACACAATAAATGCCATCTCTACCATCTAGAGCTACATCAGGCTCTCTATCAACTTCAGGGCACTGGGAGGTCAATGGGCCTCCAAAAATCGATTTTTTGTTTTAGTGTTAAAAATGATATAGTTATTCAGCTTTTAAATGATATGTATAGCATAGGGCATCAGCTGGTATTAAAGCCCTTTAATCCATTAATTTAAAGATGGCGGCACAATGACACGTACAGTTTCTAATCTTCTGCATACACATTTCACTGGCATACTTCCAAAGCTTGAAATTTCTGAACTAACCTTCTTAGATACATAAACACTCTTCCAGAAGAGGTTCCTTTGACAATTAAACCAGTATTTAGGGAACTTACTCAAGATGAATTACTGAGAACGTGCTTGAGTGGCCGAACCCAAAACACAAATGAAAGTTTTCATCATCTAATAAGGGAAATAATTCCGAAAACTGTGCATTTTGGGCCCAAAACTTTAAAATTTGGTGTATATGATAGTGTTATGTGTTATATTTATGGGTGCAGTGATAGGCATAAAGTAATGACAAATATGGGTACAAAGGTTGGTGAAAACATAAAGGCAGCATGTCTAAAGAAAAGATATGCGTCGACTCTCAGAGGCAAAAATAACAGCTCAGTTGCTTGAAAGTAGAGCTAGAAGTAAGAAAAGTAAAACAACAGATGAGGAGAACCTAAATGAGAAGGAATTTGGAGCAGGCATGTTCTGAGAGTATGTATAATTTAAAAAGAATGGTGCTTAATCTTTGATCGTGATTTCCCAAAACCTTGATTTTTCATACTTTAGGTGCATGTTTCTCAAAAACTATAAAAGATACTGATACAAAACTTTTAGTGCTTATTTGTTAATGATTTCTGAACATATTAATCTAACTTTTATATTCGTATGGTTTATAAAATGGAGGTAAAATAATTTCAGTCCTTAAAAATATTATCTTTTTTTTTGTTAAAAAAACTGAATAATTTTTCATGTGCATAGTATAAATTACGTATGCTTTTTATTTAGTTTAGATTACAAAACTGTGCTTTATGTTATTTAGGGAAAATATTGGTTCCTATAGCTTTAAATTCCTACAAGGAACCTAGACCTGAAGTATAGTGTGTAATACCTTTTTTCCAGGATACACAGAGTTCCTTATGCCCTTTTTGCAAGGAGCTGTATGAGCTTAAAGTAAATATTATACCATAGATAAATGAACACATCCTTATACTATAATCACACCAAATTTCAGTTTCTAGCAATGTTTAGGTTTTTATATATTTATATTTCAATATTGTTAAAAACTAGCCCTCTCTGGATAAAAATAACCTCCCAGTGCCCTTGAACAACAATGGCAAGAAGTTTCTCTCCGCAATGGGTATCGTAATACGTGGAAACTGATATGAGATTCTTAAGAAATGTGTCCTATAGTGGCGAAGCCATGTTCCAAAATTGCAGAAAAGTGAGCCAACAGAATATAATGTATTGTAGTTTAAATAACCCACACTGAGTGAAAGACACCGCGTATCAGGTGCAATGGAGTGTCAGTGTGTGGTGTGAAATTTTTGGCGGTTCCAAAGAAATAGAACCCTAAATTTTAGTTAACCTCACGGAACCTCAGTATTTTCAATTTCTTTAAGAACATCTGTTACTACTATTAGATAGTATCACGTTGATGAAACAGGTGACAGTGAAGTTTCAACATGGCGTAGCGCCACCCATTTTATGGAATTACTGTTAGAATGTGCAGAAAAATACATTGAGCAACTCGTCCCTATGACTTGGCTAGCTTAAACACCTGATCTCACTCCACAGGATTACTTTCTATTTAATTATTTAAATGAAAGGGTCTATACAGAAACACCACAGAACCCTAAACAATTACGGCTACCAATCAGCGAAGCCCGGAGGCGTGCTTCACCACACATATATTGCAGCACATTAAGATCTCTCTAACAGTGTATTAGCGAAATGGGGTGACATTTTGAGCATTGCCTAATTAATCAAGTGCCGTTGGAGCTCACTTTATTCTTACGCGTAATTTTAATGGCATTAGAATCTTAATACCTCATTATTTTTCAGTAGTTATTAGTCTTTTGCTGTTGGATGCTTTTAAGGATTGTTAAACGAATTTGTTTAAAGTCCAATAAAGACATATGAAGCGACATTAAGTACTTTTCTAAAGTTTATTTTCCATTCTTTACACAGTCTTCTCCTTTGAAGAAGTGAAATGAGGTTATCCATGATTAACAAAAGACCTATCTACTTTATATTGATCCAGATAATCAGAGATCAAAAATAAATAACAACATCCCATTTGCGAAAATTACAAGCATTGGAAAACTCGACAGAAAACAAGGAATATCTCCGAAATGGTTCGCTTCATAACAAAATGTAATTGAATGAATTGTCTGCTTTAACAAGTTCTACATTTTTGTATAGTAAGATTTTCTCTTTCTGTTAACAGTCATAAAAGTCATCCAGAATGAATAGGACTTCTCTGAACATTATCAGAATCAAATATATAGCAGTTAATCAGAATTTGTAGAGGAAATTTTGAGAACATCAAACATTTGGAGAAATGACCCACATGAACTGCAGTCTAAAGTGGTGTGATTTTCTTGAAAATCTTAGTTTTGTATCTTAGGAAAATGCTGAACTTAAGTAAGAAGTTTGGTATAACGGATATGCTGCTCACAGAGACCCAGGCACACACACATGCATACACGGAATATTTTCTATATATTTGGCCGCAGGGGACTTTCAAACGTGTATTTACATTAAAATCTTCGTATCAAATTTTGGGATATAATGTAATACTTCACCTATTTACTGTTAAGCAGGGCCGTATTCCCAACAAAACAGTGGGGGGACGCACATCTAAACAATTTTGCAGATGCAACCGATCCGAATTCTGACCTTTTTATCCATCCTTTTAAGTAATTCTTTGGGTTCCACATATGTACGGGAGGTTCATTCACAATCATAAACATTATTTGAATGTATTTTGTATGTATATATATATATATATATTCTATTTTTGCAGTATTTTGAATGTTAAATTAAGAAAGGTAATAAATTAAAAATTACAAATAATATTATTAGTAAGGGGACTGCGTCCCCCTTTTAAAAATAGTTGGGGGACGGCGTACATCCGCGTTCCCCCTCCACTACGGCCCTGCTGTGAAGTATGCAGTAGAGAATGTTAAAAGTATGAACACGCACGCACACACATAAGTACATTTTTGACCCCCCCCCCCCTCAAAGAAAGCAGACTCTGGAAGCCCATGTTTTTCTAAGTCGAAAACTTTTCCAAGACTGGTTTGCAACGGTGTCACGCAACCCATCTCTTTAGCTCCGTCATACTGAATCCTCTCAAAATAACTATAATAATGAGAATGTTCACACATGACGTATTATTTCGTATGTTTCATGCATATTCACTTAGGGAATCCTTCTTTTCTTGCACACTGTAATGTATGTCAAAAATTGGGTCCCATTACTGACTTTTCTCAGTAACTAAGCTTGTACTGATACCCGAGCGGTTATAGACAATTCTTTAAGAGCTAGACGTACAAAAGTTCGAATCCCTGGCTTCGTTTTCACTTTTTATTGTGGAAATACGAAATGTGTATTAAACACATTGTAATATAACTTCCAAAAATTTGCCAAAGATTACTTGATTTTATGGCACTTATGCTCACACAGAAAAACTGAAACACCCTACTCTGTTTTTAAACTAACTGAAAAAGGTTATTCCTGTACGTAAAATCAAATAAACGTGGAAATTAACTTAATATCGGGTGTGTAAACCCTCTGCTTCTATTACTGCCCTCATTCAGCGGGGCATGGATGAGAACAAATGCCTAGTGAAATTTTCACGATAGGATACTTCGCATTATATGCCAGCACCATTCATAACAGATAAATGGGCCCGAGTGTTTACGCATCCAAAATTATGGCAACTTTCTAATGACATTGCATTTATTCTCAAAACGATAATAGGTTATTTACGCCTTTATAAATGAATGGGTTTAAAATATCATTATTTGTCTTCTACACATAAGATATTGCAGTTAAAGTAACAAAACTAAATCGATACATGCACATCAAGGATTCCAAATCATGTTGATCCATTCACGAGACACACGAGTTTCACCATTCGGCTGCTAAGAACACGACTAATTCACTGATACCGAAGTTAAGGTGTGCAATGTATAAAGAATCGTGATGGATTTCAAAGGTGTATTGTATGTTTGTTACGACACGGACAGGCGCAGTTGGTTGAGTCGTGTAACAAAAGACACGGGAAAAACAGAATTCTAAGGGATAGCACTTGACTTTGTTGAATGGGATATTCTTCAAACCCTTCTTAATGGCATGACAAAATAGGCACAAAGGGAATATTTGGTTGAATAATGGGCTTCCAGAAAGTGAAAGCTATACGCTCACGCGCACCTGTGAGGACAGACAGTTCGTGGATTTGAGCCGATTAGGGCAGTTATCTGGTTCTGTCTTGGTCAAATTCAGACCGGAAGCGACGAGAGAAGATATTTGTCGGTTCATATATACGTGAAGAACGAATTAAGTTTTATCGAGTAATAAACATTTAACCCTTGGTCGGCAACTTCAAGTTTGATGTTCAGATAAAAGAAGCAGTCATTAAACCAGTTTTAAATGGGCATTCCAGTGTCATTAAAACCATCCTTCTCTTACATATCCACGCATACCCGGAGATAAACCTCATTGCTTTACCCTGAGCTAAACACCATTTGCTTCAAACCGTCACCCCAAGTGGAACTCTTTGCTTGCCAATATATTTACTTCATCAATAAGTAACTCACTATCTATCGCAAAGCTTTGAAATGAAGTCAAAATGGTATCAAAACGTATATTGGAAAAACTAACTGTTCTTTTACACTAGTCATGTGTATGCCAAAGTATGGAAAGGTAGAGTCAAACTGAAAATTTCAATGCCATAGCCGGAATTCAAATCATTAAGATTTTCAGCCTGACTCTACTTTTCAAAGTATATACATTAGTGGACTTATACCTACGAATTCCATTTTGTTCATAGTCAACAGCTTGCTCGACTGCAGCAAGCCCTCCTCATCTCTCCCATTAGCTTTTGACGGCATATTTTTGTTAAGTTTAAGGCATATTTAAGTTTTCGTCACTCTTATGAGACACTACATATGGAACAACACATTTAAAGAAAAATTATTTAATAACAAATTGAGCGGTATTTTTAAGTAAGACTACATATAATGTGCAACTTTTATAAATACAAATCAGTGTAAGCTGATTCACTTGCTCTGTTTAGAATGAAACGGAGTTAAAGAATTATATAAGATATACCTAAATTACGCGCATGTTCTAAAAATTAATTCTGGAAATAAAAACTATGAAATTTGTTATCAAACTGACGATTTTAAAACAAAAGTATAACATTTTCAGAAACTAATAATGCTTCTGAGTTTTCAATATGTTAAGATTATAATTTGGCTCTCCCAAATAATAAATTGGTTATCATAAACGTGCTATAATGACAGTTTTTAAAAGCTTATACTCGTCTCATAGAATCATTTTAGTCATTGAAATTTAAATTCATGTGAAAAACTTAATTGTAATTGTAGTAAAATTTAGTAAAACTCATGCGTGGCTTAGGGGTCTAGAGATTGGCAACTCTGGCTCCCGGCTATGGAATGTTCCTACGTTAGATACCACCCACTGACGTGGGGTCTTCTGCTTCAGTATCCTACATCTCTCTTCACGGAGACTTTTAAAACCCCATCTCATGATAATTCAAAGCTCAGTAACCATAATCAGCACAATTACCGGTAATACGCGATACAAACACCTTTTACTTATCCCTGAATATTTCCATACACGGAAATTAATTTGACCAATGAGAACGAATAGTGAAATAAAATTTATCGTGCACTGCACCTAGGCGGGACATCTACCTCACGGGCTCACGTCACCCTGACATTATATAAATGTGCCCCAGTAGTTTCATTTTTACA